>CM047805.1:160174820-160471424 GCA_026214975.1 Gentiana macrophylla
GGTTGATCTAAAAGATCGACGCTTTGACCGTCTAAGGAGAGTAGTTCTGCATAGAGCCGCCCAAGTGTTCGGCCTCTACCGCTAGTCCACACGAACAACCCGCCGGAATCCCATCATGGATTGCTATTGGAAAACTCCGGTTGCTAGACCGGTCTTTTTCCCCTCTCTCCAACTCTCTATAGGGTGCTCTCTATTTTACACAAGAACTACGAGCTCTTGCAATTGTGATGTACAAAAGAGCTTGACACCCACCTCTTATTTATAGTAGAAGTGGCGCCCCAAATAGAGTAGAAAGGAAGAAAACATTTTCCCAATAAAATAAGGAAAATATAATTGATTGATTTATCTCATTTATTACAATATCTCATATTAAATAAATCTATGATATTGTCAATATCTTATATTGAATATTTCCAAGATTTTGTCAATGTCTAATATTGACTATCTTTATTTTATTACCATAAATCAATTTACACATGTGTATATATCACATATATATATTACACAAAATAAATCTACACATATATATTTATCACAAATGTGAACATGCAAATCATATATGCAATTCACGTGTGGTGACCATATATATATTCATATGTTAATATCTTATATTAATATATGGTAATATCATTAATTAAATTGCACAATCCAGGTGTATCTTATACACTTCAATGTGGCGCCCCATATTGCCAAATATTGGCTTCCGGAATATTCTTTAATTAATATAATTATTATTAATATATTGTATTTAATTTATTCATAATAAATAAATACCACCATATTAATTTACCACTATAACATTTATAGTCTCGAGATAAACTTTCATTATTTGGTTATCATCTATAACCACATTTTAATCCGGCTAGATGTTCTTATGTGTGTGACCCGATATGTTTCCGAATATGTTGGCCGTAGACACAAAGTGCAAATTACGAAAATGCCATTCAGGCCTAACGATCACGGGATAGCGTCTAGCAACACACCGTGACCCCCAATCATCGGAAGAGTCAAATGCAATGACTACTACCTTTCATGTGAAACAGTTACCGTGTAACTTACAATCCTATCGCTGTAATAATATCCATACGGTCGTTAGTCGAGTGTCAAAACATCAACGACCGTATCTTATAATCTGGATATCAAGCTCTCTCGAAGTAACTCGTTTACTCCCACTTTGCAAAGATTCACGAGAGTAAGACATTCCTTATAAGAAGGCCATTTCGGATATTCAATCCTAATCATAGGATACGCGATTCCCGCACGCGACCAATCATGTATACTCCGCGATGCTTCAATATCATACCCAATCACTACCGCATGATCGTCCCGTGGCTGTGGAAACCTCAATAGTGTCAAAGCATGACAATCCACACCGTGATGCCATGAAGACTCGGTCAAAGGATAATTACACAACCGTCACATAGTGTGACACTTATCCGTGTAAGTGGGTCGACCTAACGTCGCATTCTCTAATACACGCCCACGTCATACCCAAGTGTCTCTACTCTTCGATAGACGAGATCTATCCCCGCCTCTAAAGACGAAGACATCTAATACGTGCTAGTCTCGAGAATCGCGGGAGACCCTTGTCCCAAGAACTTTTATTCTGTGTGCACAGGGACTTAGCCACTTGCTGAGCAAAGCGAATAATGACGGCTCCATGCAGGGAGTGAGAATTTCTAAGTCGAGCCCGTGCATTAACCACTTGTTTTTTGCGGATGACTCCCTTTTACTTACGAAAGCAAATGCGTCGTGTGCTTCTAAAATGCAAGATGTTCTCTCTTTGTATGAACAAATTTCAGGTCAGTCCATAAATTTTCAAAAATCGGCTGTTTTCTTTAGTAAAAATGCGTCTACACAATGAAAATCTGAGATACTCGCTATTCTTAATGGTCTTGCTGAAGTCCACCACTCAAAATATTTAGGGCTCCCGGTGGTCATAGGTCGGTCTAAGAACCAAATCTTTTCCTATATTCTGAACAAATGTAAAAGCAAGTTGAATGGTTGGAAATACAAGCTCTTAAGCCAGGGAGGTAAATCTGTGTTTTGTTGTCCTCTAGTCTTTTTGCTATCCCAAATCTTGCTATGTCTTGTATCAAGCTCCCTAAGGGCTTAATTGGAAAACTGCATGCTTTAATGGCTAATTTCTGGTGGGGGAACTCTAGTAAGGATTTTTCTGGGCACCACTGGGTAAGTTGGGAGCACCTTTGCAAGCCTAAAGGCAGAGGAGGGCTTGGCTTTCGTAATTTAGAAGCCGCTAATATTGTGGCGCTAGCTAAAACTCTTTGGAGGATCCACTCCAACCCGGATCTCCTCGTGTCCAGAGTTTTGAAGGGAAGATACTTCCCCAAGTCCTCTGTCTTTGACTGCAAAGTACCCTCCAGTGCGTCTTTCGTATGGAAGAGCCTCATGCACGCCCAAGGTTTTCTTAAAACTAGCACATATATCTCTGTTGGGGATGGCAAGTCGATTAGAGTCTGGAACGACCCCTGGATCTTGGGTAACCCGTCCTTCAAGCCTATTTCGCCAGCTCCTACTAGTAACCGGGACATCTTAGTTAGCGATTTGCTGACCAATCAAGCCTGGGACCCGGAAAAGCTTAACAAGAACTTTTGGCAAGTGGATGTTCGACAAATTGAAAAAATCCCGGTTAGCGTTAGTGGTGTTCCGGATAAAAGGCTCTGTGCTTTTTCAAAGAATGGGGACTTTGTTTCAAAAGTAGCCTATGACCATTTACTGAGTAGCTCCGTAGCTCCCCGTGGAAATTCGGCCAGCACCTCTTTAAATGAGAAATTCTGGAAGCTTGTTTGGGCGCTGCCCATCCCAGCCAAGTTAAAATATTTTATGTGGAGGTGCCTAAAAAATGTCTTACCGGTCTCTCTGTTGTTGCACAGACGATTCGGGAAGGATGCACTTCTCTGCACGGCTTGCGAGGAGGACATTGAGACCATTGATCACCTTTTTATCCGGTGCCCGTTTGCTAGAGACGTTTGGAAAGTTGTTGGGATTCAATGGGACGCTTTTCAGAACGATAGACCATCCTTGATAGCCTGGTGGGACAGCATAACTGCAGCCCCTAATTTTGCCAAGATTAGAGATAGAGTTATTCTTTCCTGCTTTGTTTTTTGGTCCATTGAGAAGGCTAGATGTAAAAGAGTCTTTGATAATGTCTTTTGGTCTTTTTTTGATACTGCTTCTGTTGCTTGTGAGATGAATAACAATTTTTTGCAGGCATCTTCTACGGAGAGGACCTCCTCGGATGTTTTTCATCCCTCTCCTGATTTGCAGCACGATGCCCCTCCATGTGCGGCAGTGAGGGTGTTTGTTGATGCAGCCTGGAAATCGGACTCTTGTCTTGCAGGTTTCGGAGCGGCGCTTTTTGGGTCTAACAATACTTTTTGGAAGCTTGGGCATCGCCAAGATGTATTAATGCGGCTCGGCTCTGGCGGCGGAGGCAAGTGCATTGAGATGGTGCTTGCGACGTTGCGCTTCCTTCATGTAAAAATCTAGTTTGTTTTACGGATCGCTCTACTACTTGTAAATTATCAGTAATAGTAATTCTCCTCCCATGTAGAGTGTAGAGCGATCATGGAGGACATTATAGCGCTCATGAATTTTGATTTTTGTACCATTTTGCACATTGAAAGGATGGCAACAAACTCGCGCGTTTAGCTTGTCGCTTTCTCTTTCAAGTCGGATGTAGGTATCTTTTGGAAGGGATGTATGCCGGTCTGGCTTTGTACTACCTAAAATTAATAAATACTTTCGTTTCCGGGGAAAAAAAAAGAAAGTAATTGTGTTATTATTTTTGTTGTGTTTGTATTGAAAATAATAATAAAATATTCTTGCGGTGTCAAAAGCAATATAAAGTGTGCCGAAAGTTAATGTGGTGCAGAAAGTAAAATTGTGGTGCAGATAGAAGCCGCCTATATTTATTAAGTGAATATATTGTATTTATAGTTTTTATAATAATAAAGGGTCTATGTCATTTTTGGTTACTCGCGATGCTCCCTTTAAATTTCAAAAGCAGATAGTTGCATAAGATGACTGTAAGAAACATCACAAAACTGTAGCCAACAAAGCCGACACAAAACCGGAAAACGCATAAACTATGTTGTAAGCAACTTTTAAGCTTTATCAAACTAAGACCATGTACACATGTGTTATATTCTAAAATCTGTGAGAAAAATGGAACAATAACGTGGTTAAGTCATATCCAAAATGTATTACCTAAACCACATTTTATGTCTGATATTTTAATGTTTACTTTCAAGCAATATTTCTATACCGGGGGCATTATCAAGGCAATGCTAGTACAATATATATGAAGTTTTTATCCTATTTAAAAAAAATTGAGACAAAAGAATTTTTTTATTAAGCTCTATCAAACGCGCAGGCATCGATTACATCAGAAAGTGGGTTCAATCCCCAATCCTTAAAAGAAGTCAAAGAAAAGACTTTTCGAACTAAAAGGTGTGCGGGTACATTCCCATTTCTTTTGACGAAGGAAAAGGAAAAGGAAAAGGAAATGCTATCGAATAAAAAGAATAACTCTTCGCAAGCTTTCAGGTTTCTTAACTCAGATAGGTCCTCCCTGGGTGATCTGAGCCTTTGAATCAACAATAAACAATCTCCTTCGAAGATGCAATGATGACAACCATAAGCTACCGCTACCATCAGTGAGTGGTGAAACGCTAGAGTTTCTCTCAATAATGTGTTGCTGCAGCTTTCAAAAGGGGATAGGAAAAAGATGCTAAAATGACTCATTCGCTATTGCGTAGAAGCCCTCCCACTGCCAATCTGTTCTCCGCAAGGCTGGTGACGGAGGTCAGATCAGTCTCGGCCACGTGTCATCCAGTAAATGGCAAAGTAATGACTGAGGAAAAAGAGGCAGAGCAATTAAGGGCCAGGAGCCCTAGTTAAGGCTCAAGGATAAGACCTTTGTCCCCAGGAGGTCGGTCGGTCTAAGATGCTTCACACGCCTCCGAGCCCACCGCATGTCGGTCAAGGCATAACGAAGTTGGGGCGACGCAGCTCGGACCACGGTGTCGTCTGAAGCTATCTGCAGGTCGGATAGAGCTAGCCACGGTTTTATCTCACGAAGATAGTATTAGTGATAACTATGGGAAGAATCCTCTATCATAAAGACCTTGATCCTGTCATTTAAACTGTCGTGGTTTTCTTCTAAAATCACAGAGATAATCGCGAATACATCCACAGCGGTTACAAGTGGGAGTCCTTGAAGGACACGACACAACCATAACCTATGGCACCAATGCTCCCATATGTTCCTCAGAACAACGGCATAATTGATTCCTGAATAATCCCAGGATACATAGGCAACTTGAGAACAGGCATTCGCAGGATCAGTCTAAAAACACCACCAATTTCTCCTTCGTTTCATACTTTATTTAAGGTTTTTTGGATTTTAAATATTGTCTCTAGATTAAATTGGCCCGGATTTACACCCGACGGTATCTAATCATTATCATGGTAAAAACACGTAACCAGGTTGTTGCAGAAAACACCCAAGGTGACCAAGATAATGGTGGTGAAGAAACCACATGCACCGACGTAGAGGATCAGAGTCAAACAAGTGAAGGGGCCACCCTAAATACAGCCCAACAAGCAGTAGTAGACCAACTGATGGCTATGGATCCGGAGGCTCGACAAGCCATCCTCCAGGCAGCTGCGCAGGATTTAAAGAAGAAGGAAGCACGTGAGAAAACTCCCACCCCTCATAAGACCCAGAATACCAAGAGAAGCGGGCAGGATGACCACTCGTCCTCCTTAAACCCGGGAAAGAAACCAATCAATCCCCGAGCCTTAGAGGCGGCTAAGATAGAATTTGATGTTATTATGGCTAGAAAATCTGAGGATTTCGCATTTACGTCTCCTTTCATAGCCCAGATTGACGAATATCCCCGACCCGCGGGATTTAAGGTCCCCAAAATAGACTCGTATGACGGCTCCAGGGATCTCACAGATCACATTTTCCTATACATGACACAGATTGAGCTTATATAGCGCTCCTGATGAGATTAAGTGCAAGACCTTTCCCAACACTACTCACAGGAAGGGCACGTGAATGGTTCAAGAAGCTACCGCCCAAGTCAGTTTCTAATTTCCAAACATTGGGAAGGATGTTCATCAATGCCTTCATCACATCTAAGCCATTCCAACGGAATGTGACTCTCCTCCTAACAATTAAACAAAGAGAGAGAAGTCTATTCTCCAATACATTAAAATGAGGAGTCAGTACAAGTGAAGGATGCAGATGACCACCTTCTAATCACATCCTTCATAGCAGGACCATGTGAGGGGCGACTGCATGCAAAATTGAACAGCAAACTCCCTAAATCCATGGAGAAATGCATGGAGATGGCATACAAGCACTGCCAATGTGAAGAGGCTAACAGGTTAAAGAGAGAAATAGAGAAATGGGACTCCAAGAAAGAAAAAAACATAAGACCGTGCTGATAGAAAGAGGAAGCCGGTCTGGGACCGGATGACAGCCCCAGTCACAGATCAGCTGGGGGGAAAGGGAGATTTATAAGAAAGGAATTATATCCCCCTCAATAGGTCACACGAGCAGGTCCTCGCTATCATGGAAAGGAAAGGTTTGGCCCGGGTGCCACCCCTAATGAGAGGTCCTCCAGAAAGAAGGGGCCATAGTAAGTTTTGTGCTTACCATAAGGACGTCGGACACGATTCTAAGAGCTGCAGGGACTTGAGAAGAGATATTGATGCGGCTATTATAGAAGGAAGGTTAGATGAGGTTGTTGACCGATCTCAAACCCTCAAATCGGCCACGAGGTCACAGAGACTTTAGATGTCGCAACTATAATCAAGATCGAGGCACGCAGGACGAGCCTCAAAGAAGGAGGGATCGGTCACCAAACCCAGGGCGGAATCTTGACAATCACCCCATTAACACCATTGCAGGAGGCTCGAAACAGGTGTTTGGAGAGACAACCAAAGCAGACAATCGACCTGCTAATTCTACTACACGGAGTAAAGGTCATAGAATCTTAGGCGAGGTGACTTATGGCCCCAGGGACTCATTACCTATGATAACAAATAATGAAGACTTGGTCATTGAGGCCATAGTGCACAAGAACGTGGTGAAAAGGATCTGTATTGAAACAGGAAGTGCCGCCAACATCCTATACTATTTAGTTTTTCAATCCATGAAGCTAAAAGACTCAGAACCCACACATATTTCAGCACCGTTGTTCGGGTTCATGGGGCCTCCAGTCCATCCCATGGGGATAATCAGTCTTGCCACAACATTCGGACGGGAACCCCGAAGCAAGACTCTGATGATGAATTATGTGGTGATCAAAGCTCCATCCGCGTATAACATTGTTATGGGAAGACCAGCACTGATCGAGCTCCGAGCTGTGATTTCCCCAGCTCACCTCAGTCTAAAGTTCCTTGCTACAAGAGGCTCAGTGGAGATCAAAGGAGATATGGAAGCAGCTAAGAGGTGCTACTCTGCCACAATCAAAAGGAAGGTCATGGTACCGACCTAAGAGGATTTGACGAAGAATTGGATCACGCAGCATAGGGCAGGTTCCTAATGACTTTGATTTACCAGAATATTCATTTGATCTTATCTTCGCAGTATTAACTTCTTATTTTGCTATGTTACAACCACACTCGTTGAGTTTCATATTTATGTTATTTCCTTTATACTGTCCATCTAGCACATTGTTATGATTGAGTTTGTAGGAAATGCGAACATAAAAAAATTGCAAAGGACAAATTAATTTAAGTTCGAAGGACGAACTAATTGAGATCCGCAGGTCGGACTCAATCATATTCATTAAAGTTCGCAAGTCGAACTAATTGAGATCCGCAGGTCGGACTCAGTCAAATTCATCAAAGTTTTCTTGACGAACTAACCGAGATCCACAGGTCGGACCCAATAAGTCTGCAAAGGACAAACTAATAAAGTTCCCTGGACGAACCAACCGAGATCCGTAGGTCGGACCCAATAAGTTTGCAAAGGACAAACTAATAAAGTTTGCATGACGAAACAACCGAGATCCACAGGTCGGACCCAATAAGTTTGCAAAGGACAAATTAATAAAGTTTGCAGGACGAACCAATCGAGATCCACAGGTCGGACTCAACAAGTTTGCAAGGGACAAACTCATTAAAGTCCGGAGGACGGACGTCAATGGAGCTCCGCATGAGGGACTCGGCAAACTAATAAAGTTCGCAGGATGAACTAATCGAGATCCGTAGGACGGACTCAACAAGTATAAACTCATTAACTATGCAAAGGTCAAACTCAATCACAAGGAAAGTAAAAGACAAGCTAGATAAGTATGTCATCCAAGAACTAAAAGTTCAAGCACGACATACTGTGGGCGAATATCCCACCACATCATATCTACATTATAAAGCATTTCAGATAAGTGCCCAAAGTAGGCTAAGGCAAAAGATCTTAGGAAACTATGCATAATCATGCAAGTTATATATTTTTTACAGGTTTTTCAAACAACAAAAAACAAAAGACAAAAGTCTAAAAAAAATAACTCTAAGTATCAGGAGTCGGATTCTGATGCTGCTTTGTAGGAGGAGTAGAAGGAGCTAAAGAAGACGGCACTCGCCCCGGTGCTTGACGGGGAGCATGGCGAGCTATATGCTTGGCCACAATATCCTCACCCACTTGGAACTCCTTCAGCCGGTCCTTGTAGACCTTGTCCATGCCTGACCTATACATGACCTTGTTCAAAAGACGATCAATGTCTAGATCGGGAAATTGAGCCCGAGCTTCGTCCATGCCCAACGTGTAAGTCCCGCTCGCCGCGGGTGAGCGAGCAGCAGGTTCAAGGCTCGAGAAAAATCTAGTGAAGCCTTATAATCCTTAACATCAAGCTGAGCTGCCAAAGTGTTCCTCTCTTCTCGGAGCTTGGCCACAGCCTGCTCCAACTCGGTCCTTACCCAAAGATGCTCTTCCATCAGAGTTCAGAGGGATCCATCATACTTAGTCTCCCAGCTCTGTAGCTCAGCAGCTTGGGCTTGAAGCTACTCTTTGAGAGCTTTGTTCTCCTGAACTGCGGACTGCAGTTGCTCCTTAAGTTGTCTGCGTTCAGAAGATTCCCTTTCAAGGTCAGCAACCATTTTCCTTGGCTTCTCTACGCAAGAAAAAACAGCAGCCAACCTTTTGGAGGTCTCCTGACCAACACGAAACCCCTACCATACAGACAGAGTAACTCGTTAAAAGAGAAGAAACATAATGCATAAATAAGAGAATATTGTCGGAATGACTTACATAATTAATGGTCTGAAGACCTTCATCGGCCAGTTCCCCGTTGTTTATTTCTAAGATTGGATCAGATTGCAGCTCTTCCTCAAATCCCTCTTCTTCCTGGTCAGTAGGGTCAGGAGTAGAATATATCAAGAGAAGCGGATGATCAACCTATGTTCCTTAATATCCATCCATGAGTTGCCACGGTAGCACCAGATGGGCCTCTCCGTGGGAGGGGAGTTCCCTCATCATCATTCTCATCATCATCTGGGATCTCAATAGTAAGGGCTTCCAAATCCACCCTTGGAGTAGAGGAGCGAGGCGTACCAGTGCCTTGATGCTACAACTGTGGTTGGACCACACTAACGTTTAAAGGTGAGCCCGCAGCTCGAGCAGAAGCACGCTCCTCAGTATGTGTCCTCTCTGTCGAGACACTCTCATCAACATGTTCATCTCCCACAACAATTAGCAAACTGGCAAATGATGCCACTGCAGAGAACAAGGGAAGAAGCTAAGTGGGTTAGTTGTCACGGATTTTATTAATACAAAATAAACAAGTAATAAAACCGGTTAACCTCAAGTGCAAGGATCGTAGTGCAGAGGCTATGCCGGGTCGATCTTACGGGGAACTAGACGAATGTTAACCCTAGCTTTTGTTTTTAACTAATTATTGTCACGATTACTAACCTAACGAATAACTAACTAAACAAATATGCAGAAAATAACTAGACAGAGGAGATTAATCCAATGCTAGGAGAGATTGAAAGCGATAAAATAAACTAAAAGTGCAGGAAAATAGATTAACTAATCTAAACTAAGCTATGAGGATTGTAAATCAAGTTTATAAAAGACAAACGAGGATTGATCCACCTATCAACATGCATTGATCTCCTATCTCGATTTTACGTGGTATTTACTGAGGTTGTGATTCACCTTCTCTAAACATGAAATCCTAATTCCTTAGGTATTTCATCTATTAACCTAGTATCTTCCAATGCTAGATTAACGCGTTTAAAAGACCAAAGATGTCAACTTTTATGTTTAACCTAGTGATCGAACCTATTAACTTCCGTTACTATAGATTCAAAGACTATTCCTATTCATGGTGATCTACAGGTTTAACATGACTCCCGTCAAGCATAAACACAATCAAAAACATGCAATCTTCCGATATAGTGCACTAAAAACATGAGTAAAGCATGAATAAGAAACAACCATACATAAATACTCACAGTAATAATCGAGATAAACAGATCAATTCACGTTGATGGCTTCACAACTCTCGTTTGATGGAGGTTCTAGCCTCTGAACATCCTCAGCAACTCAGCAATGTATAAAAACAACATAAAACTAGCCTACTTTGATTGAATTTAAAGTTGCATAAAACTGGAAATAAAAAGTGTAAAATCGCAGCCAAAGCCGCCCCTAGGGTTTAGGGTTTCAAGATTGTAAAAACTCGTGTCTCAATGTGTGAAAATAGGCACGTATTTATAGGGATTTGAGGCGGTTTCACTAAGTCGGCATTCCGGACGCTCGTTCAATTGAGTGGACGCTCGTTCGATATTCCCGAACTCCCTCACCGCTCGCTCAAACTCCGTTCGCACTCTCTGATCAAGATTGTTTCCATGGACGCCCGTTCGGTATTTCAGACGTTCGTTCGATATGGACGCTGCATGGACGAACGTTCATAATGACTTGAATGCGATTTTTGCATCTTTATCTCTTCCTTAAACCTTTGTAGCTCGAAATTTATCTCTTTTGATCATCATTTGAGCACAATAATCATACCTATAACACATGGTAAACATCGCAAACTGTAATAATTAAAGTCCAATTAATTATAATTCATGATGAAACCACATAATTTATTCAATATTGCGAATAAGTCCTTAAAAACCTAGTATGCTCAATATTTCCATATGAGGGCCATTTATTATGCAATCAATCCAATTAAAAGGGAAAATACCGTAAAATATATCATAATAAAACATAGATTTTCACCCTTAACATTAGTCCACAACACCAAGATAAAACATGAAAGGAATAAAATTAATGCAAATAATAAACCTTACGGGTAGCTCTATCCTCGGCACTAAGGGGCACATAGGGGTCAGGTCCAGCCTCACCCAGTCGAGCTGCCTCAATCAGTTAAGAAGACAACTCCTTCACGGTCATGAAGATGCCAGAATCCAGGATAGCTCGTACCTCAGTAAAATCAAAAATCTCCGGGACAGAATCCTTGAGCACGTCGTCTGACCTCCATCGGCTAAGCTCGGCCCTTCTTCCATCCCGAATGAAGAAGAAATGGGCCCGCCATTCCTTATTCATAGATTATCCGTCAAAGATATAAGCCTGGACACCTGACCGGAGAGGACAATCATACCACCCTTTGGCTCCCAGATTCTTTATGATTTGGTGAAATCCTTTGAAAAGGTTCACCGAGAAACAAACCCCATCCATCCGACACAAGATGGCGAACCCTGTGATGCTTCTAACCCCGTTAGGAGCAACTTGGCAGCACATATGCCATAGTGCCTCAACACCGTCAAAAAGGCGGGACACCAGGGTAATCTTAATCCCCCTTTATTTGATCTTCATAAACTGCACAAAACCTTTCCATAGGCTGGTAAGCGTAGGGTCGGGGATCGTTGGGAAGCGCAGGAGCAAATACACCCCTATCAATCCTATACTCCTGGAAAATGTAGTCTATGCTACTCTCTGATAGAACGGACTCCATTCCATAACTCCCTATAATTTTTTGGGTTTCTTCATGGATCTTAAACCTAAAGGCCGGGTCAAATGTCTCATAGGATGGACGGGAAGAAGAGGCAAGGTTTAAATCAGCTCTAGACCTCTCAGCCTCATGTTTAGATTCAGACGAAAATAACTCTTCTACGGAAGAACTTGACGGGGTTGAGGCTCTTATCACTAAATAAGAAGGTAGAAAGGAAATACTTACGCACAAATAAAATCAGAGAGGCAGACCTTACTTGTAAAATAGCAGAGGGATCGGCAAAATGATCCGGGTCCTCCGACTTTAAATTGGATATGGGTTGTGTGAAAGAGAAAGTGGTTGATGTGACATGGGTTATAAACCCCAACAAAGTCTCGTAAACCGTCCCTACAGTAGACGTGGGTGGGAAACGCATTGGTTCCGGGAAAAGTCATAACGGTGCCATAACAAGACACTGCCACCTAGCAGGGCAAGCAGTTAAAGGGCTCCAAAGTCTTAATGACAGAGGCCGAGCTTCAACAAAATTCAGAGCTGATCAGATCAGACTACTATGCTCAGCTCTAGAGGGCTTATGACGGAGGTCAGATCAGTCTCGGCCACGTGTCATCCTGTAAATGGCAAAGTAATGGATGAGGAAAAAGAGGCAGAGCAATTAAGGGCCAAGAGCCCTAGTTAAGGATCAAGGATAAGACCTTTGTCCCCAGGATGGAGGTCGGTCTAAGCTGCTTCACACGCCTCCGAGCCCACCGCACGTCGATCAAGGCATAACGATGTTAGGGCGATGCAGCTCGGACCACGGCGTCGTTTGGAGCTCTCCGCAGGTCGGATAGAGCTAGCCACGGTTTTATCTCACGAAGATAGTATTAGTGATAACTATGGGAAGAATTCTCCATCATAAAGACCATGATCATGTCATTTAAACCGTGATTTTCTCCTCAAATCACGGAGATAATCGCGAATACATCCATAGCGGTTACAAGTGGGAGTCCTTGAAGAACACGACACAACCAGGATACGTAGGCAACTTGAGAACAAGCATTCTCAGGCTCAGTCTAAAAAACCTCCAAATTCTCCTTCGTTTCATACTTTATTTAAGGTTTTTTGGATCTTGAATATTGTCTCTAGATTAAATTGGCCCGGATTTACACCCGACGGTATCTAACATCGTCGGCTGGCGTCAAAATTAATTTTAATTTTCCCTGCTCCGGTTTGATCCAACTGCTGGGCCATGATCTTGCTGATCTATTTTTTCAACACTGTACAGTTCATGCATCTCAGTAGCTAAGCTCGCAGCTTGATTTACCACCCTCGAGATATAAATATCTTCTCCTTCAAATATGGCATTGCATCTTGTCTTCCATAATAGCCAAAGTATATAAACAGCTTGGATTATCATGCTGTGATTAGGATCCTTGAACAGAACGTCCGTAATAGAGCCCCTCAAATTTTGTGGTCGCACTATTCCAGCTTTTTCCCAAAAAATTTCCGCCACTTTGCAACGCATTAGGCAATGCTCAACAGTTTCTTGACTGTCTACACAAATAAAGCATGTTCCATCTGTGATACCTCTCTTCCGAAGATTTGCGTTAACGGGAAGTCGGGAAGACAATTTGTGCAAGAGCGCCAAAGAAAGTGCTTTACCTTTGCCCTTTGGTTGGACTTTCAACGACCGTACTGTGTTCCAGAAAGTTACAATTAGGGTGCTTGAGGACGAGCTTGGAAGCTGGCTGCAATTATTTTTTTGAGAAAAAGCAAAGTGATATCCTGATTTGACTGTGTATACCCCATTTGTCGAATAATGCCATACGAGTTTGTCGGGCCCGGGTCGGGGGGAGAGACCAATTTGCAAAATATTATCCGCAATATGCTGAGGAAAAATATCACGTACTAACTCTTCATTCCAGCTAGGTCCTGGGCTAAGCAGTCGGTTTACATTGAGATCGTCCCAATTTTCATCTACTGAACCAATTTCAAAGCCCGTGAGGTTTGGGACCCAAGGGTCTTGGAAAACCCTTATATCATGTCCGTTTCCTATCCTCCGTCTTAATCCTCCATTTAGAATTTCTCGGCCCGCTAAGATGCTCCTCCAAAACAAAAGACGATCCGGAGTTGCACTTTGCATCTAGCTAGGAAGGATGTGTTACGGTAGTACTTTGCTTTCAGAATCCTACTTGAGAGAGTGTGGGGTGATTGAAGTATCCGCCATGCTTGCTTGGCTAGCATTGCCTGACTGAAGCGGGTTAAGTCTCTAAAGCCCAGGCCCCCTTGATTTTTGTTTTTACAGCAATCTTCCCAATTTTTCCAATGGATCTTGCGTTCACCTTCTTCAGCTCACTAGAAAAAACGCCCTATCATCGTTTCAATCTCATTAACTAATTAAGTCCCTCGGTAACAAGAAGGACAACATTGCGTAGCTTGGAGTAGCTTGTATTGCCGCTTTAATAAGTACTTCATTCCCTACTTGCGTAAGAAGGGCATAATCGTCTAGTGGAATGTCAATTTGTGCTTTTTTTCTTTCTTTCTATTATATACAATCCACTTAACTAAATATCAATTAACACATGAATTTTGTATTTTTTAACATTTGTTCATTTAAGAAGAGACCCTACTTCCTTATACATATTAACCAAATGATGGTATATAATTTTGGCCGGCTTAGAAAAAATAATTATTTTGCATGTTTTCCTATTTTTTTTACTGCAATGAAATTACAGCATTAACAGATGTGCCACAAATCAATGAGTGATACAACAAACTTTTTACCGATGGACATATATCATAATCAATAGATACTCTTACATCATCATGATCAATGGTAAAAAATTTGTTTTGTTGTATTATTCCATGTAACATAACCGTTGTTGCTTTTAACTTTACTCTTGACATTCAAACCTCCGGCAACAAGTGTTTTTCATTAATTGTGAGAAGAAACTAATTAGTAACTATAAATACAACGGAAATGAGGATATGAATTCCCACATCTCCAAAACATACAATCGATTTCCTTTTCTAAAAGACCAGCAATTAAGATGGCCAAGTTAGCATCATGCTGCTTCTTCTTCTTCTTCTTCTTGCTGCTTCTCTTTTTCTGCGTTTTGTTTGTACAGTGCCACCACCATGAAAACAACACAGCCACACACGACTTTAATAGCGGAGGTGATTCATTTTTGACATATTTACTAAAATTATTATTTGTCATAGTCATACGCTGACTGTAAATAAAGATTAGTCCCATTTAAAAGCGATTTATTTAATTCCCCTAAAAACTAAAAAATAAAACGATTTACTATAGGTTTTGTTTGGTTATTAAGCAATAATGTAACTATTATCTTGTGCGTCTTTAATGTATATAGACTAAGAGATAATTTTTGTTTTCTTGATTTGTAGAAATAGAAACATCTATAATATAATCAGTTATATATATAACAGTATTGTTTGTTTTCTTTTTCTGTCTCCCGGCATCAGAAAGAGATACGGAGAATTTCTAAAAGGTTGTCAGAAAATTCAAAAGGAAGTGTGTAGATTTAAAAGAATGATTTACCATTCAAAATTAAATATACACTGCTGCGAATTCGGGTATGATTTCCATTTTAACTTTTCTAGATTTTTTATAGTTTGGTATAAACTTATCGAAATGATTATATCACATAAGGTCTAGTAACATCATTAGACCAGGAAATTATTATGGGTGTTGTGCTTGCGCCATTGGTGCACAGCACATTGTATCACCTCAAAAAAAATTACCGATGCAAAAATAAAAATTGCCAGCCCCTCAAAAAAAAAAATTTCCAGCCCCTCAAAAAAAAAATTACGGATGCAAAATAATTTCATTCATTAAAAGATAAGTACATAAAAGTCAAGAGCGCGTAGCAAGTCTTGCTCACAAAACTAACTAAATTTAACCCTACGATTTCCAAGAGATTCAAAGTCTTTGATCACTGATCATTATCAATAGACTCTGCATATTATTTCAATATGAAGTACCATACAATCACCAAGAAACTCATCCTCCATTTTGTTTCTAAGTTTATTCTTGATAATGTTCATGGTCAAAAATGCTCGCTCAAAAGTCATCGCGGTAGAAAGCAGGAAGAGTCATAACAAGACAAATCAATCTATAAATCATCGGAAACAAGGTTATTGACTTCCTTGTTTGAGCTAATACACGGCATAAGTCTGATATGGATTCCAAATTATTGAAATTTGGATCATTGCGAATGTTAATCTCATAAAACGGACACTCTCCTTCAAGAGCACACATATCATCATCAATAAAATCTTCTGGATAAAACTTTTTTGCAAGACTGCAAACATCGTCACAAGTAAAATTTTTGAAGTTATCACGAGGATCCAGAGTTGAGCTAAGTATAAGTAGTTCTGATGTCTGGTCTGAGAATCTTCTACCCAATTCACTCAACTGAAGATCAACAAGAGCATACAATATATCAAAACGGTAATGATGCTCAACCGTAATGATATCCTTTTGTTGACATCGACGACCTGTACCATCCTTATAACGAGCACCCATATCCGGCATTTCAATGTCATGTTGTATGCAAAAAGATTCTACATGACTCAACAACTTAGGCCAACCATTTGTTCTAAACTCTTGAAGAAGTGTTTTTGTATTTCCAACAAGCTGCATAGCATGTACAAAGTCAATAGACTTTTTCTGTAATGCCTGACAAAGGACTTCAGTAATCTTCATCACTTTGTGCATTAAAAGCAAACAAAACACAAAATCAAACGATCTCAATGCTTTAATAACTCCTTTAGCTTCTCCTTGCAATTCTGAGGAAGCTTGCACAATCATATCACAAAGAGTTTTATTGGTTGAACTAAACAACTCAATTAAACTATTGATAGAACGATAATGTGAGCTCCATCTAAGAGCACATGTGTCGTTGCAAACTACACTTGATTAAGACCAGAACACTGATTGATGATTGCCGCCACAAGCTACCAAATTAGCAATTTCCTCCTTTCTCAACTCTTTTAATGCGTAATGACGTTTTGCGTAAGAATCAACAAAGTTCACAATTAGATTCAAGGTTGAAAAAATTGCCAAATGTCATGTACCCCTTTACCGTAGAAGCATTCAATGTCAATTGTAAACGATGAGCAAAACAATGCACATAATATGCATAAGGACATTCTTCGAGAAATAATGCTTGCAACCCATTATAAATACCACTCATATTGCTAGCACCATCATATCCTTGACCACGCATATTCATCACTTGAAGATCATACATAGTAAGCACTTTAGATATCTCATTTTTAAGAGTTTGTGAGCTAGTGTTAGGAACACTCACAATCTTAAAAAATCTTTCTCGGAGAAAACCTTGACCATCAACAAATCTTAAAATAATGGCCATTTGTTCCTTACTGTATATGTCAACCGCTTCATCAACAAGAATACAATACTTAGAATCCCAAACTTCTTCACGTATCTTGTTCCTTACTTTGTTAGCAAGAATACTTAGAATTTCTTTTTGGATTTTTGGACTGATATACTTAGCATTTCCAGGAGCATCCTTCACAACTCTATCAACTTCTTCACTCATTCTTGCAAAAGAATTTATAACTTCTTTGAAGTAACTCAGATTCAATGAATCTTCGATTCATCATGGCCTCTGAAAGCGCTCGCTTGATTAGCTAGTAATCTAACACATTCAATTGTAGCTTTAAGTCTCAACCGGTTGTCTTCCACATCTTTAGTTGATTTTGAAAGAAAAAGCTGTTTCAATTTGTTTGGTTGGGTTCATCAAATTATCCCACTTTTGCATAGCCACATTGTGGGGGGCTGGATGCATCCAACATGTCTTACAAATGCATTATCACGAAGACAACTAACTCTCTTCCAACTTTTAAACCCAACTCTAGCGAGCGAAGCAGTATGAGGAGAATCTTGCGTATCAAATAAGAAACAAGGGAAGCAATATGCACTATCAAGATCAACTGAATACTCAAGCCATGGATAATCTTTGAACCAAGAAGCCTTAAATCTACGTTGTTGATCACCATGTTGGCTCAAAGGATATGATATCTTAGGTTGACATGGACCAAGAGAAACATAGGTTCTTCTAACATGGTCTTGTTCATTCACCGGATATTTCCATATAGCACATCTCTTTCCGGGATCCCTTTCAAAAGCATTGAGATAATCTGGTGACTCTGTTTGGTTCAACTTTAATAAAGGCACCAATGGCACTGATTGGACATTAATAACAGCCGGAACCGGAACCGGAACCGGAAGAGAAGATACTGATGGTTCAGAAACAACATTTGAACCTAAACTTTCAACATTAGCCTTTGAAAACCATGTATCAATAAATTTTGCTTTCTTTGATTGCGGTTTCTCACTCGTCATTTTAGATTAATTTAACACCTGTGAAATTAAGCAAATTGGGCAAATGTTTCCAACACAATGAAAAAACAATCAAAAATAACCCAGCCAAATTGCAGCCAACACTTTACATTCAGGTAAAAAAACGCAGACAAATTGCCAAAATCAAAAATAAAAAATTGAAAAACGCAGCAAAAATTGCAAAATCAAAATTCAAAAATATTACCTGAAATGGAAGCAACGGACTGAACGGAGCCGGAGGGCGAGGACTGAGGAGTGTGCAGGAGCAGGACGATGACGACGAGAGGAGAGGAATGAGGATTAGAGATCGATGGATTGGAATTGGAGAGCCTGGAGGCTGGAGTGGAGGTCGAAGAAGCAGAGGACTAGAGGAGCAGCGCAGCAATTAGCAATTTAGCAAAGGGTTAAGTGAAAATTCTGGTGCGCCCCTTTTTTTTTATTATAAATTAATTATAAATTAATTATTTGTGTAAAATAAAAAAATATGCTTAATATATAAAAAAAAAAAATTTTTAAATTTTGGGGGGGGCTTGTGAGATGAAGGGGGGGGGGCTTGAGACCACCCCTAGTAACATATATAAATCTTACATCACTTATTTACGTGTCTATGTGCTTTAATCATTATTTAATAAGTGTATTTTTCTCTCGTAGAGAAAGCAATTAGCAGTTGAACTTCGACATTGACAACGAGTGTTTCAAGAACGATTAAATATGCTTTCAATGAGGATCCGTGCTCTGATTCGTACTGTGATCTTCAAGCAAAAGTTGATACCTGCCGAGATGATTGTTCTTGCGGTGAATACAGATGTTCAATATGGCCTGTTAATTTGTCGGCTGGGATTAACGTAGCATCAAGAAAACTAAAGTCCGAATCTCGAAACTTATTATTGAAGAAGAAATCTGCAATAAATACACATGTGATCCTACACAATTATATGATTGCCCAGATGGGTGTAAGTTTTGTACTGCTGTCAAATGTTCTACTACCTATGATTGAGAATGTTTTCTGGTTGTCTGCCTTTTTCCATGCACATGTGTGCTACTTAATAAACAAATGTGTCATTTACCCGGCCCAAAGAAAAGTCATTTTTTGCATATATATGTCCGCCAGAGTCTATTATGAATCGATCGTGGGAAAGTTTATTTTTTATTCCAGAACGGGCTTTCACAAAGCCGATTCTATGAAAACGGTGTGGATGGACCGGTAAACCAGGTGGGATGCAAATAACCCTTTAAGATAATGGTTTTCATGACTCGAACATGTGACCTCAGGTCATACAACGACGGCTTTTACCTTTGCATGAGACTATTTAACACGAAAAAAACAGAGGTGTCCTTACTCAATACATACAAGAACCCTTCAAAAAAAAAAATTACATACAAGAACATTGAACTCAAAAGTTGGTGCTGTATATAAGCATATGTTATATTTTTATCTTGTTGCATTCTTTACATTTGGCTTACTCCTGCATAATCTAGCACCAAGAAAACTCCTTTTCACATGAAATTGTAATAAAGCAAACACGATTATACGGTATCCGACAGCCATGAGGACCAAAATAAGCAAGTTTTTCCACTTTGAGTTCATGTCGGGAGATATGTCGTACACGTCTCGTAGAGCTTGATAACCTGATATGGTCCTTACCTGCCCTACTGCAAACGATGTTTCTATGTACTCATTCTCCAATAGCCCCTGAAACCCAAAAGAACAGATTGAAAAACTCAATAAACAATTTGTTGTTTCACTCTTACTCATTCGGTTAGGGGTTAAACCCGTGGCCTCTAGTCAGTAGTCACATGACAACAACTTTTACCATTGCACAAAGCTCCCATTCACGCAAATTTATCTAAAAGCGATGAAAATAACATTAACAAGACCCAGAGTGAGAGGAGAGCACTTGCATATATAGTTGCACTAGAATTTGTAAATGATGGTATATCGGTATTTTACAGATTCAAACCCTTCAGATCCACCAAAAAGGAACTTGCATCAGAATCTATTAACAAAATCTGCATTTTACAAATTTTATACAGTACATGATACAGGGGAGTCTATGTGTAGTCTGGGGCCTTAAGCCAGAATTTTGTTTTATGGCCCTGGACGGTGTAAAAAACTACGGTGTACCAGATATCTTTAGGCTATACTATGTGAACACGTGTAGGAAAGGGTACTTAAGTTAGTTAAACATTTTTTTTATTAAATATTGTATTGTTTTGAGTCTTATTAAGTTTATTTAATTTAAATAAAATCTAAAATACACTACAAAGATATAAAAGGAGCCCTAAAAATGTCATGTTTAAGGGGCCGTGGCCCTGTGCCATGCCCAGGGACGCTCTACATCTACCACAATCTGTGTGAACTTACGGATCCAAGTCTTTGCTATTTCCAAACCTTTTCTTGGTTGTTTGTCATTGGTTTCTTCCTATTTTTTCATATTTTACAATTGTTGGCTACTTGGCTTTTGTGTGTGTGAAAATATGTTTTTTTATTACGGATTAGTTGTTATATTTTAATGATGTATATATTTTATAGAGATTATGATACAGTTGACCCTGGATAGAGATTTTGTAAAAATGTATAACAGAGAAAAATGGTGTTTAAGTAAGAAAAATAGAGAATATGTTAAGAGATTTTGATGGGAAAGGTCTAGTCCTTTAGGAATAACAAAAAAGATCGATTAACTTGCCTGAATAGAGTAGGTGTGAAACGCAATATACGACATTGGATACATCCATACAGGCCGAGGCAAAGCACTTCGTATTCTGAAATAGCCTGCTGAAAGCATCATTATAACCTGCAATAATGCAACAAAGTAAATCATCATGAAAAATACAAAGTAATACGGCGCAAGCACGAGAAAAAGAGGAATCATGGACTTTTACGTTAATTGTGAACAATGTCAAGAAGCTCCAGAAGAGATCTTTCCAAACCGAAGCAACAACCAACACTATCCCTTCATTTATGATGAGGCACACGAAGATATTCAGCACAAAGTACATCAACAAACTGAATTCATCTCGAAGCCCTACGAGGAAATAGAAGACAAGACTCGATGATATCGAGATGAGAAACAAGAACGGTATGCTCGAGAGTAGTTGTCCCATTAAGAATACGAATGTCCCGGAATGCAGATTGGCTTCTTCACAAGCGTATATCTGGCATGTCACAAAGACACGGATTTTAGATTAGCAAATACATTAAAAATATCAGCAGAGATCTTTCTTGAAGCTGGAAAGTACGTATAAAGTCAAGATTACCCTTTCTAGTTTTTTTGAAACCAGATTACGCAACTATAGGCTATACCTTAATTTCATTGAGTTGTGCAGGTACTCCAGCAATGCATAGAAGTGAATTAAATGATACAAACACGAAGATCGCTGCCACCCTTGTCTGCATTTTGGAAAAATGGAGAACATTAAATTAGTGGATGGAAAGGAAGATTTTGAAAACATTGCAGAAAATTGGGAATAAATCGAGACAACTTTAAGGATTTCTTACTGCGACAGAAGACAGGGAATGACCCGATCCAGAAAACACAGTACCAATGCAAAGCGAGAGTAGTGTGTATAAAATCAAGCGAACCCAATAATACTTCCATTCCCTCGACATAATTAACAACGATCTCCACGTTAGTATTGCGATTCGTGTTGCACTGCTTGGCTTCCCCTTACTTTTTGGAAATGTGACTTCCTGCGTAAAAAAAAAACCCAAATAAATAACCGTTGCTGGACTAAATTGACGCATGCTAGCCAAAAATGTACATTAGAAGACAAAACTCCAATGTACTACAGGGAATTTCGCTTGATAATGGCGTTTACGTCCCTATCATGTTGAAACCGAGTATAAAAGTTATTAGATGGCATCGTTATACCTTCTCAGAGAGCTTCGAGATCATAGTTTCAACTGCAACAGCATCTGTCGATGACTTGTAAGTCGATTCAAGTGTACGTATTGCTACAGCTGTGTCCATGTTCACAGTAAAATCTCCACGGTCGTCCTGTTCAATCATATAAAACAATGTAACCCTATATTAGATGAGTAAAAAATACTCGGGAAACTATTCGGATCCATAGCGGCTTTAAGCCCGTACTTTTTTGCCTTAGTCATAAATAAACTCACTGCACACCCTCAAGATAGATGACATTTATGAAAATTTTGTTGCAGATAATAGAATGCTGATGAATGAAATAAGGGGAGGAAGTCAGAGTTAAGCTTGAATGTTGGCGTGACATGTTAAAGGCGAAATGTTTCACAAAGATTGAGGAAATGGCAATGGTGTTGCTCAAAGATCCATGTAGAGTAGTTGAGACATATATAGCTATTAAAGTCAGTGTTCTAAAAATCGCTAGGCGAGGTCGGTACGCTGCAGGGGCGCCTAGGCGACGCCTAGGCGGCGCTCAGGCGGTTCTAGGGTTTTAAGGGGTTTTAGGGTTTTAGGCGCCTTACACTAACTGAGTACAAGTCTCTTGAGTTCCAACATTCAAAGTAATAGCTTTTTACAGTTTGGGGGAAAACTCTAGAGTGTAATATCTTTACTTTGGATGACTTGATCCGAAGAATTCTAGTTTACAAAGCTTTTTCCTAGATGGAACCCTAATATCCTAGTGGTCGCCAGTGGGCGCCAGTTAAGTCGCCCAGAGCGCCTAGGAGCGCCAGAGCATGAAAATCGCCTAGCACCTGGGTCGCCTAGCTGAGATCGCCTAGAGCCAAGTCGAATCGCTTGGGGTGCGCCTAGCGCCTAGGCGGCGCCCAGGCGACCGCGTTTTGCGATTTTTAGAACACTGATTAAAGTGTAAGAGGACGAAAAGCAAGCGCCTGGCAAAAACAATAAAATCAAATGAAATCCTTATTTTGCAACATGGGTAGGCAAAAACACGCGTTGTGATATGTCGAAATTGTGGCTTATGACTTAGAAAGTACTTGTGGAATTGAAAAACCAAAAAAATATACTATATCAAATAACAAAAGACAAACCATAACAATTAATGAGGGTTTGCATGGAAAGGAGATAGTATTGGTCTGCCTAGACCATCACTTTTCGTCCAGAAGTCACCTAAGCACGCCTTTGGAAACTAAGTATTAAAATGGAGAAACAGATCCGGTCATTTATGTGATTTGCTTTCTCTACAATTTATGGTAAGTTTACAAACAACAATAAGGCCACTTAGTGAAAGTAATGCTTGTGAGTTGTTGTCGAGTATAGATCTATACAGATACTCATCTACTTTATGACACTCAAGTCTCAACAAAAAGAACACAATTCACATCAGCACGTTGAGAAACCAAAAGAAACCCAAGTACCTGCCAGTTTTTGCACATTTCGATGATTCTGTCAAAGTCCGTATTTATAGCACGAAGAAAGTGATCAGAAGGGCTTTGCATAATCGGGCAAGGGAATCCAGCATTCGAAAAGTGCTACACAGATCGAAAGCACAAGTTAGCTTAGAAAGAAACACAACCAAGATGACTACATGAACTTTGAACGCTATCATACGATGCACGACAAGAGTCATTATTTTCATTCAAAATCACAGACTATTAGCAACTCAAACATTTCACAGAAGTCTACAACCCTCAACTCTTGTAAAAAAAACAATTATTGCAATATAATGGTACCACCAGATTTGAATATTGATAACTCAAAGCACGTGCAGCACAAAATCTTATATCCAATCCTCGAAATGAAAAGGACAAAGGACCCATAGAGTTATAGTTTCGGAAGAATCACCTGCAAACAAGCTAACGTTTCCCCAAAGAACAATGTGTTTCCATTTGAAAGGAGGCATATTCTGTCAAAAAGGCCAAACACTTCTGTACTGCTTTGATACATGGTGAAAATAAGAGTACACCCCGAACTTGCAAGCTTCTTCAAGGTAACCATCATCAAAAGGGCAGACACGCTGATAATTAAATTGAAGGGTATATCAAGTAAGAAAATAACCAGCAAATTCATGTCAACACAGAGACCCAGTATAACACAGACATACGTGAACTTGGCTCTAAACCATAAACCCTAAACCCCAAACCCTAAACCAGCTAATATATCCATGTTTAGGGTTTAGGGTTTAGGGTTTAGGGTTCAAGGTTTACATGGCCAAGCCAGCTAATATCTCCCTTCTTGGAAAGGACCGAACCACTAACTTACAGACATACATGAACTTAGCTCTTTTACTGGGTCAGCATTACTAACCCTTCACGTTAACATTATAGTTCATGTCGGTAAACAGTCCAGTACATATGCAGGAGAATGTTTTTGGTACAGCCTACCAAGTGAATACACTATGGATGAACATTGATGCATCCACCTTGGCACAAACATCCTACTACGGTTGCACAATAATAAAAAAATCAAATATGCAGCCGTTCCAAACTAAAAAATAAAAGATGGTTTTGATGGGGAACCTGTCAAGATGATAAAGAGGTTCGTCAATGAATAGCACATGAGGTCTTGATACAAGCTCTCTGGCAATGCTGACACGTCTTCGCTCACCATTACGAAGACCTCTCATATAGCAGTGGCCACCTATGAGTTTGTTGGCATAATCACCCAAAGACATTGAACGAATAGCATCCTCCACTGCACTGTTTTTCTGATGGAAGAAACTAGGAAGCTGGAGAAACGCCGAGTAATAGAGGAACTCGCGCACTGTCAAGGATCCAATAAGTGCTGTTTCTCTCTCAATGTAACCCTGTTAAAGTATAATGGTTAAAGACACGTCCTGATTCACATTATATAAAGAGCGGAATTTTTGGTTTGACAAACAACATTCAAGCACCAGAACTTAAAGATGGGGATAAATGGCAATTATCACAGTTTAATACTTACATAGGATCCATAAGGCAAGTGCGATTTTGACCCGTTTATAAACACTTCACCATACATTTTTGCTGAATCAGGAAGACGTCCTGAAAACACAGTCTATGTCAGATCATATTCATCAAAATATCGTCTGAAACACAACACAATTCCAATTTGAACTCATAACTGAATGCAAATGACCTGAAAGGGCTCTCAAAAGTGTGGATTTTCCGGATTTAGCAGGACCCATTATAACAGTCATCTTTCCCGGTAATGCATACCCATTCGAGTTCTTAATAACCTTATCAGAGTACTTCCTCTTGCCCTTAACGGTAACTGTTAAGTCCTTCCATGCAACAGAAGCACCTACAATCTTTCTTGTGACAACAGCACGCTCGGGAATGGGCGGCGATGTCAATGACCCACTATTAAGCTTTGAAAGGGAAGGAGAGACCTGACTAGTGGCTGCATTGATCGAGTCGCCTCCTTCATCTAGCCTAGCCTCAATATCGGTATCTTCCCAATCTGGTGAATCCTCAAATGATATGGGCTGCCTCAGAGCACCTGGTTTTCTTATGTAGAAGAAACTACTCGACGGAACCCTACTTGTTGGACTACTTGCTGAAGATGATGAAGACTTGTAATGATCCGAATGGGACTGTATCTCTTCCATTCTTCTAAAACTATCAACACTTCAGCATACCCGTGAAACCGAACAAAATCCCTTCATCCAGAACTGTCTTACCCCTTTATAGACTACACTTAGAAATTTCAACCATAAGACACTTGGAAGTTTTCAAAGACAATAACTGAAAATGCCCTATTTGCATTTTAGCATCCATTGGCATCATTCAACAACAAGCTCGATACATAAAATGGCAGATCGCGGAATAATCTTATTCCATGAAAGAAGGAAAAACACAACAAAGAGATATGTCAATGAAGAGACCAAGAAAAACAGATATTTCAAAAGGATATAGACATTTCCCAAACCACAAAGAAAGTTCAAAACTTCACAATTTCTTTATTGTTCCGGTTTAACCACAGCACACCTAAGCATCAACATGGCCCTGGACTATGCCTGAAGCTAAAAAGATACATTTTTTTCTAATACATCAAAAGAACAACTAATAACCTATTAAGTTGAATGCTACAAATAAGTACAATGAAACAGCAAAAGGGCATTTAGAGAACACCCATCAGTTCAGTTTAACACTTACAGGACCTTCGAATAAAAACCCCAATTAGTTCATGCTACAAACCGCTTGCCAAAAGCGCAAAAGAAGAACATCAAGAAAGAAAAATTAACAAAAGCTTCAAATGAGGAAAATCTTTAAAAGGTTTACTTGCAGCTTAAACTGAATACAATAAGCTGAGAAAATAATCAAGAAACATAAGAACTGAGAGGAGAAAAGAAAACAGACCTGGATCTGGGTGAGAAAGAGAAAGGAGTGAACTAGTGAAGTGTAAACGACACTAAACTCAATTTGGACAAGAAAGAGAGACACGGTAGGAAGGTAATTGACTAAAATATTCAGAGTTGATGAAGATGGATTCTTGATAAATTATACTCCTATATATATTAGTATACTAGTACTCTAACATTCTCGTTCGAGTAGCGATAAACATCCTACACAACATCATTCATTTTGTTGTGACTCATCACCATAAATCATCCATCACTTTAATCAATAGAAATAATAGATATAGTGGAAAATGCACTGCACAGTTGTGTAGTACATATCATTTCCCTTTTCGTTATTATGATGTTAGGTACTCTGTTTTCGCCTTTTTTATTCTTTCCCATTCATCGAGTATTAAATGAATTTTTTTTTGCTGTTACATGTATAGTAAATTTATTTTTTGTTTTCCATGTGCCATCTTATGTATTTCACTTTCATTCTTAAAAAGGAAGAATAACTGAAGAATATTATTGGCAGATTGATTGCCAAAAAGAATAAAATAACGGTTTTCCTGGACGGAAACATGATTTTTTTTTTTTTGAAGGTTGAAACTTTTCTGTGGTTTTGTTTCTGATTGCATTTAATACTTAATGTGGTTAACTATGGGATGAGATCGCATATCGAATTTGTGTATTATACAATTTGATTATCAAGTAAAAGCGACGTCGTTTAATGTGTGTTTTATTTTTTGGTTTTGTTTTTATTTTTATTTTATTTTCTTGAAAATAAAACAACACGTAAACGACGTCGTTTTTTCTTGACATAATCAAATTAGGCACACATGAATTGGATGAAGTGATCTCATCCCGGTTAACTATAAACATGTAAATAAAATCTAAAAACATGTTTTTTTTAGACTTCGTTAGATAATTGTTTTCTATAAACTATAACATAAATTAAAACCAGAATCTTACATATACATAACGATAAATAGACACGGTCAGCTTCACAAAGTTATCTTGAAAACACGTAATTCAATGGATTCTCGTCTAATTTAATTGAGAATTGAGTCATTGGATGATTAATTGATTCGATTCTTATCGTAACTAATGAGAATGAAGATAAAAATTTCACAAATGAAGCATAAAGTTGATCACGTAAGGACACGATTATTAACTAATATAATACAGTAATACATTTATAAATTAATAAACTAATGAAATTCACCGTACAATTCAAGTCGACAAGACATGAAACCAGTTGACAAAAATAAAAGTAATCACTCTCAACCGTACCATCAAAAAATCGTTAATTACTTCTTTTAACCGTCTTCAAGCAAAAGAGGAGCTTAAAAAGGATAATTTTCCGCAAGATCTTCAAAAGAAAAGATGAAGTAGTGATCGTGCTACAAAGTAACCCTTTGAGTTGTTGCCTTGTTATAGTGCGGCCGTTCTTTGATTTCAGTGGACGAAGATTATGGTTTAGTTTGAGGGGTTTTTTTTTTTGTTTTTTTTAATGTATTTAATATATTAATTATCTATCTTTTATCACCTTAAGTTGTTGAGATAAATAGCGTTTCAACTTGATATCGAATTAGGAAGATATTGCGCATCTTTATTAGCCTTGTAGTGTCATTTATATGTCTTTATGTCTCAGTTGATCACTCACCTTTTTTATATACACATTCTTCAAGAGGCATGTTGCAGTGTTTAATATGTGAATAATCTATATCTCTAACAACTTAAGATTTTGGGAAAACATAGTAATTTAACATTTCTCCTTTGACATGGGTATGTTGAAGCGTTTAATTTATTAATCATCTACACGTCTTATTAACTTAAGCTTTCGTGAGAGACTCCTGGAGTTTCTACATTTCGATATGGTAGACGCAAAGTGGTATAGGATTATGTTGATATCCATTTTATTTTTAACATTAGTCTTTAATTGTATCCGTGTCTTGATCTACCATGTACCACACTACATGTACACAACATTAGAATCGAGACAATAAGATCGAACATAGTACATAGAATCATGATCGATTCCATGAAAATGAGGTAATGCACCGATAGGTGTAGAACAACAGGTAGATCTGATGTGGTACGAATAAAAACCCTTTATTGTGGGAAGATTTATGTTACAATGAGTATTTTCAGGTTATACCAAGTGAAGAGGTAGGATTAATCCAATTCACACCTACGCACTTCTACTGTGTGAGAGAATGAATAAGAACTAATCATCACACCTCACTTAGTATAACCAGAAAATACTCCTTCCACCATAACACTTGTGGCGATGAGGTTGATATTATTCTTCATAAATAATTAACAAGTTCAGACCATTCCCTCAACTCGCTTATTATGTATCTACTACTACTACATTATATGTGGAAAAGCAACTGTCAAAAATCTTCCATCATAGTTCCAATTTAAAGAAGGAATAATCAAATTAATCCACGAACATATATTTGGTATACACAGAATAGATTAAAACGTATAAAGAAAAAGTAATTAATAACATTAACTTCAAAATCAAAGAATCTGCAAAATTATTACTATGAGAAATCGTTCCACCCTATTCTCAGCTCTACTACGATTAGTGCCTCTAAAATTCCAATGGCAGAGAGTTTTTGAACAATGTATAAAATGCATTTGTTCTTTACTTGTTCCTGTTGGAAGTAGCGTCCGAAAGACAATTTCTATAATTGTTTTTTATAATTAATAAATGACAGATTTATTTTCATATTATTATTTGCTTCGTGCTTATATATTATACTCTGCTGAAACCCCCAGTTGTATCATATGTAGCCATATAACTTAGTGTGTGACACACGCGAGGATTAAGTTTATGGTGATACACTTGAACTATTAGTCCGTGATGAACTTAATCAAAGTATGGGGTCTATTGATTAAACCACCACTAATGCGCCCATAACACTTTAAAGTGTGACAGTCTTATCCGGACCGTCAATATTGGTTATCTAAGTAAGGCATTTATATATGATGTAGTCATATAGGACTGGACCGATTTAATCTGCATTTCTCATATAATTCTATGATTGAGAAATCTTATTAAATCACAAGATTTTCATATATGGATTAACCTTAATCATGAAGTGATTGTAGACGCCTGCTTGTTTCAAGATAGAGTTTGATGTGTTCGTTAAGGATTGCTAAGAGGCGCGGTCCAAATCACTTTCTCGTTGGTACTATTCTGGAATGAGTGAGGAGTGTGTGTCTCACAGACATGTAATCTATTCCTTCCTGCGGGAAGTAGAAAGACAATCCCCTTATTTGTTGATCCTAGAAACTGATCGATCGGCCGAGTTCATATTGGTTATGAACTAATTGATCACTAGTGGGTTAACGGTAAATAAGGATAAGATGTAATGAAGAAAGTTTACGGAAACATTCCCGCTTCGTTACGGATAGTCTATGGAGGGTTAGTCTGTACGTAATGATTATATCAATGTACGCTTATTGACTCGACGCTTTGAGAATAAGTTATATCTATAATCGATAGAGTTCAGTTTCGGATTTATGGTGGCGTAAAGCCGGAATTAATAAGTTGATTAGAAATGTTATGTTCGATGAATATTTTATTCAATTTATTGTAGCTACTGGTTATAGGTCCATGGTCCCCGGGTTGGCTCCTAACACGCGAGTGAATTCTCGTATTTTGGAACCTCGAGAATAAATTAAATAGTTAGGCTATTTAATGAATATGAGAATATTATTTATTCGGTAAATAATATGTAATATTGAAAAGACATTTTCTATTATCCCAATTGGCACACAAAATGACGCCACTTTTATTTGGTTTTAGAAAAAGAAATTTTCTCCTAATTAATTATAATGTGGATAATTTAATTATTTATGTGTTACAGTAAACTCTCGATAAATGCATATCTTTGGGACCGACCAAAATTATTACTTTAACGAGTTTATTTGTTTATCGATAAATGAATAATTTATTCATTTATCGATAAATTAATATTTATTACTTTACAAAGAAATAATTAATATTATGGGGAAGGGGCCACAAGGACAAAAAAATTAATAAATTGGTCTGGAAGGACAAAAGTAATATTTTCATGATTATAAAGGACAAAAATCACAATTGTTATTTTAAAATTGTTACTTCACGTGTTAATGTTACTTTGTGTTTCACAATTGTTACTTCACATTTACTCTATTCCATATTTGTTACTTCATATTTGTTGCTTCATAATTGTTACTTTTGTCCTTATTAAATTACAGTTTCATTCTATCCCGATTTTTTTGATAATTTTGTCCTTCTGGACAAAAATCTATTAATATTATGCATCTAGTCTGTAAAATGAAGAGAAAAATATTAATTAAAATATTTGGGAAGCTAGAAGATTATAAGAATTTGTGCTCTTGGATTATTATCGAAATAAAAAATGAAAAGGTTTTGATTCTTTATAAATAAGTACACAATAGAACATAATTTACAACAACATATTGTACGTATCTTGTTTTCCCAATGGCTTCTCATCATTTAAAAGGAGTTAAGAAAAACAACTCTAACAGATGAGCAAAGAGAGCATTATGTGAGCATAAGAAGGAAAATCCTTCTTTTAGTCAAAAAGATTTGCAAGAATGGGTTCAACAAAAGTTTGATGTTTCTATTAGTCAATCAACAGTACCAAACACTCTCAAAAGGTCAGCAAACTATTTATCAAATGATATGAAAAATAGTAAAGTCAAAAGTCACAAATCTGCAAAATATCCTGAGCTAGAGAAAGTTTTGTACGAGTGGTTTTTTCAATGAAAAGAGAAGGTTAATATGTCTGGGGAAATGATCCAGGCCAAAGCAAAAGAGTTGTCGAGTGGTTTCTTCAATGGCAAGAGAAGGTTACCCAATGTTTCATCGAAAGAAGCCTTTCAAGCAACTATCACCGTACAGAATTACTTGCTACAACATGAACAAAATATTCCTGAAGTTGTGTATGCTCTACAAAAAGTTATAGATGAGATCGAATTTGGTTTAGCCACTAAAAAGAAATAAATTACTCTAGATGCATATTTTCATAAAATATGAAGTGAAATTTCGAAAATATGTAAGTTTAATATATAAATTTCTAACTGGAGTTATGCATTTATTATTTTATATTTTTATTAGGCTTTACTGTATTCAATTTCTTTTTATTACTTAATGCATTTAGTGAAGTTATTACTTTAGTACACATGCCCAAGTCGAGACCGGAAGAAATTATTATCTTAGTGAGGATATTACTTTATCGGATATTCATTTATCGAGAGTTTACTGTAAATAGTTATAAATAAGAAATTAGTTTTCTTATTGGATAAATAGGAAATTTGTTTTCCTATTGGATAAAGGTTTTTTATTTTTCTAAAAAGAAAAGATAAATTTGTGTGTAAAAGATAAACTCTCAAATTTAAAAATTTTCCAAGTTTCACCCAACAGAATGGAACCAGAAAAACCAACGCCATTTTTAATAAAATAGGCGACGCCTATTTTGAAAATAATAGAGAAATTTTGTTTTCTCGTCTTAACCATTGGGAAGAAGAAAAACTGAGTTTTTTCTTGGAGTATATTCGAGGAGGTTCGAATGCGGGATCGACGTCCATCAGTCGTCATTTGGAGATACAATCCGGAAGATCACGCCTTCTCTCCGGTTGGAGTAAATCTACTAACCATCTTGTAGATTAATTTATTATGCGAATCATATCGTGGTAAAATCGTAAACGAATTTCGATTCGTAGCTTCCGTTGTGCATGATCGAATGTCTCGATCGGTGCTGTTAATCAGATCTGACGATCCAATTATGGATTGAATCCGGATTCGGATTTCTGTATATCCAGCAGTTCCATTACTGCAAGGCCTAATAGAAGAACCATTTCCAACCAATAATTTAACTCCTTGAAAAAGAAAAGGCAAAGGAGAGACTAAACTTCTCCAAACAAAATAGCAGTTAGAGGAATGTTAAAGTGATATAAGAAATATAGTAGCGCCTTCCTTAACAGCTATAGCTTTTAGAAGAACTGGTAAGCGTTTGATCTTTAACATGGTATCAGAGCCAGAGGTCTCGAGTTCGAACTTGGCTATAAACATTATTATTTCCCCCATTTATATTGTGCACGTGATGCATGTGTTGGGCCTCTTTGTTATTGGAGTCTAGTTTGCTCCGGCTGCCTAGTTGGCTTAGCCTTGTTATAGGCTCACACTTGAGGGGGAGTGTTAAAGTGATATAAGAAATATAGTAGCGCCTTCCTTAACTCCTATAGCTTTTAGGAGAACTGGTAAGCGCTTGATCTTTAACAATGAAAGATTTAGCATCCCAAATAGAGGGGTTGGGAAAGTACTTCCCTTTAACAACCTTATTTAGAATTCTTGAAGCTTTGAACATTGCATATCTTTGTAAGATGCTTTGGACTAGGATTAACTAACTAGCAAGTTAATCCTAGTCCAAAGCATCTTACAAAGATATGCAATGTTCAAAGCTTCAAGAATTCTAAATCCAAGACAACCTAGGCCTTTACCAGAACATATATTCTCTCATTTCTTCCAATGAATTCCTCTTCCGCTACTATATAATCATTCTTCCACCAAAACTGAGTCATCTAAAGTCTTCAGCAATAGCAACCGACATAACAGGCCTTCTCTGAACAAACACTATAAAGACGTACCATATGTATTCTTCACATACCATTAACACCTCAAAACATCAACAGGATAAATGAAAATTAGTCTTTTTCATGCAACCACATGAATGTCGGATCTCAAAATGTATGTATATGTACTTATATGTACACAAATGAGCCATTCTTAATGACACTGATTATGAATATGATTAGTAGCATAGGCAAGTGTACATGAAAAAAACTAGTTCCAGACAACATTTGTTTCGTTTTATACAATTGATCTGCTAACTTCCGTTTTCTCAAACCTCTGATTCCACAATTAGAGGAACTAAACATACTTCCCCTTCTCATTATTTAAATGAGAAAAACAAAAAATTCAATTGACACAAAAGCAGTTGCAAGTATAGGTTAAAAACATTCATTCGCGCTCTTTATATTTGCAAAATCAGTTCCAATGAAGTTATGCAACACCAAGTAGATTTTAAACTAAAGAAGCAAATGACCTCCAATCCTTTCTCTTAGCTTAAAAAAAAAAAAACTCGCAAGTATTAAAAGAACAAAAGAGAACAATTTCCTGGGAAAAAAAAAAAACACCACCATAGTTGAGATCTTATGAACATACTAGTGGGGCCACGTGCGATCTTGTGGTGTCTCACTCATTTTATCTTGTAGATTATAGTTTTATGTCTGCAATAAATTTACTTTAGCAAAAATAAAGAAGATATCAACCTACTTCAATGCTTAGAAAGGCATTTAAACCATCCTCTAGAGGTGACATGATATGCTGCGTGTTGCGCGAAAGGTTACATGTGGGGAAAAAATCACGAAGATCAAAATCCACCTTCGTGCAAAAAAAAGTCAAACCAGAGTTTACGTGAACCAATAAAAACTACATAATAACAAAATTAAAATTTCCCAAACTCGAATAAATGAATTGTTAGTCGTAGAATATTATTCAATATCGAACTTAACCTCGACTAATACTAATAAAAAGAAATAAATAAAAAAGAAAAGGTTCGGAAGATTTTCATTTTCTTATCTTTTATCGAAGTAAATTAACCGAAGGATAAGTAAGATAAATGGGAGTTGGATCTCGTTTTTTATTTTTATGTATCTTTTATGTATCATTGATCGAATTAACATTCTCATTCTTTGTCTAATTTTTACAATATTTTATTTTCTAGTAGTTTTTGTGGCACCGTACCAAATCATACGACTTTGTTTTACTTAACCAAAAAATTCTGAAGATCGAAATGCACCTTCGTGCACAAAAAGTCAAACCAGAGTTTCAGTGTACCAATAGAAACTACATAATAACACAATTAAAATTTCCGAAACTCGAATCAGAGAATTGAATGTTTCAAATAAAAACCCTAGTGATAAACACGTTGATGTGATAACACCGTACCAAATCATACGACTTCGTTTTATCTAACCAAAAAAAAAAAAAAAAAAAAAGGGGGGGAAAGACAAAAATTTTGGTATATCGACGACCAAAACGTCGCTAAAGCCGGACGACCAAAACGTCACAAAAAGCCGTATTACCAAAGATGCAAATTTAAATAGTATACTACAAAAAAAAAAGGAAAGGACAAAAAATTTGGTATAGCGACTACCAAAACGTTGCTAAAGCCGGACGACCAAACATGCAAATTTAATATAGTATACTAACATATATGAAAACATCAACCCCGCCCCCTAAAAAATATACATCCGTGATCTCAACCATTTCAAGCAAACCTTGTCATTAAAGAATTTTTACAAAAGTTGTTGTCAGATGCATACCGTTCATTCAATCACTGTGAAGGAACTCGCCATCAATGCTCCTCACCAATCTTTATTTCGCAATCAACCTGTTCTTCAACACCACAGCGTATAAGGTTGATATGACTCGCATCAATTGCTCTCATATAAAGTGCAATGGTATTAAGTTCGTAATCATTCATGAATTGACTGTAATATTTATGATATATTTTCTAGACGTAATTTCTTTTAAAACAAAAAGGAAATCAGTTGGGGTTGTTGTAATGTTTTGTACTTCTTGCGTAATATTTTTATTTTTTCAGTATATGTGTCACTATTGTCTTTTAATGTTTCAATAATAATTTTGATTAATAGCGAATCGTTTTCTTGTTTATCTTTTAATTCTCTTAATTCGTTTTCTATCTCTTTAATCTGTTTTTGTAGATCGTGATTTGTAATATTATCTTTTTTATTATTATTCCTATTTAAAATTGTCGTTAAATAATAAGTAATCCTGGAAGTACTTGGTCCTAATGGCTCATGTTTAAAAGTTTCTAATAATTTTCAAGATATTGTTGTTGTAGAGCTGGGTCATTAATTTGTTGTAATATATCAATAAAATTTTGTAGTTCTTTTGAGAGAACGTTTAGCATTTTTTCATTGTTTCCTTTTGATTCAGAAGTACTTGTTAATGTATCGTCCATTTTTGTTTTTCCATTGTTATCTGTATTTTCTTCATTAGTTGTATCACTAGCAAAATCTATAAGTAAGTTTGAGATTTTGTTCATAACTACTAAATACAAAATATACACAATAAATATAAAATATACAACATATATTTTACATATTCTAATAATAACGTCATCTTCCAGATTTAGTTCATTAAGTTTTCTTTTTAAATAATTAGTTGTATGTCCTTTTTTGTGGCATCTATAACGTTCAATGTCCTTTATCCAATTCGGTCTGGGTTTATTATATTTTTTAGTTTTGTAGAAATTATTGTTTGAGGGTTGTTTGTTTTGTTTGTTGTTTCTATATATATTCCTATTAGGTTTATAGGTTGTTTTGTTTTTATAAGTGGGTTTTTTGCAATTTCCTATGCAAGAGGATTCATGTCTAAAAGGATTATTGTCAAATTGTTGACAAAAGGTTCCAAGTTCTAGATTAGCCTTTTTCATTTCCCATTTTATGTGTTTTTGAAGTTTGAGATCTTGGCATATTTTCATTCTCTCTTGTTGAATAACACTAACTAGTTGTCCATATGTGTATTGATCGTATGAAATAATTTGGTTGCTGAGTTTTCTCGAATTCTATTTATGACTTTTCTCTAACAAGGTTGGTAGTCCTGCTAGAATTTTCTTTCCAAAAAGGTGATTGGAATCATCCACTTTGCATTAATCTTGTTAGGAAATTATTTTTGTATCATTGGAAATCATTGAGTTTTTTACAGTGTAAATTCGAGAGTAGTTCAGTGTTTCACTCTTTTAATTTTGCTGGATCTCCAAGAAAATGTATTGAGATGTTATGTATTATAGTAGATACAGTATCACACAAACCTTTTACTTGTTTCTGTCATATATTGATAACGCCCTAAATAGTACCATTAATTATACCTTTATTTGCCCCGAATCATGCTCAAGAAGGGATAGATAGGCTCGTTATCATATGGAATATGTGTTAAATGCTATGTGTATGTTCCTAGGATCATGATTCTGCATCTATGTTATTCTTCCGTAGATTTGGTACTGTTTGGTCTTGTTTTATACACTTTTCAGGATGTACCAAAGTCTGGAGCAGCTAAGGATGGATCTGGACCGAGAGAAGACATTGGGCCAAGAGAATGAAGTCCATGAAGAAATCTGCCAGAAAAAGGGATGAAGAGTTGGGCCGGTTTACCGAAGCCCAGGGTCGGTTTACCGAGAGCTTGGAGGACAAGAAACTACAGTCTGCCGCCTCTACTAGGTCGGTTAGGGTTTTATTGAGTCATAAGTCGGCTGTAACATCTATAAAAAGCCGTAGAAACTGATTGTAAGAGTATGCACCACAATACTTTGATAGATTTTATATAATTTGATGCAATAAAGTTCTTATAAGCTTTTGGTGATTTATTTTCTGGTTTCCTCCCCTCCACGCCATCTCTAGCTTGAGTAGATCAGGCTAGATCTCCATAGTTGAAGGTATGAAGCTTTGAACGTTCATTTATGTCTTTATTATGGTAGATCTGCTTGTATTTACGTTTTTTATTTAATCTGCATTTTTAACAACCCCATAAATTACTTGAATTAATCAGAACGAAACAATGTAGATCCAGAATTAGGAAACGCCGCCCCCGGTAAACCGGCGGTCTATACCAGTTTACCGAGGCAATATTTAGAAACCCTAATCTGGAGGTTCGGCGTCAGCTACGTTGATCGACAGGTTTAATTAACAGTAGGTTAGATCTGGTCAATCTGCTTATAGTATTCATAAATTAACACGAAGGACTTGCACGGTGAAGTGTTAGTTAGGACATTGTCTTGATGGATCACTAGGAACGTGCTAGTCATTGTCGATAGTTTTCGGTCTCGTGCCGGCATCTCTAGCTCTTACTCCGTATGGGCTAATACAACCAACGAAGGAGGTTAGTTGCGTATAGATTGTCTGATGTCCTTACAATGGAAGTAGATAGGAGTAGGAGATGCACCGTAGCTAAAACTGAATTAAAACGTTCGATTGATTTAAGGAAATTATGTGGGGAAGTAAACATAAAGATTAACTAGACCAAGTTAGTAGGTAGGTGGGGATGGGGAAGGAATACCAAGATTCTTTTATGTTTATTGTTGGTCAACGACCATATTTATTCTCTTAATTATGTTAGACTCGTTTATACTTGAATTGCGTTGTCTCTGTGGGATCGACGTTGATTAGCCTTTCTTATACTACGATTGACCTAGTACTCTTTGCTAGTATCAAGGGACTTATACGCGCGATCAAGAGAAATAATTGTTGATATATATATATAGATCTATACACACACATATATATATATATACGTACGTATGTATGTATAAAAAACCTATTACAATTGCAATATATGACAGAAACAAGTAAAAGGTTTGTGTGTTGTTGTTGGGGGCGAGGTGGGGAGGGGGGGTTTTGTAGGGTAGAACTAGAAATATGATAATTTGGGATTTACTGTACACACACATATATTATTATTGTATATACTAACTCATTTAGGTACATACTTATATATATATATATATATACTTATATAACAATTTTTATAATCACACGCAGCTTTCTCAAGCTGGGACCCACAGAGCATTGATTCATCTGCCTGAAAAATGGTTTGAGTCCGAAATGAGGTTCCATGTGGATCCGGGTGTTTTTAATAACCTTAAAGTCATGTTGAATAAAGCTGCACCAAATAATAACTTGTTTGAGAGATTGATGAACTGTGTTCGGTTGGTTTATAGACTTTTATTCTAGCAAGTGGGAGTACAAGGGGCGGGTCATTGCATTCTTGTATTTTCATATGGTTTATCCAGACTGCGACGATGAGTTGCATTTTAAGGTTGGTGAACACAGACTGAAGTTCGGAAAAAGAGAGTTTAGAATGATAATTGGGTACAGATTTGGAAATTTGAATGTAGAATTGCCTTCAACATCAATGTGTTTTGATCCTGCTAGTCCTCTTAATAATTGCAAATCGAGTGTCACGCTTGAAAAAATTAAAGCAGCGTTTGAAATTCCGGCTGACCCTGAAGTTGTATACCGGATGGGTCTAGTGTACCTTATTTACGGCATACTAATGGGAATCGACCCGGGAATGATAATACCGAATCGTATTTTTAATATCGTCGGGGACCTACAACGTGTTGAGACTTATCCATGGGGGAGTTTGTGTTTCAGAATTTGATGTGGAATTGGCGTAAGATATTAAATACGTGGGAGTCACAGGGACCAAGAACTGATGGGAAACCGCATAAGCCACAGGTAGGAGGTTGTTTGTACGCGTTACATTTGTGATCTTTTCATGCCATGCCACAACTTACTACGCATGGGAATTATGCATCATTGATAAACGAACATGCTGATGATCTTCCAAGTTTGTTGAGATGGAAATGTATGAAAGGCGGGGTGTACTACAAAAAACTGGTCTCTTCCTTCGTGAGTCCATGGGTATGTACTATATTATAATTTTATCACTCTACATTGTTAGCAATACTTTTTATACATTGTATCTAAAACCGTGTTTTTTTTCTTTTTGCAGAATGGAGTAGTCTTTGATATTATGAGAACCGCCGAAGAAAGGCGGTACGTAATTTCATTGGGATTGCCAGAGGCGGATGTTACAGCTCCACCTCATGAATTACATGTCCCTGGTCGGAGACATGTTCCCTATGGCTCCAATGTGGCTGGCCTGGTCCGTGAGCGTCCAGGAGTTGATGCCCAGGATGAGCGACCATCTCGCCATGCCCATGTTGACGAACACACGAGTGCCCCGTCTACATTTGCAAACCCTCAGGGTACAACATCGTATGCTAAAAAATTCGATATAGGCGGTGGTAGTATACCTATTGTCGATGGTGTTGTGCCGTTGACAATGCGTTAAGAGAAGTCATAACTGAGTTGATAAAAACAAAGGCCGAGTTGATTGAAACGAAGTCTAAGTTGAGTGAAACCAATGCTGAGCTGAGTGCAGTGCAGGCTGAAGTGGTACGTCTAAGAGCGGATGCGGAAACAACACCAAATTAGTCGAAGAACGACATACGCATTTCCTCAACTGTATACAACAGGCGGCGGTGCGACAGGTTCGAATTAACTCCTAAATACAAATTTAATTTCATTTATCTTGTTAACATAAATATAAATTAACACCATACCTGACCTGGAATTAACTCCAACAGGGTACACTTAGGAATCATTATCCAGCATCATCGTCCTGAGGTAGTGACTCACATCCCAACAGTACCCAAAGCACACCAGTCACCGTGAGTGAGCTATCTTCAGTTCCACAAGGCATGCTTTTAGGCCACCAACAGATGTCAGGTATGAACAGAAAGAGAGGGAGAGGGAGAGGGAGAGGGAACGAAAGAGAGCCTGCTCTTCAAGTAAAAAAAATGGCCCTTCGATCGACTCTAAAGAAAACTGACTACTTTAAGAAAGGTAATACCCAATGGGTTCAACTTAAAAGCGGCTTTGAGGGCGATAGGTACACACCGGCCGGAGGACTAGCGATGATGACCTGAAAGAACCGAAAAATTGGTTGGCATCAAAGAAGGTGATACATGTTAGGTGTAGTGCCGAAAGACAATTATCAAATTGTTTTAGGGCGAAATTAATAATTCATCTTATTATATGCTTATAATTAAGACACTCACGAAAACCCTAAGTACCTCGTTTATGTAATCACATAACTCAAGATATATGGCTATACACAAGAAGATTGAGTTAGTGAGATGTACTTAAAATTAACTTAGTCCGTGGCGTTTATTAATCGAGTGCGGGTCTCAAGATTAATTTGCTAATAATCGCCCAAAACACTTTACGGTGTGACAGGTCTTATCCGGATCTTTATCGGTAATAGTAGTACTAGTGGGGCATTTATATATGATGATAATCATATAGAATTTGGACCGATTTGATTTGAGTTATCGATATAATTCCGTGATCGAGAAGTCTTATCGAATCACAAGATGATCATATATGGATTAATCTCGATCCTGAGGTGATCACAGACAACTGCTTAGACTAGGGTAGAGTTTGATGTGTTAGTAAGGATCACTTCGCAGTATGTGGTCCAACACTTCTCATTGGCTCTATTCTGGGATGAGTGAGTAGTCTGTGCTATCACAGATATGGAATCCATTCCTTCCCTCGGAAAGTAGACAGACAGTTCCCTTATTTGTTAATCCTAGAAACTGATCGATGGCGCCAGTTCATATTATATTAGTTATGAACTAATTGATCACTAGGGGTTGATGGAAAATAATGATAAGATGTGTCGAGAAGGGTTTACGGAGATATCCCGAATCGAAACGAACAGTCTATGGAGGATTTATCCTTATGTAATGATTATATCAGTGGACGCTTATCAACTCATAGTTGAGTATAAGTTATCTATATTCGGCAGAGTTCAGTTTCGGGTTTATGGTGGTGTAATCCCGGAATTAATAGATTGAATTTATTTGTTCGGTCTGACTGATAATTTTATTTAATTTATTGTAGCTACTGAATATGGGTCCATGGTCCCCGACGTGGCTCCTAATATAGCATATACGATTTCTCGTCGTTTCACCACAATTATAATTAAATAGTTGGATTGGACAATTTAATTGATATGTGGATTAATTGTTTAGTTGGACTAGATAATTAAATACATGGAAAAGAAATTTTTCGTGGACTCGGCCCAAAGTGATAAAAAATTTCGTGTGACCTAATATTTTATTAGGGTTACCGAAATTATTATGTAATTATTTATTGGGAAATTAGTTTTCTTGATAAATAATAAGGCATGTGATTAAATTATTTATTTGTTAAATGATTTAAGGAAAAGAAAATCTTTTGTATATCCTAATTAATTTGGGAATACTCTAGATTTATCTTTTTAAGGAAAAGGATTAATTTGATTGATTTTGTATTAATTAAATTAATACCTTGGAGACTAGGATTTCTCTACTATATAAAGAGAGTTCTCCCAAACCTTTTGAACATATCACTAATTTCGAAATACACAAGTGTGTGAAGCTTTGAATTTTCGGCTTTATACACTAGGGTTCGAGTTTTAGAAAACTTCGGGTTTTCTAAGGTAGCATATCGAGGAGGTCCGGCGGCGTGAAACACCATCCACCTGGTGTTGCTTGAAGACACGCGTTGGAAGACTGTGGCTTCTCATCTAGCTTGGATCTTGGATTGACCTTGTTCTTGGCGTTTTGCACCATAAAAAGGTTGGTAATCTAACCCCCTCGTAGGTTAGATCTATTATTTATGTATTTTGTATTGTTTAGATCTAGATCTATACTATTCCGCTGCATAATCGGGTGGATCTTAGATCCATCCGGCGATATTACATCCAACAATACCAAGTTATTAGTAGGGTGATGAAAAGCGACGACGATTTTTTTTTTGGGAAGAGAGCTTTTATTCATAAATTGGAGCAAATGTTCCAAGTGGTACAAAGTAGTAATCAAATCGAAAATAAAAATAAAGTAGCTACTCTAAGTCGATATCCCACGCTAGCCTCAAATCCTTGGAACGTTTAACTACCTTTGACAGAAACACATGAACAGGCGGGCATAAACAAAGTGGATCAGGAATTACTTTGTTCCGCCAAAACCAGATCCCATACACAATTTCACGGAAAAGGTAAGGCCAATGTTTGCTGGTCGAACGAGACTTGGGCAGATCTTTCAAGTTATGTAAGACCCACTCGTGTGTGTCAATATGTGAGAAAAAGGCCTCTCGTTGATTAGGCAGTAAAGCCTGTTTCCAAATACTCTGTGACCACCTGCAATCGCGTATGGCATGGATGGAGGTTGGCAAATGCGACATATGGTAGAATCAGAAATGTGTCGGTGTGCCAAAAGGCTGTTCACCGGGAGTGAATTGTGGCAGAGCTTCCATAACAGAAAATTATATCTTATAGGGCCTCGAAGGCTCCAAATTCGGTCCCAATCCATCTTTCTCTGGGGCATATTACGGTTTTCGATCTGGTAGGTGTAGGCGCTATGACAGTGTATTTACTATCATCTGATGGAGCCCAAATAATATTATCATCCCTTACTTGAAAGCCTTCTTGGAGGACTGATGAGAGTCAACTTGTCTATCATTTTCTATGTAATTATACCCCGTTTATACCTCGTTATGTTTTCTGAGACATTTGGTTGTATTTTGATGTATTTACACCTTGGTTATCATTTCGGGACCTAGGACGTAAAGTCCGGAAATCTCATTATTTTTCGGTGTTTTAATACATTCTCGGTCACCCTAGTGTCCTGTAGGGATTACGTGTGGTATTTGTTATGATTTTGTACAGGACTTAGGTGTTTGAGATGTCCGGAAGGCAAGATACGAGGATTGGAACATGTGCCCGAAGCTTAAACGTTCAAACGGATCAAAACGGTGGTACTACAACCATACCTTCCATTGATCTGCATTTTGATCTACCTTAGAGGCATTTTAAGGCTTGAACATCTTCATGAAAGTTGTAGAAAATTTCATTATCTTTCCAACGGATTTTGAATCACTTTGGTACTCGACCCGGATTCCTGTGGGATCGACCTTGACTACCAATTCTAGGCTCTGATTGACCCGGTACACTTGCCGGTGAGATTGGACACTTGGAAAAGGCCGATCAAGGACCTTTGTTTGCTGACATATTCCATGAAATCTTAGATTATCTTGTGGATCGAGAATTCTTGGTTTATATAATGTTTGAAGGTTATCGATTATATTCGCGAGCAAACTCATTTAAACTTGTATTCGAATTTTTTAACATGTATTACGGTTTTTATTTATCGTAATATTTTGGTGAGTAATAAAATTCCATGTGCAACACATTGATACGTATGTGGGGCTGTTGTGTGCTCGTATGGCGGCTTTCGCTCGATAAGCATAAAAAATATGCGAGATAGTGTTATTCCTCATTCGCAAGTACTCTTGTATGCGAATTAGAGAAATGGGATGGTGAGATGGATGTGGTGGTTCCGGCTCCTTTGACATTAAAAGCTACTTGCATGGACCCGAGAAAACAATCGTTTATGCTATCCGGGCGATTAACGAGCAGCATTGGTGCTTGTGGCATGTCGGCGAGGCTTGGAGAATGACGATATCTGACGGCCGATCACGGATTGGGTGACTTGGAACACATAAATTTCTCGATACATGATGTTCATGTTATCGGCCTCACCAGATTGCAGAGGATTACAAATGATGATCGATCCATCTAACACACCATTCAACATAATGCGGCTCAACGAGAATGAAGGTCCACAGACGAAGAACTGGTATGTATAACCTTATTCATATTTGTTAATTTGAACCATTCAATCATAAAATTTATGGCTTGAATATGCATGGAACACTGTGGGTTTTTCACGGTGAAGATTATGGAGCTTTTACTCATCAATAAAGCAAGCATATTTGAGTTGAGTGATGCAAGCGAACACAAGGTTCAGGGTCAAAATGGCCGTAGATCTATTTACTCGACGTATAGTTGTTTAATATGTATATAAGATATTTTGAAGTCATGTACGTTTAACATTTTGGCATGTTTTTTTTTTGTATTATCTCAACTTATTACGGTGTAATATTTATATTATATTTTTTTAGTTTGCTTTTTAGATCGAAGCGGGTTTTTAATATTATTTCGAAGAATGTCGTTGGAGCGCCTCACAACTAGTCCCGCACCGACATCGACTATGAATCTGATGATACAAATAATATCGCCACCACATAGTCCCGGAAATAGCCTCCTCAGTTATAGGGATCCGCGGGGACACCAACGGGCGGCGCCAAGAGTCACTCTGTCAAGATCGGCGGCGCTTGCGACCTTATAATAACGGCCCTCAAAGGGCCGCACAAGACTGAGAGAGAAACAAGGAGCTAACGAAGGATGAAGCGGTGCTGGCCGCTGTCACGCGACCACAAGAAGTCGCCGCCATGATATTTTGTCCACTTGTAACATAGATATTTTAATGCTTACTTAGTAGGTAAGGTTAATGACTAAGCAGCTTAGCACCGCCTGTCATTAACTTAGCCACTAAGTAAATCCTCCAATAAAAGGAAGTCTTGTGTAACTAAATAGGATCATCTTCTTCTCATAATAAAAGAACAAGCCTAAGCTCTGCAAAAATACTCCCCCTCTTCGTGTCGCTTTCCTATAAACTCCGGACGACCTCCATTGAAACAACCAACTAATAAGCCAGATATCCACCAACACTCCACCGCTGCGCAACCGTGATGATTTCTGCATCATCAGTTGGCTCCGTTACCGGGAAAGCGATTGTGTAAAAAATCACCTGGAACTCCTATCAAGGAGGAGGTAATCTTACAAAGAAAGTCCTCAAACTGCCTTTATTTCTTCCCCTTACCAAAGAAATCGCTCAAAAAGGTGACCTTTTCCACATCAAAAACCCACGCCCAGAAATGCCCCTTTTGATAAAATCATTCTCTTGGGGCTAACACGCACAAATTACCTTTCTTACCGCTACTTCCCTTAAAAGCCACCCCACGAGATGGCGGAGTAAAGGACACCTAACACCCCAAACCCACTGCAAAGGTACTATGCTACATCAAGCTCGTGGGAAAGCGCGGGAGAAGCAGCTAGACAATCTCCTGCGAAGGAGAGAAGGATCGAGAGAGGGTCCTAGCACTAGCGGCGCTTCGAAATGTCATTAATCAAAAAACCAAGTCGAAAGAGATGTTGTTGTTTCCTGGATGGAACTCGCGAGAGAGAGTCACAATAAAGCAAAAGATCAATCCCGAAATACAACCGGGCTTCGGGAGGATCCCGAGAGATCGCGAAATGAGGGAATCGCGAGTGCTGTTGAAACTATGTATCTCACCAATTCCCTTTGGTGGCTAAGGGCGAGCCCTATGGCGATCGACCCCAAAATCCTCCCGAAAGCGAAATCCTTCTTGCGGTCGCATGAACGGGGGCCGCTGAGCCAAATTCGGCGGTCGGCGTAGAGGAGAGTGTACACTCTTCAGTCGCAATGGACCGAGGAAAGAAATTCCACGAACCTCGGCCCCAAGATCGCGACCATCAAAAGGAAGAGGATCGACAAAGGGTCCGCGTTTAATAGGTTGGGTGAGAAGGACAAAGCCTCGGCCCAAGTCGTCTCAGCCTTCCTAGGGAAGAGATGCCCATCCATCAGGATAGACACGCACAAGATGCACGCATAATTATCAGGGAAAAGAGGGCCCGCCAAGAGGATCACGAGATCATAGGGAATTAGGCGCGAGCGGAGCGGTGTCACATAACCGCGATCGCGACCCGAGAATCGACCACTATTTTGGCGGAGCAGATGGAGGTAATGAGAAAAGAGCTTGCGAAATTAAAAAAGTCGAGGCCCGTCGAGAAAGTCGCCCCAATTTGGGATCGGCGTACTCTCGCTAAAGGATTACGAAACATTGCCTCCCAAAGCGAGAAAAGGTTAGTTATCCCGATTACAACTATTACAATGGAAATTCATGCCCAAGCAGTGGCTCACGCGTTCGGTCGCATCACCCTTGCTACACAAAATAAGTCCGCTGGTGCATCGCATTGGTTGGCGACATGCGAGATAAGGCTGCGTCCTGATCTGGGCTTCTCGCGGCTCGATTGAAAGTTGGGAGGATTTGTCGGAAAAGTTTGTCGAGAGAGTTTGAATCGGCAAGCGAGGCCAAAAAAACCATTGAGGACCTATATGAGGTTCGTATGGGAGGCATGAATCCGGAAAAGAGTATTACGAGCGGTTCGTCGAAATATATGATCAAACAAGGAACATTCCAGGCGATGCGGTCATAACGTGTTTCCTCACGGAATCGCCAAAGGCCCGATGGCGAATTCAATCTGCGGCCCCCAGCGGGTCTCGGGAGATGTTAGAAAGGGCGAGAATGATGGGGGTCGCGGCGCCATCTGCGGGGAAAGCAAAGCCTAAAGCGAGCCACGTTCGCGAAGGAGGATCGCGTGGATGACCGTAAAAGGAAAAGGGCGAGATACTAATCGCGATCGTGAGGTAAAGCCGTACAAATTTAGCGAGGATAATTTTACCCGCTCAACACCAAAGCATCCCAAATCTTGTTTGAAATTCGTGAACATTTCGACAAACCCAAGCCTATGAGGCGATCCACGATAGCGCGATAAATCCAAATCTGCGACTATCACAAGGACCATGGCCACATCACCGATGAATGCTTCACCCGAGGCACGAGATAGAAAGGCGATCCGTGAGGACCAGCCAATAAATATAAGCGAGGGAACAACACTCCCGGTCGGGGCGCCAACCTCGCGTCTATCGAGAGAGAGTTCGAGTCATCCACGGGAATATTCCCAAAGAACCATCAAGCGAAATCTCGGATAAATCAAATCAATACCCGCGGCTTGGCGAGATAGTGTTGGGAGAGAATGAGAAGGGAATCATATTCACGGCGGTGACAGCGATCATCGGTGGCCTATGGAGATACCCCTCATTCTAAAGGTGGGGGTGAGCGACAACAGGGCGTCAACCGAGTAATGGTCGACCAGGGGGCGGCAGCGGCGTCATCTATTTATTTGTTTAAAAGCGGTCGGATTCGGGAGGCCAAGTTAAAACCCTACCTTGGGGTCCTCGAAGGTTTTACCAACGACACAAGATGCGGGTCAAAGGCACGATCGACCTCAATATCACTTTGGGCGACTATGAGCCCACGATCGAGCGGAGATAATAACTTTCTTGGTAATCGACACGCCTCTTTACTACAACATGATTTTGGGAATCCCAGCTATGAAGAAGTTCCAAATGGTGGTATCGGTTCCCCACCAAAGGGTCAAATTTCATATAGGAAATGAAATCGGGTCGCCACCGATCGGCCCGGATTTTTCTCGAATACATGACCAAAAGCGAGTCGACTCTAAGCGACCCGAATGGAGGGATTCAATTTGACCACGAGATCGGATCGGCTGCGATAAAAGAGGTCCCGGAGGGAAACGTAGAAAGTCGAAGCGTTGCAAATCCGAGGCGAGCCCGATTTCAACTGCTGAGGGCGAGTGGTCGAGGTTATCATAAATGACAAACACCCAAGTCGGATGGTAAAGATAGGGTCTCAAGCGACCCGAAAGATAGGGAGGAAGCGATCGAGCTTACGAAAGCAAACTTGGGCGCGTTCGCTGGGAGGTAAGCGATATGAGAGGTGTGGAATCGGAGGTCGCCTTGCATAACCTGAGTCGATCCCAACTTCGGCCAATACAACAAAGGCGCGTCAATTCTCTCTGAAAAAAAATACGCAATAAAAATTGAGGTCGAGAAACTTTTAGCGGCGAGGCATAATTAAAGAGCTTCAATATCCCACCTGGTGGCAAATGTAGTAATGGTGAAAAAACATAACGGCAAGTGGCGGATGTCGTCGACTTCACCGATCTAAACAAAGCTTGCCCCAAGGACCCTCTACGCTCCCTCGAATCGATAAAATGGTGGATGGGATCGCGGGTTTTGAAACCAAAGCTTTACGGGCGCTACTCCGGCTACCACCAGGTCAAAATGGCGATGAAGATAAGGAGCGGCGGCGCCAGGGCGCCGCGGGCTATATTACTATGAGATGATGCCGTTTGGCCTAAAAACGCAGAGCTCAACCTATCGAGAGAATGGTAAACGAGTTTTTAGCACGCAGATAGGCAAGAACATGGAGGCCTACATTGATGACATGGTCGTGAAATCAAGTCGCCAGGATCACCTGGAGGACCTTCATGAAACCTTTGCAAGCGTGAAGAATCACTCGATGAAACTAAACCCCGCCAAATGTACCTTTGGGGTCCAGGCGGAAAAATTTTTAGGCTTCATGGTAAGCCAAAGGGGATCGAGGCCAACCCGAGAAAATCGAAGCAACGATAAATATGAGCGAGCCAACTAGCGTCAAGGAAGTACAAAGATGAATGGAAGAGTAATAGCCACAGGAAGGTTTATTTCAAAATCCATGAAAAAAAGAGCTTGCCTTTCTTCAAAATCTGAGGGAATAAAACCTTTTAGTGGACGGAGAGGAATGCTCGCGAGGCTTTCAACGAGCTCAAGGCCTACCTCTCAAGTCCACCATTGCTTACTAGCCCCGCGGTAGAGATGTTACGCTCTATATCTAGCCGCCTCGAGATAGGGCGTCGCGCGACACTTATCAAGGAAGATGGCACCTTGCGAGAGGCTTTTTTATTATGTTTCTAGGGCTTTAAGCCACAGTAGAAAATCGTTATTTTAATATCGAAAAGTTAGCCTCTTTGCGTTGTCATAGCGCCCCGAAAACTAAGGGCCTACTTTTCATCGCATTCAATTATAATCTTGTCAGGCGCGCGCTGCGGCAAATCCTTCATAAGCCGGACTGTCGGTCGATTGTTGCGTTGGGCCATCGAACTCACGAATTCGACATCCGCTACGAACCTCGAAAGGCTATTAAAGCGCGGCGTTGCCGATTTTATCGTCGAAACAAGTTTCAATGAAGATATTCAAAAACACATCGAGCGGATAAAAGCCTAGATAAAATTACCACAATGACAGACGAGCGGCGCGGCAGTCACCTGTTGGCAACTCTACGTTGATGGCGCCGCCAATCTTAAAGGTTGCGGTCGCGGGGATTATCTTGTTAGAGCACTGGTACCTCGGAGGAAATTGAGATGGCTTTGAGGTTTAACTTCACCGTCAAACAACCAGGCGAGATGCTGGCGGTCATCGCCGGGCTCGAGCTCGCCCGAGCAATGAAAGTCGAAAATGTGCAAGTTTTACGTGATTCGCGATTGGTGGTTAATCAAGTGGCGGGATCGTTTGGCATCCAACTGCGAGATTCTACAAAGTATATAAATCTCGTCAAGAAACTCGGCGGCTTCAAATATTGCAAGTTCACCAACATCCTCGAGAAGACAATCACGAGTGATTACTTATCTAAACTAACCAAGAGGGCGAAATTAGCAACCCATCGGTCATGATAGAATACCTGGCGGGACACGCCATCGGCGGTCGAGGTAATGGACTTACAATCCGCCAAATCCTTGTTGGATTGATACCATAAGGACTATATCAATGCCGGAAAGCTCCCGATGATCGAGCGAAGCAAAAGCCCTGGTAAGGAGAGGCTGCTAGGTACACCTCTTAAGCGGCGTCTTATATCGGCGATCGTTACGTAAACCTTTATTAAGATGTGTGCGACTGAGGAAATTGAGGAATTCTCACAGCTGCATGAGGATCGTGTGGCGGTCACCCGGCTAACCGCACCCTCGCACAAAAAATCTTCTTGGCGGATATTATTGGCCTAAAATCGTCGAAAGACGCCAAGGCATATGCCAAGACATCGGCGTATGTCAAAAATTTGCGGACATCCCAGGCTATCCTCGGTCGAGCAAAGCATCGTCGTCATTTGCTTGCCATTCGACATGTGGGCCATCGACCTCATTGGGCCGTTAAAAAAGGCGCTCGGATCTGCGAATATGTGGTAGTCGGCTTTGTTGATTATTTCACCAAGTGGATCGAGGCTAAAGCTCGGTAAAAATCGGCACCAAAGATATAACCTATTTTCTACTCGATCAGGTATGGACCAGATTTGGCGTCCCCAGAGTAATAGTATCGGACCACGGACCCCAATTCAGAGAGGAGTTCGACACATTCTGCGAGGAAAACAACGTCAAGCATTGGCAATCGTCAGTATGCTATCCTCAGGGAAATGGTCAAGCTGAAAACGCAAACAAGCAGGTACTCCACGTGCTAAAGAAGAGCTTGGCGAAAGCGGGTAAATGGCACGATCACCTCCCCGCGACCTTATGGGCTCTTAGAGCGTCACGGAAAACAACTACTGAGGGAGACCCCATTCGCTCGACCTATGGATCGAAGCTATGGCACGATGGAAGTAGCCTACCAAGTTTAAAGTCGCGCATTTTAGCGAAGCGGATAACCGCTCAAGAGAAAGCTCGACCTCGATCTGACGGAGGAACGGCGAATTGAATCATATGGCCGTCTGCTCAACTGTAAACAGGCCGCCAAGCGTCATCATGACAAACACATTCGAAGTCGTCACTTCACCGTCGGAGATTATGTCTTGCGCAAGAGGCAGGCCACCGGCCACGAGGCCAAGAAAGGAAAATTATCGGAAAACTGGGAGGGCCCGTAAGGGTCGCGGGTAGTCAAGAAAGGGACATACATGTTAAGTGATAATCAGGGCCGCGAATACAACCGACCTTGGCATGCAGATAATTTGAAAAAATATTATATGTAAAGCGTACATCGGCTACATGTAATCAGAGCGCGTGAAAGATGAAATCAAAATAAAAGAGCATCTTCATTCATAAAAGTACAAGCTGTTTCCGGCAAATCCATGACCTACAACACCCTTCGATCTAGCCAAAAACAAGGGGCGCATACATCCAAAAAAAAAAAAAAAAAAAAAAAAAAAAAAAATAATGGGTGTACACAAGCGATCCGGTGAATGCTGCTGGCACCCCAAATAAACTACATAGCCTTTGTAATCGAGGGAAGCAAAAGGGGCGGCGACTACGATCCATGGAAACCGCAAAATTAACGCTTCATGATGAATCGAAATCCCCAATCAATATCAACCTGGTGATCGCGAATAGCGTCACGAAGAGAACCGGCCTCGCTTATGACCTCACGGTTCAAGGTTGGAAAAGCGCGGGAGTTGATAAATTTTTCCACTCACGATTGCTGCGCGAGACGGTCGGGGCGAGATCCCATATCTGAGGCCGTTACGAGTTTGGGAAAAGCTCGCGAATCGCCTGGCGCAAGCGAGCACCTTATTCAACTCATCACCAAGGCCCCAAGCGACCTCGTAATGAGACGAGGGATCGATAGCGGGTATACCAGGCACCATTGATAGCTTCGGAGTAAATGCAACGCGGCGCCACGAAGAGTAATCTGACTAGTAGTCCGCCAGATCGACCTCGAGGCGGTATGGAGTAAAACTCCCTCACCATTGTAAGGTTGGGAAGTATTGATGAAGGTGGCATGACGAAATCTACCCATCCAGAAAAGCGTACCCGCAGCAATGAGCCATCACCCTCAACCTTGCTCTGATTTAGACCCCTTTCCCTCGCAGGCTCAACCCCTTCAAAATAACGCCAGAAATTCTCTTTAGAAACAGGAGAGGCAGTAAGAAAAAAGGGGGACACGTCACGCAGGGGGCGAGCTTTAAACACTCACACCCCACCATCTCCAGAGGAAAAAGACATGGCTCCAACGCCAAAAGATTTATGCAAAAGGATAAAGAGGTGAAAATGAGGTTGGGCTTGCCCTTTCTTTTATAGCAAAGGTTAGTGAAGGAGCGGCCATGATCAATTAAATCCTACGGCCCGGTATGGCGCGTTTATCCCGAAATTAAACTCAAAGGCGCACTTAATGCATCGATTATACGCCCAAGATTCTAGGCTACATTAGCGCCTGATTACTAGCCTCGACTTTTAGGCCGTCTTGAATGCGCATGCGTTACAAGTGGTATCAAATCGGTTCGAGATCCTGGATACCCGGCAGGCGCAAGCGATCGAGAAAGTTCGATCCGGTCGGTTCGGATCCCAAGTCTCGAGGCAAATTACTCCGCCTCAAACTTAGGGGCCACAAGCGAAATTTTCAAACTTCAATATACACTAGTGGTGGTGGTGGAGATGCAATTTCATTAGACTTCAACAAGGGGCAGCGGGAGTGCGGCCTCGCGAAATCTATTTCCATTATTTCCAAGGACCAGGAGTTACCTGAAATTGCGACGATAAGTTGTTTAAGCTCGAGTCTCCATGTGCCTCGACCAAAACAAAGGGGATGGGAAAATTTCAAAAGCACAAGAATTTTTCGATCAAGCTGTCATTTCGTCTCCTTTTATTATTTTATGAGCTCTACAAACCTCGCCAAAATAAAGGGGCATATATAATACAAAATGGGAATCAAATCAAAGGAACAAAACAAGTGCGAGATATATAAAGAAAAGCCAAAAGCGGCCACAATCCAAATCAACAGGCCAAAACACGGCCACAATGTCGATTACAAAAGCAAAGATAAACTAAGTTATTACAAATCATCAAATAAGGGCGCCAAATAGTTCGGAAGAAACAAAGTTATTATTCTGAGCGCGGGAAGATAAATTGTTTCAAAGAAAAAGCAAGGCATTCGAGGCGGGCCGGGGAGTGTCGATGTACTCATCACCAGGTTGATCGTTTGCGGAGGTTTCTTGAATCGCAAAATTGGCGAGGATTAGTGGAGGAGGATCCCACACCGGGTCACCGCTCTCTCGATTAGTCTGGATAGCAACGATGTGATCTGCTTGCGCCAGGGGATATCCGGGTGGAGGCCCAGCAGTCGAGGGATCACTGGGACATATTGACCCAGCGGAGCTTCTCCTCAAAGTAATGCTCTCCCGGCCGTGATAAGCCCAAAGGCAATGAGCAAGGTGATTAAAACCTTGGTGGGCCGCCTCGATAATCGCCGAACTCATCGAAAAGCTTATAGGCCTCCACAATGCTGGACCCGCCTCGCCGGCGGCCTTCTCTGCGGCGACAAGTTTCTCGCTTAAGGTGGCGATCTCCCGCGCGCGCACCACTAACCGCCTGCGAGTTGCGGGTTTCTTCCTTCAAAGCTTGCACCTTCTTTGCGGCTCCACATCCGGTTTGGCACTCTCCGCCATAGCTTTTTCATCTTATCAACCTCGGCCAGCGCCGCCGCGCTTTTACTCTCGGGTGATCCTGGCTTTTCCGAGGCCCCAGGCGCCGTAACTTTCTTCAATTCAGCCTTACGCGTCTCGGTGACCTCGATCGCCTTGTTTATCGGGTCCCAAGCTGAAAAAAACGGGATTATAAACCCGGCAAAAGCGCAAAAAATGCGAAAAGAAGGAAAAAATACAAGATAAACAAAACTTACCATTGATGCAGCAATCCCAAATTGGCCTGAGAGATTTTTGAGTTCGTCGACTTCATCGCCGGCCTGGGCATCATCCTGAATCACGACGCGAGAAGTGATTCCCTTCCAATCTCGGTTGAACCCGTGCGGCGAGTCCCAGGCTAAGCGACCCAAGGGGATAACGTCAGCAATGGCCTCTCTTATCTGGCTCGCTTTGTTCATATCGATGCTTTGGGTGAAATTGGGGTCTAGCCACACCGCCTCTTTCCCCTTATAACCACGGGCGGTCCCGGCGACGGCGGCTCCGTTTCTCGAGGAGCCTCGCGATAGTATCGAGGCCGCCTGAGCCCTTATCGGCCAGCCCGCTTCTCCAGCGCGATCGAGCCTTTACACTGTGCCCCAGCGCCCTGGTTTTCGATTCGGGATCGTTTACGGCCTTGCGTCTCGCCGCGGTCTCCTCGACTTGCGATCTTTTTGCCCTACGACCTGGCGAGCCCGCACGATGGGCGTCGCCCACGGCCGGGTAGGATCATCGTCTCATCAATAACGGTGGCATCCACCGTGCGGGGTACTTTCCCCAGAACTTGTTTCAAGGTCGCCTGTCGGACTTTAGCTTGCTCATCAGCGAGCCTCTGCTTTTGAGCTCGGCGTTCAGTTGCGTCCATACCTGCAAAACGGGTTCGTTAAAAACGGATCCAAAGGAAAACAGCGCGTAAAAGAATAAAGCAACTTTTAAAAGGCGGATAAGTGTGAGAAAATTTACGATCCGGTCTCTTTTACGCGTCGCCTCCACACACGGGACACTCAGGCGGAAAACAACGGCCTATGTGGCAATCCCTATCGATCGGATCGCTCTCCCGGGGCCACAACTACAAACGGCTCCACATCACCCGGGCCCACGACGCCGGCCCTGCGCCCCAATTGGAGGGCCAAGTCTAGAAAATCAACCCAAGCGATATTCCTCAAAGAAGCCTTGATTCCGTCCGATTGAATAAGTGTCATGAGCCCCTTAACAAAACGCCGCTCCGTAACTAAAGGGTCGTCAATCGACAGGGTAGATTTGACCATGCGCTTAGCGACCACTGAGAAAAGGCGACCAACCTTGGATTCTACCTTGAGGATTATTTGTTGCCATCTATGAATTTTGTTGGGCGACAAGAATAACAAGCGGCGTCTTGGTCCTCGAGAGATATTTGTCTGGGATGCCCGTCCCACAGAACCCATAGAATTGACCTAGCAAAGTCAGGGAGGGTTCTATCTTCATTGTCCGGCACATCACGATGAATGACATAATCTGAATAATGGACCCAATAGTAAAATCGAGGGCGAGCCCCAGTGACTCGCAAATCCTGGTGAAGAAGGGGGTCGAAGGAGGTCGAAGGCCCGCATAAAAATGTCAAAATGTAGGATTAAGGTATCATCCGACCGGCGAAACCTGAGACATAGTCCTCGCGGTCCCCAGGTTTGAATTTGTCGTCCTCCTTCTCATAATCAATCGGAGAAAACCGATATATGCTTGTGTCAACTTTAAAGCGGCGAATAGACCGGTTGAGATTATCGCTCTCGCGAAGCTTGGCCCATTTCTTCTCGGATCCTTCTCATACTCCGCTGGATCGCCAAATTCCCTCAACGCTTGGGGATTGTTAGGCGGGGTTTCTTAGTCTTAGCAGCGCCTCTCTACCGTTGTCTTGGGCTCCTTCTTCTTCTTTGGTTTTTTGGGAAGCTCCCAAATAATCAGGCGGGGTAATGGGGCATTTTCATCCTCACTCGATCCCATCAACTCATGAAGAAGCGGCGTCCTCCGAGATAGGCGCATCATGATCGGGCGCGCCACCAGTACTTGGATCGGACACTGCTCTTCCACGGCGGAAATCTCCTATCGTCTGCCTCGCGAGAGCTCGTCCTTGGGCCCCGCGCCATCTCCTTGCGACTTTTCTTACGCCCGCGGGGGCGGGGAGAGAAACGAGAATCAAGTCAAAGGATCGTCGCCGACTCGAGCTGCGGCATCCCGCTGTTATCTCCTCGGCGAGTCATCCCCGCGGACGCCTCAGGGCTATAGCCGACCTCTTCCTCATAAGCATAATCGTAGGCCTCTTGTTCTACGTCGGAGTCGCCTCTGAGAATACTCCCGTCGGACATCCTGCAAAAACAAGAGGAAAGGTGGAGCTTTCGGACTGGGATAATAAATTAAGCCAGGAAGGTAATCGCACCCATCTCGGCGCCCTCCTCCGTTTTTACGGGAGAAATGGAAAGCAAAATTGCCGAAAGGAAAACGCAAATTCAAAAGCAAACATGGCAAGAATTGGGATCCTGGATCGAAACACCCAACTTTTCCCTCTACCCCATTTCCAGGAAAAACCATACCACAATAAGAACACCAACCCAAAACCTTAGCTTTTCTCAAAAACATCTCTACCTCTACACACATTGTCCGAACAATGGATCAAACACCATGAAAGGTTCAAAAACAAACAAAAATAGAGGAAAAAGTGGCAAGAGGAAAGAAGTTACATTAATGAAAAGAAGAAGTAGAGCACGCCGGAAACCTTCAAATTGCGGAAAAAACTTGAAGACCGTTTCAAACCACCGTAAATTCCTCGCTACTACCTCTCTTGGAAACTCTCGCTCTTTGCCGGAAGAAGGAAAAGCTGGGAGAAAGATTGTGGGAAATCGAAAGAGGAAAAGTGAAGAGGTATGGGAGGCCCGACCTTATATAGGCAAGCGAGTTTCAATCGGCGGTGAAGGTTAATACATCCAACGGTTGAAGTTTGCGCGTGGTCGATTCGAATTCGAAATTCGAAAACCGCAATCATTATGAGGGCTAACTTATATCCGCGTGTCGGTTTGGGCGGTTACCGGCGTCACCACCACCCAAGTTGCAAGTTACCAAGGGGCGATGTCGACCACGATCTAACTAATGAAGCGCCTTTATGATCCTTATGCGAGTAAATAGCATCGCAAAAGCGGCTGGAGTTGCTTGAAGGCGCGTGCTTTAAAAGCACGGTCCTTAGTGAACAAGTCGCATCGTAGGCGACAACGCCGTAAAAGCGCCTGGAGTTGCTTGCTTGAAGGCGCGTGCTTAAAAACGGTCACGGTCCTTAGTGAACGAGTTGCTTGAAGGCGCGTGCTTTAAAAGCACGGTCCTTAGTGAACAAGTCGCATCGAGGCGACAAGGTCGTAAAAGCGCTGGAGTTGCTTGAAGGCGCGTGCTTTAAAAGCACGGTCCTCGATGAACAAGTCGCATCGGGCGACAAGGCCGCAAACTATTATCCTTGTAACTTACAACTCCACGCTCGACATTTCCATGGAAAATGATCAAGACATGGAGTAGGGGCCATTGATGATACAAATAATATCGCCACCACATAGTCCCGGAAATAGCCTCCTCGATTATAGGGATCCGCGGGGACACCAACGGCGGCCAAGAGTCACTCTGTCAAGATCGGCGCGCGCGACCTTGTAATAACGGCCTCAAAGGGCGCGCACAAGACGAGAGAGAGAAACAAGGAGCTAACGAAGGATGAGAGCGGGCTGGCCGCCTATGCGACCACAAAGAATCCGCCATGATATTTTGTCCACTTGTAACATAGATATTTTAATGCTTACTTAGTAGGTAAGGTTAATGACTAAGCGACTTAGCACCTTTGTCATTAACTTAGCCACTAAGTAAATCCTCTATAAAAGGAAGTCTTGTGTAACTAAATAGGATCATCTTCTTCTCATAATAAAAGAACAAGCCTAAGCTCTGCAAAAATACTCCCCTCTTCGTGTCGCTTTCTATAAACTCCGGACGACCTCCATTGAAACAACCAACTAATAAGCCAGATATCCACCAACACTCCACCGCTGTGCAACCGTGATGATTTCTGCATCATCAGAATCGATCAATTGTTCGTGAATCTATGCAGTTGTCTGGTCAAACGTAGTAGCGTCAGTACACCCCATAGCATCAGGGGTGCACAAATTACGTGGGGTAGTGACGGACCTTTTCTATGCTATCAATCCTTACCGGCAGTGTACCGGGTCAAATTGTAGTGATAGAGTGATGAGTCAGGTGTCGATCCTCAGGGAAAACTTGGTAATTCACCGTGTGATTAAACACCAAGAAAGCTGTTATTATCTCAATCTAAGTCGCAATTTTATCATCCAACCAAACTCTAAACTAACAAAGCATAAATCAAAACAGATATATATAAGTATATAAATATATATATAGATATATAGCAATACATATATATATATAGATATAAGTATATATAGGTACCAAAACAATATCTAAGGAGGAGATAGATATTATAATTATAGACTAGCCAAGAATATGTTATTGAATCCTTATATCTTTTAGTGGAATTGGATGTGCTCGATCTTTATTTTAAGTTAAATCAATTATACTGAAACGGTGCACTCTAAGCTAAACAATTCATTCTCACGCGAGCATCTGAAATTGTCATATGTCCACTCATTTGTCCAAGGTCATCCTCAAGCATGGGTCACTTCCGTTTTGTCATTCGGCCAATTTTAAAGTATGTCAATTAAACAAATGGATTAAACGTAATAATCTCTCGAGTACATCTTTCAATAAGAGTTTGTTTCTCCAAACAAATCTACCCCGGTTTAGAAATCGGATTCCGTTGTCACGTTTTCACTCGGCCAATTTTACCCTCCGGTCTTTCTATTAACGAGTTCACAACCTAACTACGAGGCGTCAATTCATAATTAGATTATGAATTCTTTCATATCAAGTAGCTAATTCAATACGAATACGAAAGAGATTCATTATAACCGATTTTTATCCAATTTTTAGTATAGTCATCATCCATTTCCCTAAAAAGATAATACTAATCCAATTTCATATCTTGGCTAGATACTAAGTTAGCCTAATATCATTATAAGTAAGATATAGATACTACAAATACTACATAAACATAAATACATTAGAAAAGTTACCAGGTTACAATCGAAGCTTGAGTTGTATCCTCCGGAAATAGCAACTCCTTTACATCAATGAGCCTTGATACATCTTCTAAGCATTATAACGATACTTTATACTACAGACATTATTCGGCAGAGTGCCGTTTACGACTTTTATTTAACTAAAAACAACAAAAGCGAAACTATAGAGACATATAGAAGAAAGATATATGCCTTGGTACACTCCAAAATGGTTGCATTTGAGGTCTATTTATAGACCATATCACCAGGCAGCGCGTGCGGACCACCACCAGCGCGTGCGGCTACACAATATATATTCTCTTGTCGAGAGATTTGTGGGCCCGATTTGAGATTTTTCTCGCAATATTCGGCCTTCTCGGCGCGTGCGGACATACCACATATCGATGTTTGTAAAAACCTATCTCGAGCTGTAGACCTCAGATTGACATGATTTGATATTCGTTGGAAAGCTCTTTTGAAGGCCTACAACTTTCATCAAGAACTTTTCTCTGAAAATGCCTCTAAGTTAGATCAAATGTCCGTTGAAGATGAGTTACGGTAGAAACATTAAAGACAGATTGATCTGTTCAAAGTTGTTAGATTTTGGCATAATCTTTTATCCCACAAAACTCATGATTTATACTTCAAAGTATGTCATAATTTTGGGATCTTGGTAAACATCGATCCTGCAACAAACTCAACGAAACACCAAACGTAAATCGACAAAAAACTATCATTTTTATCGTTTTATAACTTATGCATCTAATTATAACTAACTATGATTTTTATAAGTTTTTAATGCATTTATATGAAATTATACTAAAATATCATAAATATAATAATAAAAAGTCTTATAATTTGATCATATATTTTCATACATCACAACTCCCCACTTAGCTTTTGATCGTCCTCGAAAGCAAAATAAGCGATAATATAATCTTTCTAGAATAAATTCCTAACTTAGTAACGTATCTTTGTCAACATTATAATTATATTAATTTCATCTATCTAAGATATTTAAGAAGATAAAAGTGTATATAATTTAATAAACTAGTTATAAAATATTATTTAAATGAAATTTTCATGAATCACTTTATAAGTATAAATAAAATATTTAGAACAACTTTTTAATCTCCAACGTATGATTTATCGTAATCAATGACTAAGTCAAGTAGTTGGCAAATTGGCTTGTAACGTTCGGGCTCGGGGTAGTTGGCTAATCGAAAAGGATAACAAAGGGAAATCAAAAGAAAATAGAAAGCAAGTCGCATGCGTCTTACACCTTCATCTTCTGATCAAAAATTTCTAAATCAGTAACACTCCTGACACTGTTTTCAATTTTTAACTTTAATAACTTCCAAAATATGGTTTTTTTTTTTTTTTTTTTTTTTTTTTTTTTTTTTTTTTAATAACAACATAAATAAGAACTTAAGAACATAGGCATTGCTTTATCAAGATTGATCGGAGTACTACTCTTTCGATCGAAAATCACGAATCGGTTTCCTTAAACTCGTGATAATTCTTGATAGTTTTGATTCGACTTTTTCTTTTTCATCGATTTATAGCATATACCTTCATTCCCAAAGAATAGGACATTTATTGATAATACCTAGCTTGGACTACTATCATCGAGCGACTTTATCGATATTTTATTTTTGGGTTGTCAATCAAAAGCAGAAAAAGATACCTATAATACTCTGTTCTTAGATTTTTATTTTTTTTTTTTTTTTTTTTTTTTTTTCTGAGAATAACCATATTTGATAATAAATTGCCTTCCGAATAACATTCATTTCAATCTCAAGATATACCAAATTTCGATGTCATCACCGCTTATCCATAAATACATACTAAACTTGCGGGATTTTCAAAGAAATGTAGACCATTATTAAGTTAGGGTTGTAATTTCTAGTTAATAATAATGGCTATTTCGAGTGAGTCTTGATCACTTCTACAAGGTGAGTGGGGACAAAAATTGGAAATTATGTTCGGGTAGGCTTATTTGGCTATAGTTTATCAAAGTTATGCCAAAAATCTCATCATCCACTAATCCGATTCCAATTTCATACTTTGTTTTGAAAAGAAAATTATTCTAAAATTTCATTATAATTATAAGTAACTTTTGTCTAATTTCATAAAAAAATATTTCATAATATTTATCAAGATATATATACTTAAAATCTTATTAAAAATCTAAAATAGACATAATTAATATAAGAATAATATATCAAGATTACTTTACTTAATTAAAAATTTATTCTATCCAAATATATCATTTTTATCAAATAATTATATATTATTGCTTATTAAACTAAGTGTATAAGTATTTGATGTATTAAATTCAATTTATTTACTAACCAATCTCTACTCCCCACTTATGAATTGGCAGCGTCCCGATGTCTAATGAGTAGTAAAAATTTGGATTAGAAAATAAAATGAATTCTATCATGGTTAGATTATTTTAGGTGTCAAATAGACGAGCGTTTATATAATATAAAAGAAAAACATTTAAAAACATAAATTAAAAACATGCAAATATATTACAATACTAAAACACAACTTAAAACTACTAGGAATGTTAAACTAGAAAACCATAAATTAAGTTAAACTAATTTCTTAAACTAAGTTATTTTAAGTTATTGCTACTTAACGTACCGTACTACTCTTATTATTTTTTATTCCTTCCTCGACTACCAACACGATTTATCTAATTTTCACCACTTGACGATCCTCCCGAATATCGACCGTAAAAGCCCAATCTGAGGAATACGAGTGGAAAATATTCATCCGTCGCTCTTTCCGGAACCCTTGCCAAAGCGAACACATAACCTAGAAATCAACCATCCAAATGGTAAAGGATGATAATTCGGTCTTCTCCTAGCATAAAACTCACAAATTTTACGAATCGGCCTCCTCAATCTATAACGACTCCAGTGTAATCGCGATAGAAGCATCAATTCATCATCACTAACTTCCGAGAAATTAACATTTGGATAAACACGTGAATTGATGAATCGCTTTCCACGTTAAGATGGGGAAGTAAAGCGATCGTAGAGACATTTTGATCAATATCATAATTGTAGAACAAGAGTGGACAAGCTTCCGAATATTTTGTAATAAAACCGTTAATTTGTATCCAATCTCCATTGGTACTCAAAATGATAGGGTGAAGTTTGAATTTGGTGGAATCAAGAAAATTTGATTTATGTTGGCGGAGGTGAAAGGAACAACAACTCTCACATCAGAATGCATCGTGTTAACGAAACAAGATTAGCTTCCGACGATCTTGAATAGAATTCTCTTACTATAGTAACATTAATCCTACCTCTCGGCATCACGACAAAAATAGTCCCACCCATCTATATCCATCCTCGTAAATGCCCGAGTTGTCAACCTTTACAAAATTTAAACCTCTCTCAATCAACACCGGTGATTGATTGAAATTACTTATATAAGGGTTGTGAACCGAAGCATACATAGGCTCGTAAGGGACTTGATGAAAAAATGTATTTGGAATGACGAAATTTGGTGTATGTGGAGGAGAATAATCTGATTAATCGACGAGCGATCGGACATTGTAAACTCTTTATAGCAAGAAAATTAAAGATAAAGGAAGGAAATGAGCATTTTAGGAATCTTGCATCTGTTTTCTTTTATAGGCAAATCTGGATTGAAAATGGAAATATCCCGAGAAGATCCTGCGACTACTACACCGGCGCGTGCGGACACCAACCAGCGCGTGCGGGTCAAATAGTCTTTCGATCGAGATATTTCAATTTCTAGCTTGATCCAGATTTATTTTACGACAAATGATTACGCATATTTCTAAAATGTAGGAAAAGATCTAAAACATCCGAAAACTACGAAAAAAATACAAAATAACAATGTGCACTACCCCGAGAGTGCATCAAACGTTTAACGTACAAAACAAACATAACAAAAACTAAGTCAAACCAAAAAGTAGATAGTTAAATAACAAAGAAAAGAAATCACTCGTCCTCATCATAGTTAAGATCAATGTCATCAGTAGGGTCGTACTGAGATGATGATGATCCAAATGTAGATAGAAACGAAGTAAAATCAGCTCCTTGCGACTGCGTCGTATGCATACCATAACTGAACTGCTGTGGATCCGATACAGAAGTTCGGAATGATGCTTCAGTCCTCATCGTCGACATAGAAACTGATCCCTGAAGTCCAAATGAACCCAATCCTGCTGTCACATCTGCCACAGAAGTCACTCCTCCCATGCCCAAGGATGTTCCTGGTGTACCTGTAAACATACCATCCTGTCCTATGGATGACGGCGTATAGTCCTCGATAAAAAAGCAGTGGCGCGAATCGGCGGAATCAATCGGCATAGTATACGGGTAAGGTGACTATAGGGGTGTCTAGCGGATATCTCAAAGAAATCTAGGATCAAACTCACTCATAGCATCTCGAAATCCTCTCGACCAACTCTAATGTCCTCATTGAATATGTCTATTCTCGCTCACAAAGGCTAAAGCTATATTAGCATCGATTCTAGCCTGAGCTTGAACTAAATCTTGAAAACATAGCCTCAACTTGACTCTGCTTGTGGTGATGATGTGGATCCTTCTGGTGGTCTAGGTACTTGAGTGTGAATAGGAGGTGGAGGTTGTTGTTGCGACGATTAGGATTATTGTAATTTATTACTCCAGTAGGTAAGGCTCTCGAGTTTAAGACCAATGGGAGGAATGTAGGGAGACACAGATTCTATCGAGGTAAGACAGGGGACTTCTGCAAGCTCACACAAGGCGAGAAATGAGACTAGGGAGCAGGAGGCGTCCCCCGATAACGAGTCCTTGCAAACTCACATGCCTTAGAAAAGATCAATTTCCCCAGATTTATAGGAATATCATTAACCATGGCCCAAGCAATAACTACTTCCTCTCGACCAAATGCACAAACATGTGTGGAAGGACATACATTATGGCCTAAGAACTGTTTTATTGCCCGTATGTCCCTAATACAATTCCCATAAGCAAACCTATTTTCTATCCATTCAGCAGTGGGGTCAAAGGCTTGCTGGGCTTCATAAGCTTTGGTTTGTAGGGCCATAGGATGTTCTAAACCCCACACATTATGATAATCCTCCTCTTCTGGTATATCATTTAAGCCATAGAATACATTAATCATAGCAGGGTAAAAAGTAACATTAACACTTCTTAGAGGATATAAGTCATCTCTCAACCGTATCGACATCATAAGTAGATATCTTGAATAAAACTCGATACCATAGAAAACGTTAATCTTATCTTTCCTATCCATAGCTACATCCAACCATCCTCTATCCTTGAAAATTTCTTTCACTTCTTTCCCAATCTTCGAAAAATCAATCCCTCGTTCTAACCAAACCTTACTTTTACTAAAGTACTCATCATGCGCCCGCTTAGCTTCTTCACTAGCGGTTTTCTCAAAGGTTAAACTTTTCTCCTTTTTGGTTAAGGGTCTAGTTTGAACTACCGGTACTACGATTGGTACTTCAGTCTTTTTCCTCTTAGGATTACTTCTAGATGATGAGGCCATCTACGATAGTGATACGACAAAACAACAACACAAACAAACAACACCAACAACAAGAACAAACAATTACTTAGGCTATAAATTCAAAATAAATTCAAAATAAATTCAGAAAATTAACTAAAATTTGAAATATTTGAAATATATATATTATTATTACCTTAAGAAGCTAGAATGAAAAGCTAGGTCGCGGAATTAATGGGATTCGCGGAATGAGAGAAAAGAGAGCCTTGAGCTTGCCAAGCTTCAACTTTTTCAATGGGTATCTTCTCTTTATGATTAAGTTGAAGAGAAGAAGAGAGATTAATACTTATGTGATGTTTGAGTGAAGAAAATTGATGGAAAATTGTTGATTTTGAGGAGAAGAGAGGAGAAGTCGAGTGTTTCTTCTTCAATTCAAATTGAGGGTATGAGAAATGAGGAAAGGCGCATTTTTAGGTTTAAGTGTGTACACACCGTGCGTGCAGGTAGTGTACGGCGCGCGTGCAGTCACATGGCCCAAAAAAGGAATTTTATCATTTTTTGTGTAATAAGCTCTAATTATATCACATAAAAATCATTTGATGTTAATCCTATGATTTATGTTATATAATTTAAGTTTAATACGATTTTTCTATATAAAACTTGATAAAATATAAAAACTAATATAATATTGAAATCACATATTTTTTATATAATATACCTACTTTACATGATAAAATAGGTTTATTATAAATTTTTCATAAAAATATTTTTCTTTTTAAGTTTAGAGAAATAACTTTAAAAATACGAAATTTAAATAAAATTTGAAAAATTAAAACACACACTGAAATTCTTAGGATTTTTTTGCTAACTCCCTCAATCTCGATTCTCAAGATTGTTATCATAACGGTCCATAACCTTTCTCCTAGGAGTGATGCGTTTGAATTATCTCTTTGTATTCCTCGGGATTTTGGATAACCACCTGTCGTTCCTTCTTAATAACATTCAAACACTCATCACAGGATATGGTTGTATTTCTTCCACACCTTTATCAAAGATGTTCCATTTTTCCACAGATTCTACACTTCATTAAAAACCTTGCTCTTCTTTTATTGCACTCCTTGAATTTCCATTACAAAGTTCTCTTTCTCGACTTGATTAATAATTCCTTATTTAATTTAGAAACTAAGGCTTCTATCTTAAAGCGACATCCTTATCTAGACCTAATCTTAAAAGTAAAATAAAAACTTCTATTCTATCTATGAAAGGCATCCAGGTTCTTTTACGTCTATCCGGTAAAAGACGAAACTACTTTAAAATGCATATTAAAAGGTAAATTAGAAAGATAGTACTGTAATCGGTGAGTTTAAAATTACTTCTTCCTTAATTAGTTGGAGGGTCGATAAGTAATAATACTTCTTACATTTGAGGTATCCCTTCGAACCTACGAACAATTTCACCACTGTGTCCATTGGCTATAAAAGTTGTTTTTCCATCGATTAGTTCAACGACTCAGGACTTATAGATTTTTGTTACGTCATATGGACTGTCCATCTAGATTTAAGCTTTCTGAAACAACTTCAAACGTGAATTATATAAAAGTACTCGATCACCTATATGGAACTCACGACTATAGATTTTCTTATCATGAAAAGCTTTTGTGCGTTCCTTGTAGGTCGAGCATTTTCATAAGAATCGAGTCGAAATTCTTCTAGTTTACATTAATCGAAGTAATCTATGATCACCGGCGACTTTAGGATCAAAGTTTAGAAATTTAATAGCCCATAAAGCTCGGTGTTCTAATTCAACAGGAGATGACAAGATTTTCCAAATACTAATTTGTAAGGAGAAACGACCAATCGGTGTTTTAAAGGTCATTACAGTATGCCCATAATGCATCATCAAGTCTTTACGCCCGATTTTACGATTCGAGTCCACTGTCTTCTCCACGATTCTTTTAATTTCTCTATTAGACACCTCTACACATCCACTAGTTTGTGGATGATAGGGTGTTCAAGTTTATGAGTTACACCATATTTCTCAATTATCTTAGTAAATGGTCGGTTACAAAAATGTGAACCTCTATCACTAATGATAGCCCTTGGAATGCCATATCGTGTGAATATATTCTTTTAAGGAACCTTAGCACTACTCTGGTATCATTAGTAGGAGAGCTTGAAACTACCCATTTAGAAACATAATCAACCATTACTAGAATAAATCTTTTCCAAAAGATATAGGGAAAGGTCCCATGAAATCTATACCCCACACATCAAATAGTTCACATTCTAAAATCGGTTGCATAGGCATTTCATGTTTTTTCGATATATTTCCCCATTTTTGACATGATTCACAAGATTTTGCATATTTATATGCATCGCTATATAGTGTAGGCCAATAGAAACCACATTGTAAAACTTTGAAAGCGTTTTCCATCCTCCATGATGACCTCACTGCCTCACGATCATGACAAAATGATAATACACTTAAAATTTCACTATCAGAATACATTTCCTAATTATTCCATCTGAGCATCTTCGGAAAAGATCCGGTTTATCCCAATAATAAAACTTTAAGTCATAAAAGAACTTCTTTTACATTTGCCAAGTCCAATGAGGTGGGATGTACTACGGGTAATGTAGTTAACAATATCCCCAAACCATGGCGAATCTTCCTTTGATGGTATTCTAGTTTTTAATAATCGCATGGTTGAAGGAGTATCTATCTTAAACAGTTTCTCATCCGAAACGAATCACGAATTTCTTTTCCTTTTCCTTCATCATTATCCATCTGCTTAGATGATCTGCTACTACATTTTCACTTCCTTTTATCCTTAATTTCAATATCGAATTCACAAGTATGTGAATCCACCTAAGAAGACGCGGTTTGGCATCTTTCTTACTTAAAAGATACTTAATTTGAATAATGGTCTGTAGATTATTACCTTAGAACCAACAATATATGATCGAAACTTATCTAAGGCAAATATTACGACCAGCAGTTCTTTCTCATTAGTTGCATAATTAAGGTGAAATTTGCGTTTAATGTGTGAGATGCATAGTAGATAGCTTTGAGAATTTTGTTATACCGTTGACCTAAAACAGCTCCTACAACTAAATCACTTGCATCACACATAATTTCAAGCGGCAAATCCCAATCTGGTGCTACTAAAATCTTGATGCGATGAGTTAATTTACGCTTTTAGGGTCTTAAAGGCTTCCATACATTTATCATCAAAGTTAAAAGGTACTTCTTTTCTAGCAAATGACTCGAGGCTTTGCTATTTTTGAAAATCTGCAATAAACCTTCTATAAAATCCTGCATGTCCAAGAAATCCTCTTAACGTTTTCAAATTAATTGGTGGAGTAATTTTTCAATTACTTGACTTTAGCTTTATCAACTTCAATTCCTTCTTCGAGAGATTCTATGACTTAGTACAATTCCTTCGAGATACCATCAAATGACATTTTTCCCGATTTAGAACCAAGTTGGTATCTTCACAAATGTTGTAAAACACGTTCTAAGTGTGATAAGCATTTATCAAAAGAATCTCCATAAACACTAAAGTCATCCATAAAGATTTCTAAGAATTTCTCAACCATATCGAGAAAATATTGCCATCATACATCATTTGAAATGTAGCAGTGCATTACACAAACCAAACGGCATTCTTTTATAAGCAAAAGTTCCATAGGGACAAGTGAAAGTAGTTTTTCTCTATCTCCTGCTTTGCAATGAATATCTCAGAAATAACCCGAATAACCATCTAAAAGCAAGTAATACTTATGTCCACTCAATCTTTCCAACATCCGAAGCGATGAATGGAAGTGGATGATGATCCTTTTAGTATGTTCATTCGGGTTCGAAAGTCAATACACATTCGATATCCTGTAATTTCCCTTGTCGGAATCCATTCATTTTATCATTTTCTTTTACCGTGAAACCTCCTTTCTTTGGAACTACTTGAGTCGGACTTACCCATTCACTATCGATATGGGAAAGATTATTCCCATTTCTAGTAGCTTAATGACCTCTTTCTTAACAATTGTTTGCAAATTCGGGTTGAGGCGGCGTTGTGGCTGAATACAAGGTTTAGCTTCTTCATTCAAAATAATCTTGTGAACACAAATTTCAGGGCTAATTCCTTTGATATACGCCATTGTCCATCCAAAAGCTTTCTTATGTTGTCTTAACATTCTTAATAATTGATCCTCTTGTTCTTTTGTTAAGGTTGATGAAATGATAATAGGTAGCAGTTATCATTTTTAAGAAAAGCATATTTCAAATTCGAAGGAAGTGGTTTCAACTCAGGATTCCTTGGTGGATCTTCTAACGATGGTTTTAAAAGCTGGTCCTTCCATTTCCAATTTCAAATTTTGATGCCATGGATGTTTAACAAACCCTCCTTTATCTAAATAAAGGATTACTTCTTTCATTTCAGTATCATTTTCATCTTCTTTATAGATAGAAAATGCCAAACATTCTTCTAATTTATTTTCATAACCTTTAGATTTGGCATCCCGAGATAGTAGAATATTCATCATAAAAGAACATGATTACGGTTCTTTGTATGGATGGTTTATAGCTTTGAAGATATTGAATGAAACTTTATCCTCATTAACTCTCAGTATTAGTTCACCTTTTTGAACATCTATCAAAGTCCTTCCTGTAGCTAGAAATGGTCGACCTAGAATAATTGGCGCTGAATATCCTTCTTCCATTTCCATTATTACAAAGTCTCTTTGGGAAGTAAAATTTATCAATTTTAACCAACACGTCCTCGATTATTCCCTTAGGATGTTTAATTGATCTATCTCCGCCATCCGAAGGGTCATTTCGATGATTAAGTAAACTCTCCTATTCCTAGTTTCTTATAATCCTCAAAAGACATGAGATTGATACTTGCTCTAGATCACACAATACTTTCTTAAACAAAATCCTCCAATTTCACATGGGATAGTGAAACTGCCAGGATCTTTAAGTTTAGGTGGTAGTCGATGCTGAAGTATTGCAGAACATTCTTCATTAAGGCAAATATTCTCATATTCTTCTAATCGCTTTTTATTAGATAGGATATCTTTAAGAAACTTTCCATAGGCGGGCATGTTGACTAAAGCTTCTATAACGGGGATATTGACATGAATATGACGAAAAAGTGTCAAGAAGCGAGCATATTTCTTATCGGTTTTATCTTTTAATTTGATCTTTTGGTGGATAAGGCAAAGATTCTAAATCTATAACCTTTGGTTCTGAAGTCATTTTCTCTTTTCCTTTTTCCTTGAATCTTTGAGCATTACTTGATCGCCAAGTTTCATTATCTTGAGATTTTCCTTTAAAACATCCCCAGTATCAACTTTATCCTTCTCAGCCACTTTTAAATCTTCCGGTTTTTCCCCACGATTTTCCACGACATGTTCCTTAAATAGGGTTCTCGAGTCCTTATCCATAGGATCTTTCGAAATTCTATGGACTTTTACCCATTTTTCGCCTTCAATTTCCGGTTCAATATTATTACATTTTAAGAATTCTTGATAATTTCTTCCTCTTCATCAAGAAATTCAAGTTCGTCCTTTTCCTTTACGATTTTACCATTCAAATCTTTTTCTACCTCATTGTTTCCTGCGTTCTCTGCTCTAGTATCTTCACAATATTTCCTACTTCTAAGTAATCACGCCTTTTACCTCTCTCGGGTTTCTTTCAAGTATTACTTGGTAATCCTCCTGGAGGTCTCTTGTTGTTACGTTCTCCTTCTCTACTCAAATGATCTTCCATATTCCTTAACGATGCTTCTATAGTTCTCATTCTCGTATCATGTCCACCCACAGATGTTTTCAACATAGTCATATCCTTAGAGGCCCGAACTATAGAAGTTATCATAGTTTCTATATTACGAGCTTGAGTAGATACTACACCCATCATTTTTCCATTAATTTATCCCATTTATCAACTCCTTCAGGTTGGGTTGAACTTTGGGTGACTGGTATAGTTTGAGTAGTATGTTGTGGATAAGATTTGAAGTAACGATTGTAGGTTACGATTTGATGTATTTCCTTGATGAACTTGATTACTATATGGATTCTTATCTTGAGGCTGGATATGGCGGTTGTCACGGCTTATTAGGGTTTTGGACCATCTTAAAGTTGGGTGCTCTCTTCTAATAGCATTAAAGGAGTTTGAATCTGGCGTTGTTCAAATTCTATCTTTGTTGTAAAAACTCACCTCTTCCACTTGAGTATCCTTCTCGATTCTTATCTATCCCTAATGACACATTATCATGATTTGAGTAGTCATTTGGTATGATAGTTTCTGATTTTACAATCCTACTAGCTTTGTAGGTTGTCAAACTTTCTACTCAAATTCTCCAAGTGTGCTAGAACTTCCGTATTCGATGTGTATTCTCCTGCAAAATGCTACTTTCACGGTGCTAGAACCGGTTTCCCACATTCTCATTATTTTTGGAAATCTTTTATAGCATCGTAAACTATTTGAGCTTCACTCATCATTAACGATCCACCACATGCATGATCTACATCATACGTGAATCTTTCCTTAATTTACTGACGAGAAAAAGTTGGATTTGCATTTCTAAGGAATAACCATGATCGGGACAAGATCTTAGCAACTTTTAAATCTCTCCCACGCATTCCCAGCGTTTCTTGAGATCCTTGTCTAAAGTTGGCAATTTCGACCTTTAATTCCAAATTTCTACCCGGAGTAAAATCTTTGCTTTAAGAACTCGGTTTGAATCTCCTCCCAACTAGTCAATGAATGATGTGGAAGTGACATAAACCAATCTCGTGCTCTTCCTTTTAAAGAAAAAGGAAACATAGACATCCTTGTTAATTCACGATGAGCACCTTGACTTTTGGGTCAGTATTGCACAATTCTTGAAAAGATAGAGGTGATGATGTGGATCCTCATCATCCTCTCCTAGAAATTGGGCTCTTCGTCAATTAGACCAAAAGATGAGATTTTATTTCAAAATTATTTGCTCCTTCATTGGGTAAACGAACTGGATTATTAGTCCGGTTTATTCTTAAGGTCGATCACAAATAGGTCTCGGATTTGGTGGGTTATTATTACGATTGTTCTGGTTCGATTTTGATTATTTCTATTACGGTTATTTGGTATTGGTAGATCTGATTAAGATTTTGGCCATGCCCTTGAGCATGATCTAGCCACTTGTTCGGTGTTTCATCACTGTTTTTGACCATTTTAAATATTTTGATTTGATGATGATTCTCCGTCGATTTCCACGACCATGTATGACCTTGTTTCCTTTCTCGCTCTTAATCGCCTTTCGTAAGTATCTATGTTAGGCTTATAAGGAATAAGTGGGGCCTTACTCTTTACGGTCATCAACTAACGAAAACCGAAAATAGTTGAAATCGATAAAAGTAAAGATTGATAACTTACTTATTAGGTAAGTACCAACGAAAAAGAAAATAGAAATGGGGTAAGAAAAGTGTTGACTTATCCTCGAGACTTTTGAGTTAATATAAGTAGAAATCATTCGAACACAATGAATTAGCGTCGTTCCCGGCAACGCGGCGCCAAAAAGTGACGGACCTTTTCTATGCTATCAATCCTTACCGGCGATGTGCCGGTCAAATTGTAGTGATAGAGTGATGAGTCAATGTCGATCCTCGGGGAAAACTTGGTAATTCACCGTGTGATTAAACACCAAGAAAGCTGTTATTATCTCAATCTAAGTCGCAATTTTATCATCCAACCAAACTCTAAACTAACAAAGCATAAATCAAACAGATATATATAAGTATATAAATATATATATAGATATATAGCAATACATATATATATATAGATATAAGTATATATAGGTACCAAAACAATATCTAAGGGAGGAGATAGATATTATAATTATAGACTAGCCAAGAATATGTTATTGAATCCTTATATCTTTTTAGTGGAATTGGATGTGCTCGATCTTTATTTTAAGTTAAATCAATTATACTGAAACGGTGCACTCTAAGCTAAACAATTCATTCTCACGCGAGCATCCAGAAATTGTCATATGTCCACTCATTTGTCCAAGGTCATCCTCAAGCATGGGTCACTTCCGTTTGTCATTCGGCCAATTTTAAAGTATGTCAATTAAACAAATGGATTAAGCGTAATAATTTCTCGAGTACATCTTTCAATAAGAGTTTGTTTCTCCCGAAACAAATCTACCCCGGTTTAGGAAATCGGATTCCGTTGTCACGCTTTTCACTCGGCCAATTTTACCTCCGGTCTTTCTATTAACGAGTTCACAACCTAACTACGAGCGTCAATTCATAATTAGATTATGAATTCTTTCATATCAAGTAGCTAATTCAATACGAATCGAAAAGAGATTCATTATAACCGATTTTTATCCAATTTTAGTATAGTCATCATCCATTTCCCTAAAAGATAATACTAATCCAATTTCATATCTTGGCTAGATACTAAGTTAGCCTAATATCATTATAAGTAAGATATAGATACTACAAATACTACATAAACATAAATACATTAGAAAAGTTACAGGTTACAATCGAAGCTTGAGTTGTATCCTCCGGAAATAACAACTCCTTTACATCAATGAGCCTTGATACATCTTCTAAGCATTATAACGATACTTTATACTACAGCATTATTCCGGCGAGTGCCGTTTACGACTTTATTTAACTAAAAACAACAAAACGAAACTATAGAGACATATAGAAGAAAGATATATGCCTTGGTACACTCCAAAATGGTTGCATTTGAGGTCTATTTATAGACCATATCACCAGGCAGCGGCGCGCGGACCGACCACCACCGGCGCGTGCGGCTACACGATATATATTCTCTTGTCGAGAGATTTGTGGGCCCAGCCAGAGATTTTTCTCGCAATATTCGGCCTTCTCGCGCGTGCGGACATACCACATATCGATGTTTGTAAAAACCTATCTCGAAATGTAGACCTCAGTTGACATGATTTGATATTCGTTGGAAAGCTCTTTTGAAGGCCTACAACTTTCATCAAGAACTTTTCTCTGAAAATGCCTCTAAGTTAGATCAAATGTCCGTTGAAGATGAGTTACGGTAGAAACATTAAAGATGAGTTGATCTGTTTCAAAGTTGTTAGATTTTGGCATAATCTTTTATCCCACAAAAACTCATGATTTATACTTCAAAGTATGTCATAATTTTGGGATCTTGGTAAACATCTGATCCTGCAACAAACTCAACGAAACACCAAACGTAAATCTGACAAAAAACTATCATTTTTATCGTTTTTATAACTTATGCATCTAATTATAACTAACTATGATTTTTATAAGTTTTTAATGCATTTATATGAAATTATACTAAAATATCATAAATATAATAATAAAAAGTCTTATAATTTGATCATATATTTTTCATACATCAGGTAGATGTCGCCTTGGAGGTGGAATGGATCAATACTACTATGGTGTACGTGGAGTCCATGTGTTTTGCTATTATGTGTTCTTGTTTAAAATGGATTTGTCGTAAGTGTTTCCTTTCAATAAAAGTGTTTCCTTTCAATAAAAAAGTTGTCTATGTTTTTACATATATGAGTTCATCGAGTTACATATATGTCTATTTTCCTTTCAATAAAAATATTATCGTTCTAAAAAAGTGGTCACAAAGCAAAAATTCGAAATATCTGTTGCACAGTGAATTAAAGATAATGGTAAAGGGGATTAAGGATGCTTTTAAAAAAAGATAATTTTTATATTAAAACAAGATAGTCACGATCATAATAATAATAAAAATATAATAATAAAACGAAACACAACCTATAAGATAATTGTTCAATGAGGAACAATTGTACGAAACGGACATCTAGTATTTCTGTGTCCGGGGTTACAGCACAACGAGCAATGCCTACCGGAACCTGGGACTAACCTGTCAATAGGCATCTTGCTTTGGTCCTACCGCGGGAGGCTCACCTTGAGAAGCAATCCACGAGGATCCTAGGTCGGCCCCGCCTCGCTCCCGTTGTTTGTGTTTCCCTCCTACGGTCAATCTAGGCTCGGGCGGAGGAATATGCTAGGTTCTAATTGATTCGGGAACAATCCAGTCATCCTCGACTGGAACAGGAAATATGTGTCCTTCGTAAATATGTTGGAAACATTGAGCTTTGTAGTAGTTAGAACAATAATCATACGGACTCTCATGTACGCTAACTTATAGCAATGCAAGCATGTACGCATAAGGCATCCAAAGTCCACGAAACTCCCCGCAATAACAGCTCCATTCATGCATATTTACCCTCGCACTAGTATCAATGTCCCCGACTTGGAACTCGTCCCGGCCGATTGGCTTCAGTGTGAAGGTTCTCCTAGCATGTGAAACTTCAGTCAAGAATTTTTCGGCTTCAGGTGCTAACACGGTGCGACACGAGTACACAGTTTCTCTCCTCTCACAATACCAACCCTGCAAATTTGCCCTGATATAGTCAAGCAAATTCATAATACTCATCTTACGTGCATCCATGATCACGTTGTTAAAACTTTCAACATAGTTGCTTGTCATTATTGCGTAACGTGTCCCCGGAAAATGCGATCATGCCCATTTGTCAAATCCAATATTCTCCAGGTAACGCGATACTGGCTTGGTTGGATCTTGATCTTGGTCTTTCATCTGCTGAAATATTATTGCGAATCACGTTTCTGAAAATGTATACGCGGCTTCCCAAAAAGTGTATGGACAATATCATGTGGTTCCGAATTTTTTATTCAGGTTCATGACTAAGTGGTGGTAGCAATAACCATGGTGGGTGTTTGAAAATACATCCCTAACAGCTCCAATGATGCCTGAACCTCTGTCTGATACAAACACCATGTCTCTAAGTTCTCCGATTAACGACTTCACTTGAAGAATGAAATACGTCCACGCGTTGATGCTCTCTCTGTCGGTCACGGCAAACGCTAACGGAAAGAGATGGTCACCCGCGTCTACACCAATAGCTACTAACAATGTCCCATCGCATTTTGTTTTAAGATATGTACCGTCCACAACTAAGATGGGCCGACAGTACTTAAACCCCTCAATATTAGATTTCAAAGCCATGAAACAATATTTGAACTCGCTAGTGCATCAAGCTCTATGTGCGTGATAGTTCCGAGATTTTCTTTCTCCAACATGTAAAAGTAGGCGGGTAATTTAGAATACGATAGAGTTACGTTTCCACCGATTAATTCCAAGGCTCTCTGTTTACACTGATATGCATGCTGATAATCAAGGTCCACGTTGAATACTCTTTTGACCTCAACTCTTAAATTTTTGTCGTGAAATCAAAGACAAGTTTGATGAGGTTCTCCCTTACGAAACAACCTATAGGTTTGGGCCTTGCTTGCCTATGATCGTTGGTTAATCGCTCCGGTCCACAAGTGTGAGTTTTGATTAATGCGCGGTTATCTCAAAGTTCTTGCAACCGTCAACCATCCATTCGCATTTGTCCAAAGAAAAACATCTTAGTTTTAACTTCTCCTTGTCGGACCTTAAAAGTTTCCACATGTAATTATTTTTCAATGCGTGGTAACTCATTTTCATCTACATATCTTCCTTGTCTCGGTACTTTTTACCAATAAACAAAATTCTGGATCATCATCCTTCAAAAAGCGCTGACCCGTGGACACGGAGGAATTTGAAGGCGGAAGCGAGACCGAAATGAGCACCTCTATTGGAATTAATACTTGCCGTACTAAATGTGTGATCGATGTCGAGTTTACATTCCAAAGGTGCTCTCGAGATAACTCATAAACGATCCACCGATATTGAGGCCCGCTTGCATCGGTGTTGGCGTGAGGACAGTCAAGCTGGCGGCTTGTTCCATGTATGTGGACATTATGACTTGTCGACCAACATTATTCCGAGATGTTCCAGTTCGATCAACGGTTCACGCCTCCTACCACTAGGTTTTTGGCTATACGGTGTGTCGCGTCGTCATCCAAAATTATGCCGAGACGTTCGGCTTCATTCACCGGTTCACACACCTTCTACCAAGAGGTTGTTGAATGTAAGGTGTGTGCAATGGCTGAATCATATTCGCAATTATTCCCCAATCAAGTCCGATTCACTTGTGATGTCAATGACTTGATCACCTAAAGTTGTATTCGGTTCGATGTCAATTTCATGAGGGGTTGAGGCTCGTGCGATGGGTACCACATGCTCTTGGAAATTTTGATTACAATGTGAAGTTCGGGTATAAAATCCTAAATTCCTCTATCGTTTTCTCCAACTATCGGTTGTTCATTTAAGTCAAATCGTTGTCATTCATTTCTTTCGAATGGTCATTGTCCATAACCGGTTCGGCGTTAACACATAGTTTGACAGTTTCTTTTCTAAGAATATCATCAATGTATCCTAGCCATGTATCATCGTCCAAAACATCAATCGGCCCCTCATAATCTCCGTACAAAAGTTTCATGACCAATGTATTGTTTGATACATCAATTCCTATTTTCTCACACTTTGTGCTTCACTTCATCCAATGTCATATCGGTTTTCACACGAATCAAATAAACATTTACTTTTTATAAGACCATTTGTCGCTTTCTTCGTGGTGTATCCACTCTCCGTTGAATACAAACTTAATGGACACAATGTTGTTATCTGTGAAATAATCATTAATTTACATCAGTATAGAGTGAAAATATGAAAATAGAATAACATTTACACAATGAATATGTATATGTTTGTTTTGTGTGTGTGTGTGTGTATATATATATATATATATAAAACATAGGGTTTGTGTATATATATATGTATATATTTAGATATATAAGTATATATAACAAAAAAAATACACATTGTTAGTCTTTAATTTTTTTTGAATGTCGTTGTGTTGTGTTGTAACAGTAGACAGGGGTGATAGAAGGGAAGATTGTAAACGCCATAGAATATTTGATGATAATGAGGAGAGCAGAGATTTGGGCGAGCCAGTGAGAACCGAGCTTAGACTTTCGATCTAACGGATGCCTCACTTCCGGCGAGGCTTTACCAAGCTGAAAAACGGAAAAGAAGCTCATTGAAGCGAGACTCCAATGAAATTTTCTACGAAATTTCGCTATATAAGAGCCCCAATACAATGCATGGGGATTAAGCCGACACCTCGGATCGGAAGGAATCGAAAACACCCTGCGATGATGTGCATTCTAAAACTTCATCAGTCGAGGCATACCTAGAATAGTCGAGATTCGTCGTATTGTTTATTATGTTGTCACCGATAATTTCATGGGATGTGTTGATACGATCACAAAAACGTAATAAAATACGAGATAAATTTTCAATCTCACATGTCGGTTGAATTATTATCGTTAACAACAACAATAACATAATCAACTTATCACCAAACCAATAAAAATCAATCGGTATACAAGTTTTGTTTTTTACTACGAGAAATCACATTGATATCAACCAAAATACAAATGTATCAACTACATAATTCTCCAACGATTGTAAGTTTCATTATCGAACTATCTCATCAAAATTAATTATTTCACTACCCTAAAAATCGAAGGTTTAACAAGTTAATTGCTTGAAACATAATCATATATTGACGTGTAAGAAGAACAATTAAAACAAATATGATATTTAAAGTTATTAAAACAAAAATGTTAGTGAAATGCTTACCCATTTCCGTTGGGGGCAAGAGACGCGGAGACGAAGCTCAAAACTGCAAAAGAAAATAATAACATCCATTGATTAGTAGAGGTCAATAACATTTGCTTGCATTGGTAACACAAATGATAAATACTAGTGGCAAAATAATCACACAATTCACTGGTCTAATTCTGGCCCAAATCTTTAATATCAAGAATTATTAAAGAACAATACCTTTTCCCTGTAAATTTCTGCCAGATGCGGTTTTTTTTTCAATCGAGTGGTGTAGAATGGAATGAGGAAGGAGACCCACGAGATGATAAGGGATTCAATTCCCACTAGCCGAGCCTGTTAGAATTTCCTATTTCCACGAGGCGAGCCCGAGAGAATGAAAGAGTTCAACAAGGCCCCAGGGCAATTTGAAAAATACACGGTTCATGGGGAGAAATTATCATTTGCACATATTTTGAACAGTTGGTTATGATGCATGATATTAACATTTTTTTCACCTAAACGAAATTACAATTATATGACTCACACATACAAACAAACAATACAACAAACAATACAAACAATGATGGAACTCGAACTCACGACGATCTGCGGTTTAGCAATTGGCGTGATCATTGATTAGTATGAATCCACTTTTAATCGTAAAAGTGTATTGTGACAAGACACGTGCGACTTAATTCTGTTGTGGCTTTAGCACAAAATAATTAATAATATCACTAACATTCACCTGAGATCATCCTGTTTTATTCAAGCTGCAGAGCAGTACACACAATAACAAAGGGCACTTATTTTGAAAAAACAGAACAGGAACCCATTTCCAATTCTACATACTTTACTACATTGTTTACAGACATACTTCAACTTCATCATCATCATCTGCCACACGATCAAAAGCATGATCATACTCCGTCATCAAGCATTAACAATGGCTCCACCATTAGGATGCAGAACTTGGCCAGTGAAGTAAGAGGAGCAATGGTTGCAAGCAAGGAACACATAGGACGGCGCGATCTCGCTCGGCTGACCCGCCCTTTGCATCGGCACCTCTTTCCCGAATTTCTCCACTTCCTCCTTGCTAAATGACGCCGGGATCAACGGCGTCCACACCGGCCCCGGCGCTACGCCGTTGACACGGATGCCTTTGGTTGCTAGCTCCAGTGCAAGCCCTCTTGTGAAAGCAACAATTGCACCCTTTGTTGACGTGTAGTCAAGCATCTTTGCATTTCCTTTGTATGCATTCACAGATGTTGTGTTTATGATTGAGCTTCCTTCTTTCATATACTTCAATGCATGCCTGCAAATATTTATTGATATGATATCACCTCTTCATTAATTGGACATAACATTTATCATTAAAAACAAAATATTGCTATTAGAAGAACCTGCCTGGTCAAGAAGAAATAGGAAAAGATGTTGGTCCTAAAGACCCTTTCAAGTCTAGGCTCATCAATTTCCTCAACAGAGTTGCTCTTGTGCTGTTCTGCTGCATTATTGACAAGGATATCGATCCTTCCACCATAGGTACTGGCAACTTCCTCCACAACCCTCTTGCAATTTTCGTCGTAACCCAAATCGGCTGGGATGGCTATGGGGTCTTTAGCATCTGGATGTTTTGAATCCAACAACAGTTTAAGGGTATCAGATGCATCCTGTTCTTCAACACCTTTCACATAAGTGAAGGCTACTGTTGCACCTTCTAATGCAAAGCTCTGGCATACTGCTCTCCCTATCCCTGAATCACCCCCTGTTACCACTGCTATCTTTCCTATAATACAGACAGTATATAGACACCGTCATTTAATGATTTAACAGACATATGGATATGTGTTTCTTGGCATTGGGGGTAAAAAAAAAGACTTACATGAAGTTTATTAGAAGGCTTGTAATCAGGGCTCATGGCTTGTGGAATTGGATCCATAAGATGCTCTCTGCCAGGTTGAACATCCTGCTTTTGTGCTGGGAAAGTCTCGCCTTTGGTGGTCGCCATTGATCTGTGATCTCAAAAAAGAAAAAGAAATAAACAGTTTCTCTTAATTAGTGCAAAAACTTGTCGTCAATTAACTAGCTTAGGTCGATAAGAGTGAACAAAGTGCTGAATTTATGGTGGAAAATGCTTATGAAGAAGCAAATGAGCACTGCAACGTGGCACTATGCAGGAGGACACGTGTTGTTTGGGAACAAAGTGCTTCAGACACGTTCATATACGGACGAATTCCTCTTCCTCTTCCTCTTCCTGGAGTTTCTACTTTTTTTTATTTTTTATTTTTAAGGAAAGATCATTATTAATTAAATAGGTCCAAAGCGACCAAAGGAGTACATACAGAAAGCAAAGCAAAAATTATGAAAACTAAAAAAGAATCTGATGACCAATCTAATTTCAGGTCTCTGGAACGTATAACTACTCTAGAAGTAAAGACGTGTGTTGGAGGTCGGATACAGTCTGGAAAGTGCACAACTTTGTTTCGTCAGAACCATATCCTATAAATAATCTCTCGGAAAAGATAAGGCCAATGTGTGCCCAAGTCTCGATTTCTCGGGTTCTATTGAATATTCTCGAGGATCCATTCTTGAGTATCCGAAGTGGAGAAAAAAGTCCCCCAAGTGCTAGGGTGGAGCTTCCAAACACTACGCGACCAACTGCAATCTCGCAGCGCATGAATAACGGTCTTTGAATGCTGGCCACATAATTGGCAAGCAGAAGTACTAGATATATGGCGTCGGCCAAGGAGGTTGTTGACAGGTAGGCAATTATTGCTATAAACAGAAGTTGTATCTCATCGGGCCTTTGAGGTTCCGAATGTGATTCCAGTCAAAGGGACTCTGTAAGGCTCCCTGATTTTCAAGCTGAAACATGTACGCACTACGTACAGAGTACATACCATTGCCAGAGTGGATCCACGTGATGGTATTGTTGTCGACCATTAGACACTTCAATCATTTTGGCTGCACGACAAATATTTCTCCATAGGGTGGAGCATCCAGTCTTCGGGATGGCAAAGGGGTTTCCGTATTTATCAACCAAAAGAGAGACCCAAGGTGATATATGTTGGGAGGATTTTGCATCATAAAAACAAAAGAAAATTTATAAACCTATACTTAACATGCAAACTAACTCCTAACCGACCAAATATCGGGTAGTTGATAGCATAGTAGGGTAAGTACAGGGTCGATCCACAGGGAATTGGGATGTTGAATCTAATCTCACTAATTCTCTCAATTGTTACTCAAGGAAACGAATAAACGAAAAGCAAACATAAAAGCGTAAAGAACAATGAGAATAAATCTAACCTAGGAAAACAAAATAAAACAATCTAAACTAAAAGACATGATCAAACAAAGCACAAACCTCGTGATCTCAATCTAGTTAATCTCATGATTCTAATTCGATTTGTGATTTCACCTTTTCACGAGACATAAACCCCTAATTCCTTAGTGAATTCGTTTCTCAAGCTATGAATTCCTAATTCCTTAGTGAATTCAATTATCGATCTCTACTCTCTCGTAAGTTGAAACTGATTTTCAATACAAAACTCGGTGTAGATTCAGGTTAACTCTCGTATAATCAAATCTAACAACCTAGATAATTAACTCATTAATCTGTCACTAATTAACGGCTAAAGATCTCATCTTTCTACGGTGATCTAGTCTACTCAACTTCCGTATTTTGTAAACATATCAATCGTAAACCAATCTCTCGATATAGGCTCACATAATAGCATCATGAAACGAATAGAAAGAAAACAATACGAATTAAAGATCATAAAAATAAAAAGGATTGAATAAATTAAAAATAAACTCACATAGTTTATACAACGGTTGAGCACCATGAATCAACAAACGAACGAAAAACTACATCTAATCTAACCCCGGATCACCCGAGCACAAGGCTCGGGTGACCGGCCTTGAGACCCTCAACTTGCGGCTGCTGCTCTCAAGAAAAGTGTATGTCGAATACTGTATGTAATTAGGGTTAGGAACGGCTGTTTAAATAGATGCATAAGTCGGTTGAAGCAATATGGCGGTGGCGGCTGCAATTAAATCCTTTTCCAATTAGGATTTGGAGTATGTCGGCTGCTCAATGCATGAATTTAGGAATGAAACTTCTAAAATTCATATCTTGAGTTGTAGACCTCCAAAAATTATGATCCGAATGTCATAATTAAGCCCTCAGAAAACTCTACAACTTTCATTAAGGACTCTTCTTCAGAAAACGCCTTTTTGACTAGCCCGTCAGTATTCACGAGTATATTACGACATTTTCCAATGAGTTTCAAAGAACAGCATCCAAACTTGTAACGCTCATATCTCGGGTCTCGTAAGTCGGAATGAAGTGATTCAAGATCCTGTAGAATCCTCTCTTCAAACCCTACAAATCTTCTCTTGAGGTCGAGAGTCAAATCAGTGTATATCATATCAAGAACTGCATCGGAAGTTCGGCTGCTTGAAAGCTTCATTCCAAGCTTTATCTCCATCTTCCTTCCATTTCACTTCTCTTCCATGCAAAACCTCATCATTTAATCCTCTTTCATGCCAAAATATGTATCTATAACATAGGAAAATATACCAAAGCGTAACACAATCCCAAAATAACATAAAATCCCAATTTAAGCACATAAATCGTTACATTTTGCAATTAACCTATTAAAAACACCATTTACTAAATATTTCGATATAAAGCCCTACTTCATGAAAATAATACATATATACGGGAAATTGATATAAAATATATCTATAAAAATCATACAATTTGACCCCGAACAACACCCCACACACTTAAACTTTTGCTCGTCCTCGAGCAAAACAAAACATAACCAAACTCGAGATAAATAAACATCTATGCAAATATGAAGTATATTCAATAACTTAGAAGTTCACCCAGTGAGTGTGTGCATAGCCATAATAAACTTCCACTAAGTTCCACAATTTGAAAGTTATTCAAACCAAAACTAGCCCGGTTTCCCATCTAAGTTAGAAATATTCAAAAACTATAACAGACACTTTACAAAACATACATATCCCAAAAAGAAATAGTAGAGAATATCTAAAACATTTACGATGGACTCGAGAGGATAATCCCTACAACATATCCTTGAGTTTATCTTTGGGTATAAGATTAACGATAACTAAGTCGTTCTTTTACATACCAAATTTCTTATGTAGTTGATTTAAATGACTTTACATTTATACGCAAATTAGAATGAGCTCTTACCCATCATAGTAGAATAGGATGTTTCGGGATAACACCCTACCTTACCCAAATCATAAGGTAGCCTTTTACAGCGTAAGTGAGCTATTGGTCATCATAGTGGAATAGGACATCGAGGTACACCCTACCGCACTCAAATCATAAACCCGCTTTCGACATACTCAACTAACTATGTGATTACTTAGAGATTTCTGGCTGGCAGTGGTAAAAATTATTTTCTAGTAACACAGACCACTGAGCATAACACCTCAAGTAAACAATTTATTACTATTGCAAAGACTTAATCACGTTTCACTTATCACATTCAAACTTCTGAGATATTCACGAGATATCATACTTTAATCCTAGAATACAAACTACTAAACTTTTCAAGAATTGTACATAAGCAAAGAAACATGCTATAATCATCAAAAATCTCCAACTAAAATGGGGTAGGCTTTCAACATTTAGCTCATCATTTACTATGGCATGTGAAAAAGAGTGTCGGGTGAAACAACTAAAATTACTAAATATGCAAAATAATGCATCAATGATTATAAACATCGAACAAAGACATGCAATGCTCACTCGGGACAAAACAAAAATTTTAAAATTAAGCACTTTTCATAGAAATATAACAGAAATTGAGCAAACGACTCATAGATACATAAATCATCTATCCCTCCCCCCACACTTAGATTGCAACTTGTCCTCAAGTTATACAGAAATAATAAATTAGAGAACTTAGCTGATTGGATGCTTTGGCAGTGCGGAGGAATCAACAAGAACCAGGATTGCTTGCATAGCTCGATGGAGCGTGGAGCATCACAGACAAGCCCAATACATCGTGAAAGTGCACAATAGCTATCAAAAATATCCTGCAGACTTGATTAGTGCAAAAAGAGTCTACGGGGAAAAAGAAAAGATCACATATATAAAGCACATGGAAAAGGAGATATAGAGATATTCAAATTATGCTCACATAAAGATGGACACATATACATGAAAATATCACAAACTCGTAGGCTAGGTGCAACTACATGAAAATGTACTACAATGCAAACTACATGACAAATCCTAAAAATTAAAATAAATAAATAAAAACGAGGTAGTATTACGGAAACCGACAGTTAACTACGCTCAAGAAAAATAAAAGAAAAATAGAAAAACAATGCAACTAGATGATATGCAACTAAATGATATGCAAAAAGAAAATAAAATAAAAGAAAGAAAACTAGCCCATTCATTTGCAACATGACATGTATAAAATAAACGTCTACCAGATAATGACAGGTTACGATAAGCGACGATCTTCGCTCATTACATGCGATTGTAGGCGCGCTTTAAGACTTCGTCAAAGGTGATAGCATTATGGAAACCCAACGATTAGCTATTCTAAATGATATAACTCATACGATGCAATGGTAGCATTACGAAAACCGGCGATTACTACCCATATGAGTTATAAAAACAAAGGAAACACGTAAGTCTTAAAAGCTAACAAGATTCATCATAACGATATGTAGCATCACGACCGACATTAGCCATTAATTAACAATCATACCGGTTATAGCATACGAGAACCGATAAGAACTATAACTTGCATAGATGAATCATGCATATAAAAATTAATCGCTTATTTAACATGGATTCGTAGATGGAAAGGTAAAAACATATAAGTTCGTGACATCTACGTAAAAGAGATAGCCACGAAGCTCGAATGAAAAATCCACATCAAATAAAAGCATTGAAAATAAAATCAAGAAATTTAGAACCTTGATGAACCCGGACGAACGTTCACTTAGCGTTGAGCGGGCGGGGCGTTCCACCTGCGACGCTGCGCTGCGCCTTGAAAACCGACCGGACGGGCGTTCGAAAAGTATAGGCGCTCGTGCGGTCCTCTAAATCGAGCGAGTTGAAAATATTTGAGCGGACGGCGTCCCAATACTTCCCAACGCTTCGTTCACTGCGGATGAAGAAGCGGGCGGGCGTCCAACAATGACGAGCGCTCGTCCATACAACAAGAATGCACAGAGCAGCCCGGAAAAAACACAGCAAAACACTAAATACTTATGAACACAACACAAAGAACACGAGATCACGGCCACAAAGCCCTTATCAAATTAAGCACGGGGTTAGACTAGGTAACACATAAATATATAAACTTCACGTAAAACAAGTTGAGTAAAAACTTTTGCACATTCTTAACCTAACGGTCATCGAAACACGGCAAAATAAAAACTCTCAACTTGGTATACGCTACTTTTATTAAAAACAAAAATAAAACGTAACAAAATCGAGAACTAACAAAACTAGATTCAACATGACACTTATTCCCGGCAACGGCGCCACTTTTGTTGGGAGGATTTTGCATCATAAAAACAAAAGAAAATTTATAAACCTATACTTAACATGCAAACTAACTCCTAACCGACCAAATATCGGGTAGTTGATAGCATAGTAGGTAAGTGCAGGGGTCGATCCACGAGGAATTGGGATGTTGAATCTAATCTCACTAATTCTCTCAATTGTTACTCAAGGAAGCGAATAAACGAAAAGCAAACATAAAAACGTAAAGAACAATGAGAATAAATCTAACCTAGGAAAACAAAATAAAACAATCTAAACTAAAAAGACATGGGATCAAACAAAGCACAAACCTCGTGATCTCAATCCTAGTTAATCTCAAGCGATTCTAATTGATTTGTGATTTCACCTTTTCACGAGACATAAACCCCTAATTCCTTAGTGAATTCGTTTCTCAAGCTATGAATTCCTAATTCCTTAGTGAATTCAATTATCGATCTCTACTCTCTCGTAAGTTGAAACTGATTTTCAATACAAAACTCGGTGTAGATTCAGGTTAACTCTCGTATAATCAAATCTAACAACCTAGATAATTAACTCATTAATCAGTCACTAATTAACGGCTAAAGATCTCATCTTTCTACGGTGATCTAGTCTACTCAACTTCCGTATTTTGTAAACATATCAATCGTAAACCAATCTCTCGATATAGGCTCACATAATAGCATCATGAAACGAATAGAAAGAAAACAATACGAATTAAAGATCATAAAAATAAAAAGGATTGAATAAATTAAAAATAAACTCACATAGTTTATACAACGGTTGAGCACCATGAATCAACAAACGAGCGAAAAACTACATCTAATCTAACCCGGATCACCCGAGCACAAGGCTCGGGTGACCGCCTGAGACTCTCTCAACTTGCGGTTCTTTGCTCTCAAGAAAAGTGTATGTCGAATAATGTATGTAATTAGGGTTAGGAACGGCTGTTTAAATAGATGCATAAGTCGGTTGAAGCAATATGGCGGTGGCGGCTGCAATTAAATCATTTTCCAATTAGGATTTGGAGTATGTCGGCTGCTCAATGCATGAATTTAGGAATGAAACTTCTAAAATTCATATCTTGAGTTGTAGACCTCCAAAAATTATGATCCGAATGTCATAATTAAGCCCTCGGAAAACTCTACAACTTTCATTAAGGACTCTTCTTCAGAAAACGCCTTTTTGACTAGCCCGTCGTATTACGAGTATATTACGACATTTTCCAGTAGTTTCAGCAACAGCATCCAAACTTGTAACGCTCATATCTCGGGCCTCGTAAGTCGGAATGAAGTGATTCAAGATCCTGTAGAATCCTCTCTTCAATCCCTACAAATCTTCTCTTGAGGTCGAGAGTCAAATCAGTGTATATCATATCAAGAACTGCATCGGAAGTTCGGCTGCTTGAAAGCTTCATTCCAAGCTTTATCTCCATCTTCCTTCCATTTCACTTCTCTTCCATGCAAAACCTCATCATTTAATCCTCTTGCATGCCAAAATATGTATCTATAACATAGGAAAATATACCAAAGCGTAACACAATCCCAAAATAACATAAAATCTCAATTTAAGCACATAAATCGTTACATTTTGCAATTAACCTATTAAAAACACCATTTACTAAATATTTCGATATAAAGCCCTACTTCTATGAAAATAATACATATACGGGGGAAATTGATATAAAATATATCTATAAAAATCATACAATTTGACCCTGAACAACACCCCCACACTACGCGACCAACTGCAATCTCGCAGCGCATGAATAACGGTCTTTGAATGCTGGCCACATAATTGGCAAGCAGAAGTACTAGATATATGGCGTCGGCCAAAGAGGTTGTTGACAGGTAGGCAATTATTGCTATAAACAGAAGTTGTATCTCATCGGGCCTTTGAGGTTCCAAATGTGATTCCAGTCAAAGGGACTCTGTAAGGCTCCCTGATTTTCAAGCTGAAACATGTACGCACTACGTACAGAGTACATACCATTGCCAGAGTGGATCCACGTGATGGTATTGTTGTCAGCCGCTAGACCTGCTTCAATCACTTTGGCTGCACGACAAATATTTCTCCATAGGGCGGAGCATCCAGTCTTCGGGATGGCAAAGGGGTTTCCGTATTTATCAACCAAAAGAGAGACCCAAGGTGATATATCATCAACAAGAATGTGCCATACGAGTTTTCCCAGGAAGGTGAAGATCATTAGAGAGCGCAAAGTGGTATGGGATCAGGTTGATATCATTTTATTTTTAATTTTAGTCTTTATTTGTATCCTTGTCGATCTACCGTGTATTACACTGCATGTACACCATAGTAGAATCGAGACAATATGAAAGATTGAACGTACATAGAATCATAATCGATTCTGTGAAAATGATGTAGTGCACCGGTAGGCGTGGAACAACGGATAGATCTGGTGTGCTACGAATAAAAACCCTTTATTGTGGGAAGATTTATGTTTAACGGGTATTTTGAGTTATCACCAAGTGAAGAGACAGGATTAATCCAATTCAACCTCGCGCTCCTCCTACTATGTGTGAGAGAGTGAATAAGAACTAATCATGACACCTCACTTGGTATAACTAGAAAATAATCCTACCACCATAACACTTGTGGCGATGAGGTTGATATTATTCTTCATAAATCATACCATTCCATCAACTCGCTTATTATGTATTTACTATTACTACCACTACATTATATGTGGAAAAGCAACCGTCAAAAATCTTCCATCATAGTTCCAATTTACAGAAGGAATAATCAAATTACTCCACTTACATATACATAGAATATATAGATTAAAAAGTACAAAGAAAAACTAATTAATAACATTAACTTCAAAATCAAAGAATCTGCGTCTTTCATACAGAGTGAAAATGCATAAAATGTATTTGATTCTTTACTAGTTCCATTACTACACAAATTGATACATGTTCCAACATAAGTCTGATGCCCCATGCCATCCATGTTTTTTTCCTTTGTTTTTAAATTTGTTTACCAACCCAGTAAAAAAATGAAAAAATATCATTACCAAGAGAAAAGGATGCAACATAAGGTATCAACTTCACCTCCTAGCTAACTCCCCTCTACAAAGAGAGTTGATCCAAAGTTCCAAACTGGGAAACCACAAACATTGATCGTAATGTTCTTATGTTAAATTGCCAACCCCATACCCTTCTTCTTTGGCATGTTTTTGGTCCCAGCTGGCAGCATCAATCTTCAAGATGAGATCCAAACGTGACATAAGAGACAACTGAAAAGAGTGCAAAACATAGTTGGGATTATTAGAGATCCATTTGTCGCGCCAAGGCCTAATAGAATAACCATTTCCAACCAATAATTTAACTCCTTGAAAATGAAAAGGAGAAGCAGAGAGTAAACTTCTCCAAACAAAATAGCAGTTAGAGGAAAGCTTTAGCATCCCAAATAGAGGGATGGGAAAGTACTTTCCTTTAACAACCTTATTAATTAACTAGCAAGTTAATCCTAGTCCAAAGCATCTTACAAAGATAAACAATGTTCAGAGCTTCAAGATTTCTAAATCCAAGACAACCTAGGCCTTTACCAGAACATAGATTCTCTCATTTCTTCCAATGAATTCCTCTTCCGCTACTATATAATCATTCTTCCACCAAAACCGAGTCATCTAAAGTCTTCAGCAATAGCAACCGACATAACAGGCCTTCTCTGAACACACACTATAAAGACGTACCATATGTATTCTTCAGATACCATTAACACCTCAAAACATCAACAGGATAAATGAAAATTAGTCTTTTTCATGCAACAACATGAATGTCGGATCTAAAAATGTATGTATATGTACTTATATGTACACAAATGAGCCATTCTTAATGACACTTATTATGAATATGATTAGTAGCATAGGCAAGTGTACATGAAAAAAACTAGTTCCAGACAACATTTGTTTCGTTTTATACAATTGATCTGCTAACTTCCGTTTTCTCAGATCTCTGATTCCACAATTAGAGGAACTAAACATACTTCCCTTCTCATTATTTAAATGAGAAAACAAAAATTCAATTGACACAAAAGCAGTTGCAAGTATAGGTTAAAAACATTCATTCGCTCTTTTATATTAGCAAAATCAGTTCCAATGAAGTTATGCAACACCAAGTAGATTTTAAACTAAAGAAGCAAATGACCTCCAATCCTTTCTCTTAGCTTAAAAAAAAAAAACTTGCAATTATTAAAAGAACAAAAGAGAACAATTTCCTGGGAAAAAAAAAAAAACACCACCATAGTTGATGAGATCGTATGAACATAAAACATCAACCCCACCCCTAAAAATATACATCCGTGATCTCAACCATTTTAAGCAAACCTTGTCATTAAAGAATTTTTACAAAGTTTGTTGTCAGATGCATACCGTTCATTCAATCACTGTGAAGGAACTCGCCATCAATGCTCCTCACCAATCTTTATTTACTTAATCAACCTGTTCTTCAACACCACAGCGTATAAGGTTGATATGAATGGCATCAATTGCTCTCATATAAAAATTCAAAATATCATCCAAAATCCTAGTGTATATTAGCTGGATATTATGTTTCTCCTCCGATCCCTTGTTGCCATTTTCATTCCATATCTAGCAAATATATCAGCCAAATCAAATTGCCCCACTTCTCTTAGTTTCTTTGACATTACATCAAACATGATTGCACCTTCTTCATTGGAATAATAATGCAAAAATTTGTTAAAATCAAACCTTGCCACCTCAAGTCCTCTATTCATCGTCCTCTCCACGTATTTTGTCGCCTCCAATGACTTTCCAGCCTTCACCAATCCCCCAACAAATATGGTATCAAAATTCACTAAAGGGTCCGATCCTTTCCTTCCTCTTTTTCCCATATGTCCCTGTAACAACATAATATATGTGTGCATTGTAGGCTCACACCCTTTACTTATCATGTCCCGAAACACTTGTGTTGCTTCACTTCGTTTTTTCAGCCTCAAAAGGCCCTTGATCATCCCATGATACACAGCTATATCAGGTTTTTCGATCCTTACAACAATTTGGTATGCCTCTCTAAGTCTTCCTTTGCTTAAAAGACCGTATATCATGGACGCAAAAATATCATTATCAAGCGGTATTGATCTTTTCTTCATTTCCTCAATCAAATGATAACTGTCCCCTATCTTCCCTTTTTTACATAACCAACAGATGACGAGCCGGTATGTTGAGGTACCCAAATCCTCATTTCGGTCAACTCTCACAGATTGAAAAAGTTTCATTGCGTCGTCGTACTTACCAGCTTTAAAGAAAGCTTCCAACATTGTTTCAATTGCTTCAACATCACGTTGATACCCTTCACCCACCATCAAGTTCCAGACTTTTGAGGCCTCGATCAAATTCCCGACATCACAAAACCCATGAATTAACCACCTATAAGTTATGCCATTCGGCAAAATGCAATCTTTCAACTTTAAAACCAAATGCTCAGCCTCAACAACAAGCTTAGACCTACACAGAGCCTCGACAACTTTATTCAAGATCTCTAAACTATATGGATACCCAAAATCATTCATCAAATGGAAAAATTGAACACATTTCTTTAACTCTCTAGCTGAAGCTAAAATCTTTAAAGTAATTACATAAGTTTTGGTAGTCACCAGATGAAGTTTTCCACTTTCATGAAGTAATTCCCATAAGAGATCAATGTTTCTTGATTTACCAACAACATCAAGCATCTTGTTGAAAGTGGTGGAATTGTGGTGAAAACCATTTTGGGTCCGGATAAATTGATGGAATTTGTAAACGGGTTTCCATGAATAGGGGAATTTATTGCAGATTTGTATGAAGAATTCGTGGTTGGGAAGGAAAGACGCTTTGGCTAGGGATTTGTGGAGTTTCGATTGTGGAGAATCTTGTTGCTGGTAGAGGATGGTAGAAATTCTGAGGAGGTGATCTTCGTTCACTGGTGTAATGGAATTCAGGGGAATGGGAAGAGTTGGGGATGAGGTTAAAGTAGTGTTGACAATGGCAGTGGCGGCGGTTGACAATTCTTGGTGACGGCGGAGGAAGGACAGATGCAGGTTGTTAAAGAGCGCAGGTATTCTACTTCGTTGGATCATTTATTGCATCTCTTTTCTAGCTGACGGCGGAGGAAGAGAGGTGCGGGGTGGCTGTGGCTAGCAATGCATTTGTGCTCTATGATTGAAGGTCCGACAACACAGGAGAAAGAGGCTTGAAGTAAACGACGCGGATAACAAATAAAATAAAAATAAAAATAAAAAATTAAAAGGAAGGAGTGGGATCTTTGGGCAATCGTAATTTCCCCAAAAATTAATGCCCGGGCAATGTTATTAATATTTATTTGAAATGACAATCTTATCCCTACGTTCATCTCCTTCAAAATCCATAACCATCCTCCGTTTCCTCACCCTTTGGATACCCAAAACACAAGGAATTAATTTATACATCCACAGCCCCTCTAATAATCAAAACTAAATCTAACATTAACATGAAAGGAAATGTAAACTGATCTGTAAATATAAATTCTTAATTTGCCATGACCGAGACTTCATTGATCTCCTTAACCCCCAATTGTAGAATAATTAACCGTCAGGATAAGATTTGAAGGCTGGGTTGAGCATTTGGGTCCGGCGGGAAATGGAAGAATATTGGAGAAGAAGAATATAAGGATAGTATTGTCATTTCCTATGATTATTAATAAAAATGCCTTGGCATTAATTTTTACGGTTTATTGTTAAAAAAGATAATTTGAATATAGAAATATGTAAAGAGTACACTGGAATATTTTTTTGGATAAAAATGACATATACTTATTTCACTGTGATAGTGAAACATTAGATTTTTAAGTCGATTACACTTCCACTAGCTGCGAAATGACTGATGGATTTGGGGTTATGAACAGTGGATTTGTTCTTATCTCCCAATTTATATTTCTACTGTCTTGATTCTATTTTCCGTTTTCTTGTCGCTTAAAACCACTTCCATTAATTTTTATGCCCCGGCTATTCAGATTGCCGGGATCTTGGGTGGTCACATGTCAGGATCCTTTTAAGTATTGTTCTCTTAAATAGAAATGATCTAACAACACATTCAAAATGTGAAAAATAATCTAACATATATTTTGTTTTCAAAACTATATCGTTTTGATTATAATGTGTAAAAACAAATGTATTTGACCCTTAACTACTCAAGAGGATGATTGCTCGTGTGGTCACTCAATATTTGAGATTGAATCCTCTGTTGTGTTAGTGTGTTGTATATGTTGCTGTGATAATGTAATGCAAAACGGCGATGTTTTGCCTAGGAAATTTATATAAAAATAATTGTTAAAAACACCAAAAGGACGTCGTTTTGGTGTTTGAACACTTGCACAACAGTTTGCTTGTGTTTATTTTTGTTGAAGTTTTTTTTTGAGTTTTTTATATCACTTTATCAATTATTTTTTACAATTCTCTCACCAATCATTATTTCAACTACAATAAAAAAATATTATATTATTTTTCACAATTTCACTTTATATACTTTATTACTTTTTTTGTCAATTATTTTAATCATTATACTACTTTATTTTAATTTCTCTCACCAATAATTTCTTTATCTACAAAAATTTCAAAAAAAACATTTTAACTTTCTAATCATTATTTCAATCATTTTTATTATATTTTATTATCCACTAGCATATAAAAAACCTCCAAAATAAACTCCAACCCAAAACAAACGGAACATTTGCTCCCATGTAATTTGACATAGAGTAGTGATAATGTCACAACAAATGTACACAACAATGTTTCACAACATATTTTTGAACCATTGATTATGATGTGAGACCTATTTATTCAATTGGGTCCCAAAAAAATCAATGATGGAAAAAATTGTTGCGGCACTTTGTTATACACATTTGTTGCGGAATAATCACTTCTCTTTGACATGTGAAGCGTTTAACCTCTGTGATTTTTTATTATATTGTTCTTTAGGGTTTGCCGCAAATCTTCGAACAAAACTTTTGTTTAACCGGGTAAAATATTGTATGTAAATTGTCATTTCTGAAGAAAATCGAAATCACAGCGATGTACATACAAACTAATGGTTTTATTGAATTGATTGAAATCCATAGAATGGATCACTCTTATATAGTGGAGAAATCATAAGAGATAATCCTAAAAACTAATCCAAATATAATTCTAATAATTTGAAAAACAAATAAACAATCTTTTATTCAAACTACTAAATTATCTTGACAATATATCATCTTTATCTCTTTTTCGAACTCCATTAATCTTCTGTTACTTTATCTTCTAATACCCTCCCTCAAACGTTGCTGGGGTTGAAGGCAACGTTTGCCGTCAACTGAGAAATCGACATCGACTTTTTGACACCCACGGCTTTTAGCTCTGGCTCCCGGCTCTTTTGGCTCCTGGCTCTTGGCTTTTAGCATGTGGCTCTTTCTTTGGTTGTCGAAAAATCTTTTCAATTTTCTCCGATGATTGCAAACACCCTTACTTTTAGCACCATCCGATAGAGGATGCATGTCTTCATTGTAGCACCGTCTTCATTGTAGACGATGTCATAGATCTGCAAAAAAAAATTTCCTTCTAATTGCATCATAAACGAAAGTGAATATAAATGGATGTCAAAGAAGAGAGATGATGTTATATGACATGAGAAGGACTAGAGCAACAACCACAATTTTTTATTTATTTTAAGACACAATCTGTGATGAATATATATATATATTTTTTTATTTTTTTATTTTTTGAGACGCAATATGCATGAAAGGAGAGGAATTATGTTCTGTATGCAACCATGACTAAAAAAATGGACGAACTAGACTTACAAAAAAAAATTGGAATTGGATAAGAAGGATGAACTTTGATTTATTGATATTTAAATTAAAATAATGCAATGCACAAATAATTGAACGAATATTGAAAAAAACAACCAATGCATGTTTGATTCAGTCTTACTCAACCAAATTGATGAGAATGCAGACACGAAAATATGCAAAAATGAGGATTTTTTTTTTTTTTTAAGCTTAAAAAGGATCGAGGCGAGGTTCGCCAATATTAAACTCGAACCCCGCCATCTTTCTCCGATACTGTGAAGAAAATCGAATCACGCAGCAGGAACACACACAAACTAATGGTTTTATTGAATTGATTGAAATCCATAGAATGGATCACTCTTATATAGTGGAGAAATCATAAGAGATAATCCTAAAAACTAATCCAAATATAATTCTAATAATTTGAAAAACAAATAAACAATCTTTTATTCAAACTACTAAATTATCTTGACAATATATCATCTTTATCTCTTTTTCGAACTCCATTAATCTTCTGTTACTTTATCTTCTAATAATTTCTTTTAAACTATTTTACCAGAACATTATTTTTTTTACATAACAATTATAATGAATGGTTTGCAGAAAACCCTGACAGGCACATCATATAATGAAAAAACCGTATGGGCTATAGTTATATGTCAAACCATAACTTTCTCAAAAAGAAAGAAGGGAAAAGAAAAAAAAAACACTCAAAACAAGATTGTTTTTTGTTTTTACACTAACACAACATAGTGCACAAATAAAATAAACACGGCAGAAGATCATAATTTTTTATATTTGAGGCTTTTAAGGGCACCCACTAAGACTACATGGAGCATTACATCAATGATAGATTTAGTGTGATACACTTAAAAACTCATTATCTATTTTACGGTTATTTTATTTCAGAGCATCACACTGGCAACCAATACCTCTATGGCTCTCTACACTATGTATCCCTTTCTTTTGCAATACTTTGTATCTCCCAAGCCACCATGTTCAAGATTCCATTTGATTGCTATTAGTTCGAGGTTATGATCTTATGGAACTGTCACATTTTCCTATGTTCTAACTTCTAAGACTTTTTGTTTCATGAAGAATTATGAAAATTAACACATTTTGAAATATTTTTCAGTAATATAACATCATAATATTATTTTATAGTGGAAGAAAAAAAAAACTCACTCGCGCCTGCTTTTTGCCAACTTTATTTTCAAACAATCATATTATTTAATTTAGATTTTCAAACGTAATAATTTTCATCAATTCTTTTATTTTTTAATACTCTTCGTTTTGAGACGTAGTAATTTAAATCATTTTTGTAAGTAAATTTCGATTAAACGGCAGACCGGACCATGTTTACCCCAGGTGATATTCATTGAAGGTAATATTTTTTATTTTTTTATTTTTGCGTGTCATCGCATTTATATAAAATGACATAGTGACATATCAATCTTCTTCGTATTGTTTTACTAAATAACACAAGTTTATTTAGTTTTGATAAGTTTTATTTTTTAATGCTCTAATAATTCCGTATAATTCTAAAAAAATCCGTATAAAGGTGTTCTTTTAGAGTGGTGTAAAGAATTTTTTAGGGGTAGTATAAAGAATTTTATAAATCTATGATCCGTTTGTCCATTGGTACTAGTATACGGATGTATACTGAATCAAATTTCAAAGAAATTGCTTTATTTGGAATGCACCCTTCGTTGATCTAAAAGGTGCAAGCAAGTGCTTGAATTTGCATTAGTTATTTTTGCCTCCCATTTCTTCTCTTGTACTTTGTGGCTGTGGTTTTTGGTATTCTGCCCACGTGATTGGTTTTGTTGATTCTGATGACATGCTGGGATGTGGTGCTAGTGATGCTGCTTTTAGTGCTTTATTTTAGGTCTTGATGCTAGCTTTTGTGGAAGTATCTCTCATTTTTTTGAGTTGCATATCCCCTTTTTTGGTTTTTTTTTTTGGAAACGGATCACTTTATAATCAAGCTATCAAATGGGCAACCACCAAATTACAATCAAGTTTGTGAAATATTATTTTAATCTATACACAAAGCAAGACGTAAATTTCTTGCCCGCTCAACAATAGTAGAAATAAATGTATGTCCATTTGCTTGTCCCAAGCACCTTGCCCCTCTTTGAAGTCATATTAAACCGCATCTAATCCGCTATATTCGTAGTCCCAAAAACTCACCTTGCTCCGCAAAAGGTACATATTGATGCCAAGCATCATTTGCCCAGTTACGATCACGAAGGGCATGGAGTATAAACTCATTTGTTTCTTCACACGCGAGGCATAGCAGATCATCCATAATGTGCCGAGAGTACAACATCTCGTTCGCAAGTAATTCACCATGCAATATTGTCCACAACAGGTAATTACCTCTAGGAGGACCTTTAAGTGCCCAAATTTTGTTCAAGAGGTCCCTGAAATCCGTGTCCTCCACATTAGGGCGAAGTAAAGCATATCTCAGGCGACTATGTATTTACCATTGGGATCCATCCTCCACCTAAAACCGTGTTGATTCTGTTCCAGACCTTTTTGAAAGTGGTGTAGGCCTTGCAAATCCCCTTCTATGTGGATGAACTATCAGGGTTGGCTTTAACCGACAATTCCTTGTACTTGTGAGATAGAGCCTTTACCCAAAGAGTGTCATTTTGTGTGACAAGATCCCAGACCAATTTGCCCAGAAAAGCAATATTCATGTCATACATCTTCTTAAAACCGAGTCCTCCAACCTATTTCGACTGGCATGAAGTATCCTATGCAACAATATGCAGTTTGTGCTTATTATCATCGTCCCCCCCCAAAAAAAAAAAAATTTGCCTGCAAATCTTTTCCGATTTCTCGATGTAGTGTGAGGAAGCATGGTAGTTTGCATAGTATAGAAAGCTTGTGTTGCCAAGGAAGCTTGTGTTTGCTAGTATAGAAAGCATGGTAGTTTGGATAAGCACACGTTTCCCGGTTCTCAAAGGCATTCTGATTTCCAACTGCTAAGTTTTCTCTCCATCTTATCCTCCACCTATTGTGTTTTTTTACTAAGCCCACTTTTGTTTGTTTTTTGGTTTAGCTTTCCAATATACGGAAGCTCATACTCTTTCCCTAGCACCCGGTGATGACATGTATTTTTGGAGGAGACAAAGAGGGTCCTAATCTTTGTAACTTTTCTTCTCTCATTAAGGCCGGGAGGACCCTAATCCTTGTAGCTTTTCTTTTCTCATTAATAAATGTGTTGAAATAGTGTCCTAAACCCAATCGGGTTGGACCGGATCCGACCGGGTCGGATCATTTCTACTATTTCTTTATGTTTATACATATATTAAATGGCTTTCATGTTGTCGTATATATGTTCTTTTAAAGGACCAATTGTGAATTGCTATATGATAACGTCCTTAGTATTAAATCGTGATAGAGAAACCATGATAAAGCGATTATGGTTGATGAGATCTCTAATCACTTTAATAAGTTTGATACTTAAATGTCTCTAGGTGATGTACTATCAAACAGGCATTGATAGTATAAAACAGACTAGCACGTATTAGATGTCTTCTGTCTTTAAGGCGAGGATAGATCTCGCTCTATCGAAGTGTAGAGACACTTGGGTATGACGTGGGCGTGTATTAGAGAATGCGTCGTTAGGTGACCCACTTACACACGTATAAGTGTCACACTATGTGGCGGTTGTGTAATTATCCTTTTGACCGGAGTCTTCGTGGCATCACGGTGTGGATTGTCATGCTTTGACACTATTGAGGTTTCCACAGCCACGGGCGATCATGCGGTAGTGATTGGGTATGATCTTTGAAGCATCGCGGAGTATACATGATTGGTCGTCCGGGAATCGCGTATCCTATGATTGGGATCGAATATCCGAAATGGCCTTCTTATAAGGAATGTCTTACTCTCGTGAATCTTTGCAAAGTGGGAGTAAATGTGTTACTTCGAGAGAGAGCATGATATCCAGATTATAAGATACGGTCGTTGATGTTTTGACACTCGACTAACGACCGTATGGATATTATTACAAATGATAGGATTGTAAGTTACACGAATCGCTTTTCACATGAAAGGTAGTAGTCATTGCATTTGACTCTTCCGATGATTGGGGGTCACGGTGTGTTGCTAGACGCTATCCCGTGATCGTTAGGCATGAATGGCATTTTCGTAATTTGCACTTTGAGTCTACGGCCAACATATTCGGAAGCCTATCGGGTCACACACATATGAACATCTAGCCGGATTAAAATGTGGTTATAGATGATAACCAAATAAGGAAAGTTTATCTCGAGACTATAAAGGTTATAGTGGTAAATTAATATGGTGGTATTTATTTATTATGAATAAATTAAATACAAGATATTAATAATATTATATTAATTAAAGAATATTCCGGAAGCCAATTTATGGCTAAAGGTGGCGCAACTTATTTGTGTATAAGATACACTTGAATTGTGCAATTTAATTAATGATATTACCTATTATTAATATTAGATATTAATAAAAATAAAATAATATAGATATATGATCTATACATGCGTGTGTGCATAAATGCAAATTGGATTTGCATGCATGCAAGTATGCGTGTATATATATATGATATTATTAGATTTATTTTGTGTAATATATATATGTGATATATACACATGTGTAAATTGATTTATGGTAATAAAATAAAGATAGTCAATATTAGATATTGACAATATCTTGGAATATTCAATATAAGATATTGACAATATCCTAGATTTATTTAATATGAGATATTCACTACTAGAAAACAGAGGTTTAAGGGCGTTTTGAAACGCCCCAAAAAAGCATGTATTAGGGCGTTTCTACTTTCTTGGCGTTTCTTCCTAACGCCCTTTCTGCGGCCGTTGTAATAGCCTATAGGGCGTTTTCAAGTGTCTTATAATATATAGGTTAAGGCGTTTCAAAATATCCTGTTACAACAGTTATTAGGACGTTCTGTAATGTCCTAAACATATGTTCAAGGCACTACAGAAACGCCCTTAGAAGTAGTTGAAAAGACGTTTTGAAACGCCTCAAAAACTGATTTAATAAAAAAAATATATAAATATAAAAGCCCAACCGACAATTTGCTGGTGCAATTGACAGCCAAAACTCACAAGGTTCATTCAACAAAAGAGTGACAATAATTAAATTTTGTACACATAACAAAATTTGAATATGACTCAATAAAAAATATAGGCAAATCAAATGATATTGATCGTTACGTATCATAACATGGGATTTCCAAAAAAAATTCAATCAAAACATAATTTAGAAAACTCACACATAATGAAACAAATGAAAGATTTCATACAATTTGATGTACCAAGGATTCATCTTTAATAGCCGAATGACAGTTTTCCAAAGATTTACTATACACCTTCCTTCAGCAGCTCATATCTGCAACAAGCGTTTATACGATATCTGCAACAATCAAAATTTAACCATATAGCTCAAACCAATTATGTTAACTTAAGGATGCTGAAAGTAGGGCACAAATATATTTCAATCAAAACATAACCAAGAGTATGAATCAGAGAGGAATGAGAGAATGCAGAGTAAAGTGTTCTGCATATTTTTCATTAGCTTCACACAAAAGTGTTCAGCCTCATGTAAAAAGCTAGAAACGTGAAAATCAAATGACTAACTGCACACATATGACTATGGAAGCTTCACGATATGACCAACATGAATAATTTGCGGGAAAAATAATAATTATGTTCATGACATATGTTGTTTCAAAAACCAGGTACCATTTTGAATAACCCAATGCCTAAAGCAACATACAATGCTAATAATGAAGAATGTTTGGAATGAATGCACATGTAACTACTGTTACACTTACAAGTGCTAGTTCCGACCCTGAAGTTTTACCTCTTACCATTGAAGCATTATTGTTTGATTAAGGTCCATGACCTGCAAAATGTTTCAAAATAAATTTATAAATCTGATTAAATATTGTTATCAAAAAAGAACCCTTTCAAAAAAGAACTTTATCAAAATGATTCTTACATGATTGTTAGCACATGAAATTCCATTGATTGCATGTACAAAGATCATTCATGGAAGAACAAGGAGATCTATTCTGCTATTAGAAAAGAAGCTGACCCTCCCATGATCAACATTGAAGAATTTTAGAGACTTGCCGCTGAATCGTCTTTCAAGTTCGATGGCCACTGTCAGTTACAAATTTTCAAGAACTACATTCACATTATCTTAAATTGAAACCAGAATACCAGATCAAAATATTGACATGTTCACAATAAACATACTGATTGGGAGACAGAAGGAAGAATTAAATATAAAGATACGAGTCAGCAACGCTAAAACAAATTGGAATTGTAAAGGAAAATAGTTTGTGTAAGAACATGGTCATTTTAAGAACCACAACCCTGTTTGAGTTCTTTTTACCATATTTCTGTGTCAGCTCTTTTCAAAAGAATAACTGAATTAACATCTATATTTCCTAATTCTGGCATTAAAGCACAACTTTTACATGAACTATAATCATTCTTTGGATTCATAGTCTTCACACAGATGGAAACATAATATTATATCTCAGATGAGCAGAAATTAACTCAAAGTCAAGAGTAATGAGAAGAAATACCTCATCCAGCAGAAAACAAACAATGGACTGCCAGGAGATGACTTCATAAACTTGCTATTCAGAAGATAAACATCAAACCAGGGCATTACATCATCCACAATGAGATGAATTCTATAAAAAAAAAATGAAATGGGTAAAGAAAGATGACAATGAAGCTGAGAAGGAAGAAAATGAAACACAAAAATTGTGTAGTCCATTGGAAAGTAAACTTGGCAGTGCTTTTTCAAAAGTTCGAAAACACTTGAACTATTGTATTCTAAGTTAAGTTTTATGCTACCCCTCGAAAAAAAGTTAACGTTTATGTGATTCATACAAAGAAAACAAGAAGCATTTAATCCAGCACTTATCAAGTAAACATTTACTTTACAAAACAAAGACTTGTCTGAAAGGCATTTAATCAAACATATGGTATGCACTGTTATTACAAACAAAACATTCAGAGATAGAAAATTATCCTTACCGTAAGTAGCTTTCAAACCCAACTAGCTTGCTAGAGTCATCCCAACATAAATCTTCCAATTTTGGTTCCAAAATCCAAAATCCTTCAATCTACATATCAACAAAAGTAATCACTCTATTGTACACAATAAGAATCGATAATTTGACAAACCTTTCTAAAAAAAAACAAAAATCACTGCCAAATAGCCCCTTATTTCGATTGCAATAATGTATTTCATATAGCCGATGAATGATATACGAAGTACATTATAGCTATGGTGATACCCCTCTCATAGCATCAGCGTTAAGAATTCGTAAGAAAAAATTGAAAAGTTGAATAATGAAGTTGGAGGTAATGGAATTATCACCTGATGCTGCATTTGAGATGAGAGACGGAGATCCATACTGAAGGGTGAGCACCAAAGAAAAAAGTCACGATTATTCTGCCGGAGGGAGCAGCTCAGGGCTTTGGTAGCTGGCAGTCCGGCACTGTTCGGCGACTTCAAGATGCCGTTAAAGAAAACAAGTGTCGGAAATAAATGAAAGGATAACAAGTCTAGATCAATTGATGTAGGCTGCCGATGTTGTGGTTGTGATTCCATCTTAGAGGCTGCAGAATGAAAGAAGACGGTCTTTCAAAAAAATTTAGGGAAATTAAGCGCTACAATTCCCGCGCTGGATTTTGGGTAAATTAGGACTTCTGGAAACGTCCTGATACCTAATTTTAATTTTTAGAAAAAATAAAATTCTTTTTTTATACGGGGTAGGAAACGCACTCAACTTTGAACGCCCCATTAGCCATTTGATAGGGCATTTTCTTATAAATGTCCTTATAGTTATGTCCTAAAAACCCATATTTGTAGTAGTGATTATAATAAATGAGATAAATCAATCTATTATATTTTCCTTATTTTATTGGGAAAAAGTTTTCTTCTCCTCACACTAGATGGGCGCCCCTACACTATAAATAAGAGGTGGGTGTCAAGCTCTTTGCATTAACACAATGAAGAAGAACTAATAGTTCTTGTGTAAAATAGAGAGCATCCTATGAGAGTTGGAGAGAGGGGAAAGGGCGATCCCAAGAACCGGAGTTTTCCAATAGCAATCCATGGTGGGATTCCGGTAGTCGTTCGTGTGGACTAGCGGTAGAGGCCGAACACTTGGGCGGCTCTATGCGAACTACTCTCGCTTAGACGGTCAAAGCGTCGATCTTTTAGATCAACCAAGGTAACCACCGTCTACCACTGTTTGTTTATTGCTTAAACGAAGTCGATCTTGGGTCGATAGGAAATAAATTTTGAATTCATTGCGTTCCCGCGTAGATTTCCTAACAGTGGTATCAGAGAGAGCTTCGAGCTTAAGCAATAAGCATGTTAAATATGCGTAGTTAATTTTATCGTTTAAAACACATCAAGATGTATGATATGGAAGAAAACAAAAGGGGGAAAGGTTCGACCTTCAATTGTCGAAAGTTACTGGCGGCTAAATATGGTAAATGTTATTACATTGGAATTAATGATTCCAAAGCATGGCTGCGGCAAAATCAAGGCACATATACGTGCTTTTAGATCGGCGGCAAGAACAGTAAAGTTTTTGACCTTTATTTGATATTAAATGATATTAAACATACCATGCATAATTGCATATGATGCATTGTGCGGTCAAAATTCTCCTATTTTGTTTTGTGTAATTTTATGATTTCATATGGTACATAGTAGTGTAGGTAATATCTCTTGTTGTTTAGTTGATGTCATATGGCTAACCAATGGTTCAAATAGTTTGGGTCATTGGGATGCTGCATGGCGATTAAAATAATAATGGCATTTCCAAACTTTATTTGGAATAGCTGAGCCACTTCTCCAAATATTTGATTTGGGAAAAGCTTGCAGCTTGCAGCCCAAAATTTTGATTTTGGAAAGTGTGCGAGCTAAAATTATTTAGCTTTCCAAATATTTGATTTGGAATAAACTGCAAGCCTTTCCAAATATTTGATTTGTTAAAGCTTAGGCTTGCGCCACTTCAAAATTTTGATTTTAAAAAGTGGCGCGCTTTAAGCCAAATTTGGTTTAGAAATCAAAAGCGTCCCTTTGATTACGAATCAAAAGGAAAGAAACAAAAGAGACATAATTTTAATTTTGATTTATTTTTAGAATAGTTCTAATTAATTAAAATTAAAATTAAAATCGCTTAAAAATTAATCGTTAATTTTATTTTCGATTAAAATCATTTAATTAATTAAATGTTAATTAGTTAATTGATTGGATAAAATTATTTAATAGATTAAATGTTAATTGATTAATTAAGACGTAAGTAGTTAAATTTTAATTTTATCTTTTTCATAAGATTTTATTGTATGGATTAGATATAGTAGATATAATATGATTATATGGACCCCGATTGATCGTGACTCGACCGATAGGATAGATGTGAATGATTTAATTTTTCTGTTGGTTTAAAAATTGTCCTAGGCCGTTATGAAGAACGCGTGACCTAGTTTATTTTCTCTCAGATTCATCCCATTCCATTAGCTCCCCCGTTAATGCGGCGGGTGTATTTATTTTATTCGATAGAATTAAATGTAACAAGAATGGAGCGTAAGATGGAGACCAAAAGAAAGACGAAAATAAAGATCCCATCGGAGAATGGAGCATTAAAGATCCTATTGGCGGTTCAGCAAATTACTACCTTAGATTGTGGCCCGCGGTTTACGTGGGTTTGTATTCAAACCGCACTCTAGAAAAAGTCCATGATCATACCGGTTACTTTACGCATTTATTTATTTTGTGCTTGTATTTATTTTATATGATACGATAGATGCATGACTAGGCACGATCTAGATAAATGTGTAGGATGTATGTCTATGAGATAGATATATTTGATGAGACCGAAATTAAAATTAATTAAGTGAATTAATTTACGAAAAATACTTCCACAACAAAAATCAAGTCGAAATATTGTCTCCCAATATTATAACGACGGTGAAGAGCCTGTGTTCGGATCCAACTGATCGACCACCGCCGGAGTTGACCTACCTCGGGTATATCGTCGTTATTGAGATATGATCGTATGAGATCTCGTGAATATTGGGTTATGACTTGACTGTAGTCTTTCGGTGATTGGCCACCGTCGAGGCCGTCGACTTTAGAGACAAGGGGTTGACTAACACATAGTGATGTGTATCGCCAAAGAGTTGACTAGTCAACCAACGAGAATCACATAGAGATGTGAATGGTAAAGAGTTACCTACCTATCGAAATTATCTTGGTTGATCGACCACCGCCGGGAATCAAGGTAACTAGATGGGATCTCAAATACTAAAGAATTTTGAAAAATTCTTGAAAGTCAATTGGAAGTAGTTGACTAGTGGGAGCAAAATCATAAACCAAAAGACCATTTTTGATTTTGCGTGTATAAACAACAACACTCTTTTATTTTCATTTTTATGTTGTAGTTTTAGCAAACTTTATATTTATGTTTTATTCTCGATTAGTAAAACCAAATTATGATCATACTTTTTTGAGAAACGTTCTCAAATATGGTTAAGTAATATTAATCCTTTTAAAATAAGCAATGACATGAGCAATACCGTTATAGTAGTTAGAGACAAGGAGACTACATATCTGATGCAGTAATCCAAGACTTTAATTATTAAAGAAAACGGAAGCTCGTGATAGTGGATACGATCCAATATAATCATTCGGTCATACGATGACGAGTTATTCAAACGTTGGATAAGAATGACTAGACCAATTTTGGAAATGATGTTTTCAAAATTGTAAGATTTAAGTATCGACTTAATTCTATCATTGCTTAAAGATTAATTAAATAGTCAATGTTTTGAATACGATTCAAAAGGTTAAATAAACTATTTAATAAACTTTAGATTTTCTTTATGAAAGGAAATTGAAAACATAGCTCTTGTGATCTTTCTTAAGTCTTATGAAGACTACAATAAGAAACATTTCTCAAGTGCTTAAAGGATTAAAAGGGGAAAAGTTAGGGCATGTGCTTAAATAGAGAACTTATTGAAGTTTCTGTTCTAGGCAAGTAAGTTGAGATAAATCTATCTAAGTTCAAGTCAACTCTTAGATATATGATATCTTGCGAGTATGATTAAATTAGAAAGATTAAATACAGATATGGAAGGTGAAGCAAACGTTCGACACTTTCGGATCTAGTAAATCGATAAGTGAACTAAATAAATGTTATTATGTTCGGTTCTTATGAAGGACACAAGTTCGAGTTATTTGTTAGGATTTAGTAGACACATTCAATTGTAAGGAATAAATGTTATTCCGATAAAGTTGGAAGGTCACTGAATCTAACATACTAGATTGATGTCACTATATAGTTGATATATGTGATGAGATCTCAACTAAATATTTGTATGGCTGATATCCTTGATTTGTGGTTGTTCTAGGGACAGTCTCTTTGGAAGGGAAGCGTGTAATTAAGCGTCATTCTGATGATGTTAAACCATATGATTATGAATCATGTGGGTTATAAATACTAAATCCAAAGAGGACTAAAATACCCTTTTAAGAAAAGGTTATGAAACCTAGAAGATTGATTAGAGCCTAAACATACCGATGTTTGTTGGCATATGACAATTAATATCACAAATAATGTTTATTAATCTCTTTGACTATTTTTAGAAATAGTTGAACGTACTTATTGAAGTACAACAATTGGAAAGCCCGAAAAGTTCGAGCTAGTTCGAATATGAGATTGATGAGCTACTTAGGAATTAATCTTCAATTGGATTGAAGTAATTAATACACGAAGGGTATTTCGAGTCGTCTGAAGGGAATAAGATTCTCCATGAAGGATACCATCTTTGAGATACGCAATTAGATTGTGTTCCCAAATGGAAACGACACTTTATATGATAAAGGTGTAACGCAAGCCATGCGAAGTATCCTTACCCGTTTCGGGATATTGCCCTTATACTTAACCTAGTTCCAAAGAATAAAGGTTGAATAAATTCCATATTAGATATGGAGGAGGATAATGTCGAATCTATCTTAACCGATGATTTGAAGTTGTCATAGGCAAAGTCAGAAAGGCTTGGAGCCTAGTACGACATATGCAACTTTGTGGAATATCTTAGCAAGTACGCTTGATATTATTTACTTGTCCGCGGAGCAAAATGTTTGTCTCCAAACCCAATCGGGTTGGACCGGATCCGACCGGGTCGGGTCATTTACAGTCTATTTGGTTCATGTAATAACTTTATTATGATTAATAAAAGCACTTATGTTATTATATATTGTTTGTCTTCATATTATTTGTTGTATATATATAGTAACGTCCCTAGTATCAATCTGTGATAGAGAAACCATGATAGTGATTATGGTTGATGAGATCTCTAATCACTATAACATGGTTGGTACTTAAATGTCTCTAGTCTTACATATTATCAAATGGGACATTGATAGTATAATCGGACTAGCACGTATTGGATGTCTTCTATCTTTTAGAAGGTAGGGATAGATCTCGTCTATCGAAGTGTAGGGACACTTGGGTATGCGTGGACGTGTATTAGAGAATGCGACGTTAGGATCGACCCACTTACATTAAGTGTCACACTATGTGGCGGTTGTGTAATTATCCTTTTGACCGAGTCTTCATGGCATCACGGTGTGGATTGTCATGCTTTGACACTATTGAGATTTCTCCTAACCACGGGGCGATCATGCGGTAGTGATTGGGTATGATATTGAAGCATCGCGGAGTATACATGATTGGTCGTCCGGGAATCGCGTATCCTATGATTGGGATTGAATATCCGAAATGGCCTTCTTATAAGGAATGTCTAGCTCTAGAATCTTTGCAAAGTGGGAGTAAATGTGTTATTCCGAGAGAGCATGATATCCAGATTATAAGATCGATCGTCAATGTATTGACACTTTCGAGATACGATCGTATGGATATTATTATAGCGATAGGATTGTAAGTTACACGGTAATCGCTTCACATGAAAGGTAGTAGTCATTGCTTTTGACTCTTCCGATAATTGGGGTCACGGTGTGTTCTTGCTGACGCTATCCCGTGATCGTTGGGTATGAAGGGCATTTTGGTAAATTGCACTTTGTGTCTACGGCCAACATATTCGAAGCCTATCGGGTCACACACATATGAACATCGAGTCGGATTAAAATGCGGTTATAGTGATAACCAAATAAGGAAAGTTTATCTACTGACTATAAAGGTTATAGTGGTAAATTAATATGGTGGTATTTATTTATTATGAATAAATAAAATACAAGATATTAATTATATATAAATTATATTAATTAAAGAATATTCCGGAAGTCAATTTATTGACTAAAGGGCGCCACTTTTGAGTGTATGAGATACACTTTGGATTGTGCACTTTGATTAATAAATATTGCCATAATATTAATATAGGATATTAATTGATTTTGGAAAAATAGATTTATGGTAATAAGATAATTATAATCAATATATGATATTGACAAAATATTATAATTAAAGAGATAAATCAATCTAATTGATTTTCCTTATTTTATTGGAAAAAGGTTTTCTTCTCTACACTACACACTGGGCGCCACTTACTCTATAAAAGGAAGTGGGTGTCAAGCTCTTTTGTACAACACAATTGCAAGAGTTCATAATTCTTGTGTAAAATAGAGAGCTCTCCATAGTGAGTTTGTGAGGAAGAAAAGGTCCGATCTAGCGGCGGAGTTTTTCCGTAGCAATCCAAGGAGGATTCCGCAGGGTTCGTGTGGATTAGCGATAGAGGCCGGACGCGTGGGCGGCTTGCGCATTGAACTACTCTCCGTTGGCGGTCAAAGCGACGATCTTGTAGATCATCTAAGGTATAACCGTCAAACTACTTAACGTGTTTATTGCATTAAACGAAGAACGATCTAGAAAAGGAAATCAAATTTTAAATTCCGCTGCGTTAAACTAGTGATTTCCTAACAGTGGTATCAGAGCCAGACTTCGAGCTTAAGCAATAAGCATAATTTAAATGCGTAGTATTTAATCGATAGATGCAAGATTTAAATCACGAAACGTTAAAACAACAAAAACAAAAAAAAACAAAAAAAAATAGGGTTCTTTGGGGGTCGGCCGATCGCGCGCGCCTCTCCCCTCTGCGGCGGCGGCGGCGGCGGCGGTAACCCTAGGGTTGCCGTCCGTCGGCTCTCCTCTTCCAATGGGGGAGATCAACCCTTTTCGTTTTGTGATATTTTATTGTGCATAGATATCTCGTTTGTTTAGTTGTGTCATATGGCCAACCAATGGTTCAAATAGTTTGGACCATTGGGAAACCATATGGGACATTGGCCTTTCCAAATTTTGATTTGGAATAGGCCTGAGCCTTTCCAAATATTTGATTTGGAATAGCCTGAGCCTGTGCCACTTCCAAAATTTTGATTTTGGAAAGTGGCCAGAGCCTAAACCAAAATTATTTGGCCTTTCCAAATATTTGATTTGGAATAGGCTGGGCCTTTCCAAATATTTGATTTGGAATAGCCAGCCTTTCCAAATATTTGATTTGGAATGAGCTTAGGCTTGCCACTTCCAAAATTTTGATTTTGGAAAGTGGCCAAGCTGTGACTAAAATAATTTGGCCTTTCCAAATATTTGATTTAGAGTGAGCTTGCGCCTTTCCAAATATTTGATTTGGAATGGCTTGAGCTTTAGCCCACTTCCAAAATTTTGATTTTGGAAAGTGAAGCGAACCTAAGTTAAATTTAGTTTTGGAAATGAAACAAATAGAAGACTTTATAATTTTAATTTTATTTTGAATAGTTCAAATTTAATTAAAATTGAAATCGATTTAAAATTAAATGTTAATTTTAATTTTCGTTAAATCATATAATTAATTAAAAGTTATTTAATTATTTGATGTGATAAAATAAAGACGCATGAGTAGTTAAAAATTAGAATTTAATCTTTTTCATAAGATAAAATTGTATGGATTAGATGAGTAGATATAATGTGATTATATGGACTTCGATTGATCGTGGACTCACCAATAGGATAGATGGGAATGTTTTCTTTATGTTGGTTTTTGAAAAATTGTCCTAGGCCGTTATGACGAACGTGACCTAGTTTACTTTTTGCATTTATCCCATTCCCTGAGCTTCCCCCCGTGTGCGGCGGGTGTAATTAATTATTATGTAACAAGAATGGAGCAAGAAGTTGAAGACCAAGGAGAGATAAAGAACCCATTGGCGTACAGAAATAAAGATCCTATTGGCGGTTGCCGATACCCTTAGTTTGTGACCCGCGGTTTCGTCAGTTTGTATTCGAAACCGCACCTAGGAAAAGTCCTTGATCATACCGGTTATTTTATGCGCGGAATGTTGTGTATGTTTTACTTTATATGATATCGTAGTAATATGCACATAGTAGATGAGACCATAATTAAACCAAATTAATTAAGTGAATTAATTTAAAATTATTCCCACGCCAAAAATCGAGCCAAAATTGTCTCCCAATATTATAATGACGGTGAAGAGCCTTTGTTCGATCCAACTGATCGACCACCGCCGGGAGTTGACCTACCACGGGTATATCGTTATTATTGAGATATGATCGTCCACGAGATCTCATGAATATTGGGTTATGACTCGACTAAAGTCTTTCGGTGATTGGCCACCGTCGTAAGCCGTCGACTTTAGAGACAAGGGGTTGACTATCACATAGAGATGTGAAGCGTCAAAGAGTTGACTAGTCGACCACTCGAGTCGCGTGCGCGATCGATCGGTAGAGAGTACCTACCTTCGAAATTGCCGAGATTGATCGACCACCGTCGGGATTAAGGCAACTAGATAGGTCCCAAATTACACTAAAGAATTAATTAAAATTCTTGAAAGCCAATAGGGAATAGTTGGCTAGTGGGAGTAAAACCTTATAAATTTCTTAGTGCAAATTTAGGTTTTATACATGAGCTTTTACTTATTCTATCTTTATTTATTGTTGTAGAAAATGTCAAACAAATTGAACCTTCGTTTTATCATCGATAACAAGCTTGACGAAACTAATTTTCTCGATTGGGAAAGAAACCTCAAAATCGTTTTGAGGCACGAGAAGATTGGCTATGTCTTGACGAGGCCACCGGAAAAGCCCGCCGAGGTTCGGGCCGCAGATGTTGTCGAGAAGTACAACAAGCAATCGCTTTGACAAAGATCGATGCTATGCTACATGTATCATGCTTGCTTCTATGACACCGAACTGCAGAAGCTTGATTTGAGTCTATGGACGCCTACTCTATCATGGTCCACCTGGCGAACTTTACGCTTCTCGGTCTCGCCTTCGAGAGGTACGAGGTCTCAAGGCCCTGTTTAGTTGTAAGATGGCATCTGGGATCTTTGTGGGGTCACACGTGCTTAAAATGATCGGGTACATAGAGAGGCTTGGGAAGGCCGGGCCACAAGTTGGAACGAGTTGAGTATTGACTTGATTCTGCAATCTCTACCGATTCATTCTCGCAGCTTGTGATGAACTATCACATGAACAAGATAGATTGCTCCTAGCGGAGTTATTGAACATGTTGAAAACTCACTGAGAGGCAATTGTAGGGAAGGAAAGCAAGTGTTCTTTGGTCACTTCGAGCAAGGGCAAGGCAAAAGCCTTAAAAAGTCCAAGAAGGCGAAGGTCGCACCTAAGCCAACGCCTAAGATAGCAAAAGACAAATCCAAGGATGCTTGCTTCCATTGCGGTGAGACCGGACATTGGAGGAGAAACCGCAAGGGCTTTTGAGTACCAAGAAGAAGCATTCGATGCTTCGACTTCGTATATATTTATGATTGAGATCAACATTACTTCTTCTAAGTCTAACCACCGGGTATTAGATCATCGGTTGTGGTTCTCATATTTGTACTGAATATGCAGAGCACTAAGAAGAACTAGAGATCTAAGGAAAGGAGAGGTGGACCTACGCTGCGTTGGAAATGGAGCAAGTGTTCTTTGCTACCGGCCGTAGGAGTTTATTTTCTTTCATTGCCCAGTGGGCTAGTACTAGAACTCAATAATCGTTATTTTGTTCCTGCTCTTTACGAAGAGCATTATTTCTATTTCTGCATTAGATGTTGATGGATTTTCTTTTACGTTTGAGAATAAATGTTGTTCTTTTCACGTGATGGAATCTTTTATGGTCTTGGCATACTTAGCAATGGTCTCTACATATTAGATATGAATGTTGATGTACTTAATATAAATAACAAGAAAGCCAAAACAAATGACTTGAATGAATCCTACTTATGGCATTGTAGACTTGGCCATATAAATAAGAATCGCATTTCCAAACTCCATAAAGATGGAATGTTGGATCAATTCGATTACTTAATCGTTGATACATGCGAGGCTTGTTTACTTGGCAAGATGACAAAGTCACCTTTTAGTGGCAAAGGGATAAGATCCAATGAATTGCTTGAGCTTATACATACTGATGTGTGTGGCCCAATGTCAATTCAAGCCAAAGGAGGATACTCTTATTTTATCACTTTCACTGATGACCATTCTCGCTATGGTTATATATACTTAATGAAGTATAAGTCTGAAGCCTTCGAAAAGTTCAAAGAATTCAGAAGTGAAGTGGAGAAACAACTAGGTAAAGAAATCAAAACACTTCGATCCGATCGAGGTGGAGAATACCTAGATGGAGAGTTTCAAAGTTATTTAAAGGAGAATGGGATTCTACCTGAATGGACCCCTCCAGGGACGCCACAAATGAATGGCATATCTGAGAGGAGGAATCGTACTTTGTTAGACATGGTACGTTCCATGATGAGCTATGCAGTTCTTCCAAAATCGTTTTGGGGGTATGCTCTAGAAACCGCATCCTATACACTGAACCGAGTTCCATCAAAGACGGTTGAGTCCACTCCTGCGAAGTGTTCAAAGGAGGAAACCAACACTAGGTTACATGAAACCTTGGGGATGTCGATTTATGTGAAACGAACCCATGCCTCAAAATCTGGAACTAGATCCGACAAATGTCTGTTTGTGGGTTATCCTAGGGAAACCAAAGGGTACCAATTTTACCACCCTGAGGAACAAAAGGTGTTTGTTGCCAGGATCGCCACTTTCGGAGAAAGAGTTTATTCGGATAGGGTCGATGGGAGTAAGATTGATCTTGAAGAAATTGAGAACCACTTACGGATAACGATCCGTTGATGGAAGTAGAGGAGACACCACATACAAATGTGGCGCCACCTCTACCGTGACACAATAACACCTCGAAGATCCACCAGTGGAACGCCGTGGACCCGATAGGTACACCGGCGTGTATCTCATGGAAGATGAGGACCCTAGAACTTATGAGGAGGTGCTTTGTAAAGCACGACAAAGAGAAATGGCTTGAAGCCATGAATTACGAGATGGAATCCATGAAGGACAACCAAGTTTGGAACTTAGTTGATCCGCTTTGGGGAATAGTTCCCATAGGGTGTAAATGGGTCTTTAAGAGAAAGACCGACATGGACGATAACGTGACCACCTACAAGGCTAGGTTGGTGGCAAAGGTTATAAGCAAAGACAAGGAGTTGACTATGATGAAACCTTCTACTTTGCTGCCATGTTAAAATCCATTAGAATTTTGCTTGCTATTGCGAAGATACCATGATTACGAAATCTGGCAGATGGATGTGAAAACAGCTTTTCCTTAACGGGAACTGCATGCGAGGAAGTGTATATGACACACCTGAGGGTTTCACAACCAATGACGCCAGAGGATGGTGTGTAAACCGCAAAGATCCATTTATGGATTAAAGCAAGCTTCGGAGTTGGAATCTTCGCTTTGATGAGATAATCAAACAGTTTGATTTCATCAAGAACGAAGATGAGCCTGTGTTTACAAGAAGGTTAGTGGGAGTGCCATTGTGTTCCTAGTGCTTTATGTGGATGACATACCGCTCATAGGGAATGATGTGCCTATGTTACAATCACCAAAGCTTGGTTATCCAAGAACTTCTATGAAGGACTTGGGTGAGGCAAATTATATTCTCGGGAATAAAGATCTATGAGAGATAGATCTAAAAGGTTGCTTGGTCTCATCACAATCCACTACTATATAGACAAGATCTTTGAAGAGATTCGGCATGGAGCGATCCAAGAAAGGATTGTCGCCCATGTCACATAGGGTCTACCTGTCCAAGGAATGAGTCCTAAGACAGAGGAGGAAAGGCACAGATGAGTAAAGTCCCTTATGCTCGGGCAATCGGGTCTATCATGTATGCCATGTTATGCACAAGACCAGGCGCCTCGTACCTCTCTTAGTATGACTAGTAGGTACCAAATTAATCCAGGTGATGGTCACCGGATTGTCAGTCAAAAAATATCCTTAAGTACTTGAGACGCGTACTAGGGATATGTTCCTGGTTTTCGAAGCGATGATTTAGTATTACGAGGTTACACGGATGCCGCTTCCAAACGACAAGGACGACTTCAAGTCACAATCTGGATTTGTTTTCACGCTTAACGGCGGAGCGATGAGTGGAAGAGTTCCAAGCGAGAGACTCACTGCGGACTCTACAATGGAAGCCGAATACATAGCGACCTCGGAGGCGGCAAAGGAAGCAGTTTGGATGAAGAAGTTCATTACTGAGCTTGGTGTGGTTCCTTCCATTGAAGGTCCAGTGCCCCTTTACTGTGATAATAATGGAGCGATATCTCAGTCAAAGGAACCAAGGTCTCATCGAAGTCCAAACATGTGCTACTGGCGCTATCACTTGATTGTAGAGATAGTAGATAGAGGAGATGTAAAGATAGAGAAAGTCCACACGGATGATAACATAGCTGATCCGTTAACCAAGGCATTGTCTCAAGCTAAGCATGAGAAACATGTTCACTTGCACGGGCTTAGGCATATGGGTGATTGGCTTTAGGCCAAGTTGGAGATTGTTGGAAAGGTGTCCTAAACCCAATCGGGTTGGACCGGATCCGACCGGGTCGGGTCATTTACAGTCTATTTGGTTCATGTAATAACTTTATTATGATTAATAAAAGCACTTATGTTATTATATATTGTTTGTCTTCATATTATTTGTTGTATATATATAGTAACGTCCCTAGTATCAATCTGTGATAGAGAAACCATGATAGTGATTATGGTTGATGAGATCTCTAATCACTATAACAAGGTTGGTACTTAAATGTCTCTAGTCTTACATATTATCAAATGGGACATTGATAGTATAATCGGACTAGCACGTATTGGATGTCTTCTATCTTTTAGAAGGTAGGGATAGATCTCGTCTATCGAAGTGTAGGGACACTTGGACTGTACGTGGACGTGTATTAGAGAATGCGTACGTTAGACTGACCCACTTACATTAAGTGTCACACTATGTGGCGGTTGTGTAATTATCCTTTGACCGGAGTCTTCATGGCATCACGGTGTGGATTGTCATGCTTTGACACTATTGAGATTTCTCCTAACCACGGGCGATCATGCGGTAGTGATTGGGTATGATATTGAAGCATCGCGGAGTATACATGATTGGTCGTCCGGGAATCGCGTATCCTATGATTGGGATTGAATATCCGAAATGGCCTTCTTATAAGGAATGTCTAGCTCTCGAGAATCTTTGCAAAGTGGGAGTAAATGTGTTATTCCGAGAGAGCATGATATCCAGATTATAAGATACGATCGTCAATGTATTGACACTCGAGATACGATCGTATGGATATTATTATAGCGATAGGATTGTAAGTTACACGGTAATCGCTTCACATGAAAGGTAGTAGTCATTGCTTTTGACTCTTCCGATAATTGGGGTCACGGTGTTGTTGCAGACGCTATCCCGTGATCGTTGGGTATGAAGGGCATTTTGGTAAATTGCACTTTGTGTCTACGGCCAACATATTCGGAAGCCCTATCGGGTCACACACATATGAACATCGAGTCGGATTAAAATGCGGTTATAGCCGATAACCAAATAAGGAAAGTTTATCTCAGACTATAAAGGTTATAGTGGTAAATTAATATGGTGGTATTTATTTATTATGAATAAATAAAATACAAGATATTAATTATATATAAATTATATTAATTAAAGAATATTCGGAAGTCAATTTATTGACTAAAGGGGGCGCCACTTTTGAGTGTATGAGATACACTTGGATTGTGCACTTTGATTAATAAATATTGCCATAATATTAATATAGGATATTAATTGATTTTGGAAAAATAGATTTATGGTAATAAGATAATTATAATCAATATATGATATTGACAAAATATTATAATTAAAGAGATAAATCAATCTAATTGATTTTCCTTATTTTATTGGAAAAGGTTTTCTTCTCACACTACACACATGGGCGCCCACTTACTCTATAAAAGGAAGTGGGTGTCAAGCTCTTTTTTACAACACAATTGCAAGAGTTCATAATTCTTGTGTAAAATAGAGAGCTCTCCATAGTGAGTTTGTGAGGGAAGAAAAGGTCCGGTCTAGCAGCCGGAGTTTTTCCGGTAGCAATCCAAGGAGGATTCCGGCGAGGGGTTCGTGTGGATTAGCGATAGAGGCCGGACGCGTGGGCGGCTTGCGCATTGAACTACTCTCCGTTGGCGGTCAAAGCGACGATCTTGTAGATCATCTAAGGTATAACCGTCAAACTACTTAACGTGTTTATTGCATTAAACGAAGAACGATCTAGAAAAGGAAATCAAATTTTAAATTCCATTGCGTTAAACTAGTGATTTCCTAATGTATATATGTGATGAGATCTCAACTAAATATTTGTATGGTGATATCCTTGATTTGTGGTTGTTCTAGTGACAATCTCTTTGGAAGGAAGCGTGTAATTAAGCGTCATTCGATGATGTTAAACCATATGATTATGAATCATGTGGGTTATAATGTACCTCATCCAAAGAGGACTAAAATACCCTTTTAAGAAAAGGTTATGAAACCTAGAAGATTGATTAGAGCCTAAACATACCGATGTTTGTTGGCATATGACAATTAATATCACAAATAATGTTTATTAATCTCTTTGACTATTTTTAGAAATAGTTGAACGATTTATTGAAGTACAACAATTGAAAGCCCAAAAGTTCGAGCTAGTTCGAATATGAGATTGATGAGCTACTTAGGAATTAATCTTCAATTGATTGAAGTAATTAATACTGAAGGGTATTTCGAAGTCGTCTGAAAGTGGAATAAGATTCTCCCATGAAGGATACCATCTTTGAGATCACGCAATTAGATTGTGTTCCCAAAATGGAAACGACACTTTATATGATAAAGGTGTAACGCAAGCCATGCACAGTATCCCTTACCCGCTTTGGGATATTGCCCTTATACTTAACCTAGTTCCAAAGAATAAAGGTTGAATAAATTCCATATTAGATATGGAGGAGGATAATGTCGAATCTATCTTAACCGATGATTTGAAGTTGTCATAGGCAAAGTCGAAAGGGTTGGAGCCTAGTACGACATATGCAACTTTGTGGAATATCTTAGCAAGTACGCTTGATATTATTTACTTGTCCATGAGCAAAATGTTTGTCTCCAAACATGCTTTGTCTTAAAGGAAGTGTTTCTTCCAAAAGAAACAAGTGGGAGTGAATCGAGATCTCAAAAGAGTTTGAGAACCACAAAGATATATTCAACCAATGGAACATGAAAGCAGACGCCACATAGCGATGAGGTGTACATCATCGCTCAGTGCACACAAAAAGTTCGCAGAAGTCCATGGATAACCTCAAGCTGAAAAAATTTGCGGTATGTTCATCTTGAAGAATGAACATCTCACGACTTATGAAAGAATGTTTGAAAGCGTGTTTGAGAGATGTGGCCAGGAGCCATAAAATCTGAATTAGATTCCATTAAGTGACAACCAGGTTGTGAACCTAGTCTGTCTACACCTAAAGGGAATGTCCCTGAAAGGTCGACATGGATTGTAATATGATTACTATCGAGGCTATAGTGATGGGCCGAGGGTGCGGGGTGTAAACCTTGTAATTACCTTTATGCTGCCAGCTGAGCCCAGTTCTAATCAGATGATGCTTGTTATAACTTCGTATCATGGCCATATGATAGTGTTGAAGACGTTGGGCAAACAGCTCGATGTTCATAGACAATAACATGATATGTAAGCCCACGAGATCCATTTATGGACTCAAACAAGTTTCTCTAGACAATTTCTTTGTTTGATAATCAAAGGAGTTTGATTTAGTCAAAAGAAGGATATGCCCCAATGTGCAAGATGGATAGTGGGAGTGTGTTGTGATTTTTGAGCAAGGTATTAGATATCTCTCTTGAGAATTGTCACCCCATGTCACAGTCAATTAATGTTTGGTAGTTCAAGGTCTTTACGAAAGCACTTGGATTAGCAGTTCTTAATTTTAGAAATAAAAAATCTATAGCGATAGATTTAATCAACATTAGATTATAGTTTACCAATATAGATGTGATGCTAAAAGAAGTTTAGCATAGATCGCAAGATCTATCAATGTTAGGGCGTTGGTCCTAAAGATGAGGTGAAAGATGATGTTTATGGAAGGTTTCTTCGCTCTCCTGCGATAGGAACCATCATAAAGGAAATGCCGGATGTTCATAGTTCATGAAGAGTCATGAGCAAGTATGAAAGTAAATGTAAAAATGTCGAGAATATCCTTAAACAAGTTAAGGAAGAATTCTGGTTTATCGAAACTTGGAGTTAGATAAATATAGTTAAAACAGATGTATATCCCGAGTCTTACGGCGAGTGGGAGCTACTGATGCTGGTTTGCAGTCACTTTGAATAAGTGATACAGTGAGCTGGAAATGTTCTAGCCTATGGGTCACTGTAAACTCTACAACTTGGCCAAAACACAGTATTGCCTTGGAGGCACAAATGGGAGCGATATATGGATCTGTAGAGGTTCATTCCTAAACCTTGTATGGTTCTTAAACCTTTTCTATATAGCTGATATAGTAAGTGGATTTATTGCTTGAAGCAAGGACCAGGGTCTCGTCAGAGATTCGTGTGTGTGTTGAGGCGGTTCCTTTGACTTGGTCATTTGGAACGTGATATGAAGATAGTCTGAGTCCCCACGGATAGCGATCCGTTTATGGCTAGGGCTAGTTCTAAGTAGTAATGCATGAGATTCTTGTGTTTCAACTTGGTCTTGTGTGTGCGAGTGATTGGTCTTAGGCCAAGTGGGAGATTGTTGAAATAGTGTCCTAAACCCAATCGGGTTGGACCGGATCCGACCGGTCGGATCATTTCTACTATTTCTTTATGTTTATACATATATTAAATGGCTTTCATGTTGTCGTATATATGTTCTTTTAAAGGACCAATTGTGAATTGCTATATGATAACGCCCTTAGTATTAAACTCGTGATAGAGAAACCATGATAGGCGATTATGGTTGATGAGATCTCTAATCACTTTAATAAGTTTGATACTTAAATGTCTCTAGGTGATGTACTATCAAACAGGCATTGATAGTATAAAACAGACTCAGCACGTATTAGATGTCTTCTGCCTTTAAGGCGTGGATAGATCTCGCTTCTATCGAAGTGTAGAGACACTTGGACCATGCGTGGACGTGTATTAGAGAATGCGTGACGTTAGGATCGACCCACTTACGAGATAAGTGTCACACTATGTGGCGGTTGTGTAATTATCCTTTTGACCGGAGTCTTCATGGCATCACGGTGTGGATTGTCATGCTTTGACACTATTGAGGTTTCCCCTAGCCACGGGGCGATCATGCGGTAGTGATTGGGTATGATCTTCAAAGCATGCAGAGTATACATGATTGGTCGTCCGGGAATCGCGTATCCTATGATTGGGATCGAATATCCGAAATGGCCTTCTTATAAGGAATGTCTTACTCTCGTGAATCTTTGCAAAGTGGGAGTAAATGTGTTACTTCGAGAGAGAGCATGATATCCAGATTATAAGATACGGTCGTTGATGTTTTGACACTCGACTAACGACCGTATGGATATTATTACAACGATAGGATTGTAAGTTACACGGTAATCGTTTCACATGAAAGGTAGTAGTCATTGCATTTGACTCTTCCGATGATTGGGGTCACGGTGTGTTGCTTTGACGCTATCCCGTGATCGTTAGGCATGAATGGCATTTTCGTAATTTGCACTTTGAGTCTACGGCCAACATATTCGGAAGCCTATCGGGTCACACACATATGAACATCTAGCCGGATTAAAATGTGGTTATAGATGATAACCAAATAAGGAAAGTTTATCTCGAGACTATAAAGGTTATAGTGGTAAATTAATATGGTGGTATTTATTTATTATGAATAAATTAAATACAAGATATTAATAATATTATATTAATTAAAGAATATTCCGAAGCCAATTTATGGCTAAAGGTGGCGCAACTTATTTGTGTATAAGATACACTTGGATTGTCTGATTTAATTAATGATATTACCTATTATTAATATTAGATATTAATAAAAATAAAATAATATAGATATATGATCTATACATGCGTGTGTGCATAAATGCAAATTGGATTTGCATGCATGCAAGTATGTGTATATATATATGATATTATTAGATTTATTTTGTGTAATATATATATGTGATATATACACATGTGTAAATTGATTTATGGTAATAAAATAAAGATAGTCAATATTAGATATTGACAATATCTTGGAATATTCAATATAAGATATTGATGAATATCCTAGATTTATTTAATATGAGATATTATAATAAATGAGATAAATCAATCTATTATATTTTCCTTATTTTATTGGGAAAAATTTTTCTTCTCCTCCACACCTAGATGGGCGCCCTCACACTATAAATAAGAGGTGGGTGTCAAGCTCTTTCAGATAACACAATTCCAAGAACTAATAGTTCTTGTGTAAAATAGAGAGCATCCTATAGAGAGTTGGAGAGAGGGAAAAGGGCCGGTCTAGCAACCGGAGTTTTCCAATAAAGAATCCATGGTGGGATTCAGGCGGGTCACTTAGTGTGGACTAGCGGTAGAGGCCGAACACTTGGGCGGCTCTATGCGAACTACTCTCCTTAGACGGTCAAAGCGTCGATCTTTTAGATCAACCAAGGTAACCACCGTCTACCACCTGTTTGTTTATTGCTTAAACGAAGTCGATCTTGGGTCGATAGGAAATAAATTTTTGAATTCCGCTGCGTTCCCGCGTAGATTTCCTAACAAAATGTTCATGGTTAAAAAGAAGATAAATTTAAAGTTGAAATTAAAAAAAAAAAAAAAAAGATAATATCGTACTACTCACCAAGATTTATAGGTTTTTTATTTTTTAAAGATTTATAGGTTTTTAATTACGGAATATTTCATAAGAACCTAAAACTAAAAGATAGTAGTAATCATATCATCATATACTACTATCTTAGAAGAAGGAAGGGTGTCAACCTCATACCTCCATGTGTCCCAAAAAACACAAAGCAAAAAGAAAAATTGACAAGTGTATTTTTTTGATTGGCTTTTTTTTAACTGTTCATCCGGCACAGTCCAGTGAAACAAATTTTTTAACAATTGCTGAAAATCCCTCTTTCACCGTTGCAGATGGCAGCTCCTCCCCCTCCCCCTTCTACCAAGCCACCACGCCGCCGGAGAAAAGATTGAAAAAAAAAAACAGCAAACTGCAACCACCATCAAATCCATCATCTTTTAAACACTACATCTCCACCCTTAATCCATGAAATCAACACATCTTTTTATGAATCTGTAGCATCCAAAAAAAATCGATGCGAGAGGGATGACGACGGGGAAAGTTGAGTTACTAGTGGGTTTGGGGGTGGGGTTTCAGACAACGGGGGAGGGATGACGACGGGGAAGGGTGGTGTTAAGGGTAATTTTATACGATTTCTAATGATATATTTTATAATGATTTCCTCCACATTAATATAATTTGCATAGAAAATGAGCTTTTAATCGATTTATTGAGCAAGTGAGGTTTTAAACGGTTTAATTGCAAAAGTGGTTGATTTATGTGTTTTATCGTTGGTTTTATGTTTATTTGGATGTTGTTACACTTTGCAATGTTTTGATGTCTTGTAGATGCATATTTTCGATCTAAAAGATGATTAAAAGATGATAAGGTTTGGATTTTGAGCACTTTTGTATCATTTCGAGTCTTTAATTCCTATGTTTCATCTAAATATGTTAGTAGTAGTTATTATATAAAATATCGTATTTTAATCGTGTTTTTACTAGTTTTTGTACCGGTTTAGTAACCGGAACTTGTAAATGTCAGTTCGGATTTACGTTTGGTATTTTGGTGGTTCATTGCGGGATTATACATTGACCAAGATTCCACGTAACGACATGTTTTGAGTCTAAAAGATGTGTTTAGAGGATTAGAAGAAGATGCCACAAGAACTACGAGTTCAAATGGATCAAATTATCTTACATACTTAAAACCAAAACCTGTTTCGACGGAGATTTGACCCAGCTTAGAGGCATTTTCAGGGATGACTTCTTAATGAAAGTTGTAGATCTTCACATAAGATTTCCAACGCACTTTGAATCACGTCAATTGAGTTCTACAACTCAAGTTATGGTCAATTGACTAATCAATTCGGATTAGTAAAAATCCCAAATATCTTCGTAATACGAATGGCTCATCAAAACGACATTTTCTGAAGAAGTTTCCTTCATAAAAGTTGTATATCTTCAAGAACGCTTTCCAATGGATTTTGAATCAAGTCAATCGGACTTCTACAACTCAAATGGTGGTCAAGTGGCTAATTGATTCAATTTAAGTAAAAATGTCGCAAAACGCTCGGAGGAACACGAGGTACTCAAGAAGACGTTTTCTGAAGAAGAGTCCTTCATGAAAGTTGTAGAGTTTCTCGAGACCGTAATTTTGGCATTTCGTTTGCAATTTTGGAGGTCTACAACTCAAGATATGAATTTTAAAAGTTTTAATCCAATATATATCAAATAATCCGAAGATTTGGATAGAATCAGTTAGGATTTGCAATGATTAGTCCGGACCAGTCCGGCATTTTGCCGGCCCAGTCCGGCTGTGACTATTTTCTATAAATAGGCGCATTTGATCAACAGATGAAGCTGCCCCCTGCTCTTTCGGCCCTTTCTTTTCTTTCTTGTTCTTATTTCATTTTATTAGTGTAGTACTAATATATATATATATATATATATCTAATTTCTTTTTGTTTTATTTCTTTTTAGTAACAATATATATATATATATATCTAATTTCTTTTTCTTGTTTTATTTCTTTTTAGTAACAATATATATATATATATATATATATATATATATATATATATATATATATATATATATATATATCTATAGATCTATATGCTTATATATATGTATCCAAAATAATAATACCGTAGTATTGTTATAATGCTCGGTAAATTATCAAAAGATCGTTGTTGTTGAAATCGTGAATCGCTTCCGGAGAATACGGTCTATGAATCAACAAATTGAAATCAAAATGATTTCAAGCAATCAAACGATGATGAGAGGCTAAAGCACGTTGGAATGCCTTGTGAAAACCGATTCTTAGCAACATCTCGATTTCGACTTTCGGATTGTTTTGTGAGTTTTTATCAAAATTTGTATCTTTATTTTGTTCATATTGATAATGCAATTTAAATCGAGAGATGGTTGCTGTTTGATGTTTAACGTTTGACGAGAGTCGTTGTTAAACTTTAGATCACCGTAGTAAAGATTAGATTTTTAACCTAAAAATAACGAGAGTTGTTAGGTTGAATATCTAGATTGCGAAATTGAGAGATTTCACACATTTGTTATGAAAGCGTTAATCTTTAAAATCGAAAGATAAAAGATTGATAGGCGAACTTTTCTAAGAGATTAGGAGTTCATACCTTCGATAGGTGAATCACAATTTTCGTTAAATCATCACAAGATAATCTAGAGTCGAAATTGAGGGTTGCGGGAATCGGTGGATCACTGCTTGTTCGTTGTTAAATTAATTGAGAAAAATCGTTTGTGCTGTTTTGCTTCGTTTTCATCGTAGTAACTGTAATAAGTTTATTGTAGTTTTAGTTATAAAATAGGTACAACTTAGTTATCTCGGTTCGTAATTATCTTTCCTGGCTTTGGATTGACAACCCTCTGTCCAGCTTATTTGTTTTCGCTTTTAGTTTTATTTCTCGTGACACTTTTAGAAAAATTAAGAACTAGACCAACCTCGATTCCCTGCGGATCGACTCCGGTATTAATCGCTATACTACGATCCCTGCACTTGGGGTATACCGGATTTATAAATTTATTACTTGTTACTTTTCATTGATAAAATCCGAGACAAGTTTTTGGCGCCGTTGCCGGGGAATCGGTACGGTCGTCTGGTTCTTTATTAATTTTTCTAAAGTTGTTCTGTTTTGTTTTTCGTAGGTAGCTTTCCCGTCAACGGAACCAAAAACAAGTTTTTGGCGCCGTTGCCGGGGAATCGGTACGGTCGTCTGGTTCTTTATTAATTTTTCTAAAGTTGTTCTGTTTTGTTTTTCGTAGGTAGCTTTCCTCTCAGTTTCTCTGTTTACATATAAAATAAAATATAAAATATAAAATAAAAAAAAAATAAAAAAAAAAATTTCGTTCGGTCGACCGAACCCTGAAACTCGGTCGACCGAGTATTTCAAAAAAAAAAAAAAAAAAAAAAAAATGCACGGACGACTTGGTTCGCAGTTGCGTTTATGCAAACTCGGAGTCAGAAAGGTCCACTGCTTTACACCCCTGACCTCGAACGAACCATAGTCAGACCAAACAGGCGAAGAGTCCGTCCTGCGGTTCTTCCTGACGAAGGGAACACGGCCGATCAAGATTTCGAACGACATTTAGCAGAGGAGATTGAAGAAATCATTATCATGGTGCGAATGAAAGACGACGTTGGTTGAGTATGCCATGCCAGTGAAGTCGAGAGTCAACCCAGCTTGTCATTTTACCAGCTATTACTGCAGCAACCTTTGAACTTAAACCAGGTCTTATTCAAATGATGCAACACGCATCTATCTTTCATGGTTTTCAATCTGAGAATCCTCACACTCACGTACACACATTTTTAGAAATATGTGGTACAACTCGCATACAAGGGGTTAATGAGGATGCAATTAAATTGAAATTGTTCCCGTTTTCCTTGAGAGGGGAAGCGAAAGAGTGGTACAACTCTCTGCCTGCCGAGTCGATAACAACCTGGGCTGCACTCGAGCACGAGTTCCTGAGTCAATATTTTCCACCATCCAAAACAAACCCGGTGGCTTGAGTGAAATCTTCACATTTTTCCAAAAGGAAAATGAATCTTTCTTTGATGCTTGGAAGAGATTTAAGGCTCTCTGCGGAAATGCCCTCATCATGGTCTGGACTTGCGAGAGGCAAGTCAACACTTTCTTCGAGTGGATTGACCGAACTCACCAAGGGGTATGGTCAATAGTTCATCGAGAGGGCATTTTTAAGAAAACGCTGAAGAGGATGGCGCTTATTTGAAGATATTTCCAAGTACAACTCGCGCCCTTCTTCATCTCACGCTATCCGCACACCTCCTCCACCTAGGATCGAGGAGGTGAACATGCAAAATCGGATCGCCATCTTTGCAACAAAGGTGGAAGCTCTCAAAATATCCTCTAATCCTACGAATCGAACCAGTCCATTTCCTCGTAACTCACAAGTTCTATTCTCGCAAAGTTGTTGTCAGCCCTGGCCACTTGGTTGGTCAGTGTCAGTTTCTTTCCCATCCTGCGTATCAAGTCAATCTTGTCGAGAATCGAGGGACGATTCACCCGATCACATGTCGGACATGTGATAATGTGGGGCACATACCGCTCGTTTACGTCTATGGGTGGACAGAGCATTAAATTAATGCTTTCAACGGCCAAGAAAATCAAAGATTCAACAATCGGTTCTCTGGCCAAAGCAATTTTCAAAACCAGGGTTTTAATCAAAATCGAACTTCAATCGAAACCATAATATGAATTTTCCTAATCAAAATCGAGGTTCAACCGTAATCGGCGAACAATCCAAATCCTATGTTTCAAAGTCGGTATATCCAATCTTTCCACAAAACTTTCGAGAATTCTCAAGGCCCTCTCAATCTAGTAATCTTGACACTAAATTGGATTCCTATCGAAGGAGAGCGAATAATAATTTCCAATTCCTTCTCAGTTCAATCAAGAATCTTGAAAGGCACTGGGCAAGTAGTGACCAAAAGCTTCTAGACCTTTCGAGGCGATTACCAGCTTTTACTCTTGAGAAGAACCCCAAAGGTGGTCAAGTGGCTCGCAGACCGAGTTAAATCAAAGTCAATGCACCGATCTAGTTCCCACAATTCCCATGGTAGAGAAGAAGCCGGTGCTATGAGTTTAAGATCGGGTACTCAACTTAGTGGTCCCAGAACCGGGAAACCACTAACCCCTCCTGCCAATGATGAGGCGGGAGGGAAGTCGCTACATCCATGCCCCGGTTCTAAATGATAGTACTCGGTGGTGATCCCCGAGAAATAAAGAGTTTGATAGTACTCGGTGGTGATCCCTGAAAAATGAAGAGTTTAGTGAAAGTCGTGGTGATCCACGATCGCAAGAAAGGTGAGAAGGTGGTGAGGTGGAAAGATTTGGAAGATAAAGTCATTAGTTCATCCTCAAAGCAAGTATTTTCTCGAGAATGATTTAAAGAAACTTCCATTTCCACCTGCAAAAAATAACATCTCCTTGCATGAAGACAAAAAGTATGAAAGTGCTTAATCTTCCAAGAATACTCGTAAATCTTCCATTATCTCGATGTTTTAGTTGAGATGCCCAAGTATACAAAGTTCATTAAGGATGTTGTGTCCTCCAAAAAGAAGCTCGAAGACATGGATCGCTTAATTGGTGAGAATCGCTCTGTGATTGGTTATGATGAGTTGCCAATCAAGAGGGTGACCCTGGAAATTTGTGCTCACGTTGTTGATGGGAGGTTTAGTCTTCCCAAATTCTTTATGTGACCTAGGTGCATCCATTAGTCTCGATGCCATTGTCTGCTTGTAAACAGACTTTGTTTAGATAATCTTTTAGAACCCACAACCATGAATCTTCAATTATTGATAAATCTTCCAAGAAAGTCTTTGGGATATTAAAGGATGTTTTAGTTCAAATTGATAGATTCATTTTCCCGATTGATCTGGTACGTCCTGAGACATCGAGAATGATGAGAATGTTCCTTTAATACTTGGCGGACCTTTTCTTTCTACGGCCAGAGCCCTCATTGATTGTGATGGTGGCAAAGTGACTATACTGAGTTGGTGATCGGAGAGGTAAGCTACAATGTCTCTAAAGCTATTCAGAGACCTCTCGATTATCCAACGGCTTCTCCATTGAGGACATGTCGGATGACTTTAACGACTATATGGAAAAGCAAGTCATGGTCATTGAGGCCCGAATATGAGCGATTAGTGGAGAATCTGAATAATCATGGTTGGGTGAATCTAGAACAACTAGGGTGAAGTTGATGAAGGTTCGTTGAATGGTGAAGCTTTGGCGGTAGGACCACCGAGTAAACTCGGTGATGTTGAGTTGAAAAGTGGGGAGCTTAAATCTAGTTTAGAACCACCACTGCGATTTGGTCTCAAGCCTTTGCCTCGGACCAAATACGTTTTCTTGAGAGAAGGTGACAAGCTTCCTTTAATTATCTCTGCCAAGTTATCCCGGTTAGAAGAAATGAAGTTGTTGAATGTGTTAAGGAAGAATGAAAAGGCTTTCGGTTGGCAAGTGGGAGACATTAGAGGGATATCTCCTGACATATGCATGCACAAGATCAAAACTGAAGAGGGTGCTAAGTGTGTTAGACAGCCCCAGAGGAGGCTCAACCCTCACATGCAAGAAGTGATTAAGAAAGAGATTATCAAGCTTTTAGACATGGGTATTATTTTTGCAATTGCTGACAGTGAATGGGTGTCCCCTACTCAAGTAGTTCCTAAGAAAGGAGGAATTACTATAGAAAAGAATGAAAAGGGTGAAGAAATAGCATTGAGACTAGTAACTGATTATAGAGTCTGTATTGACTACAGAAAACTTAATGAAGTCACGATGAAAGATCATTTCCCCCTTCCGTTCATTGACCAGATGCTTGAGCGTCTGGCAGGACATGCATTCTACTGTTTTCTTGATGGATATTCTGGATATTTCCAGATACCCATAGACCCAGTCGACCAAGAAAAGACCACTTTCACCTGCCCTTATGGTACATTCGCTTATAGGCGAATGCCATTCGGTCTTTGCAATGCCCCAGCTACATTCCAAAGATGCATCTTTGGCAATCTTTGATGGGCTTGTTGAAAAGTGTATGGAGATATTCATGGACGATTTCTCAGTCTTTGGTCAATCCTTTGATCACTGTCTTGATAATCTTGATCAAGTATTATCCCGCTGTGTGGAGAAGAACTTAGTCCTAAACTGGGAAAAATGCCATTTTATGGTAGATGAAGGAATAGTTCTTGGCCACAAGATATCAGAAAGAGGAATGGAAGTAGATAGGGCAAAAGTTGAGGCTATAGAGAAGATGAAATTCCCTAAAAATGTGCGTGAAGTAAGAGGTTTCCTTGGACACGTTGGTTTTATAGGAGGTTCATTAAGGATTTTTCCAAGATAGCTAAGCCCCTTTCCACTTTACTCAGAGAAGATGTTGTTTTCAATTTTGATGATAGTTGCAAGCATGCGTTTGATGAGCTTAAAAGTCAATTGATTTCCGCCCCGATCCTTATCTCTCCTGACTGGAACCTACCCTTTGAACTCATGTGCGATGCATCCAACTACGCCCGTTAGTGCGATCTTAGGTCGGCCAATTAAGGAAAATTCCAGCCCATCTCTTACGCCAGTCACACACTAAACCCCACGCAAGTGAACTACACAACTACTGAAAAGGAATTATTGGCTGTAATCTTTGCTATGGACAAATTTCGTAGTTACTTGTTGGGCGCCTCAGTCATTGTTTGGACTGACCATGCTGCTCTGCGCTATCTTATGACAAAGAAAGATGCTAAACCGCGCTTACTACGTTGGATCACCGATCCTGCAAGAATTGATGTTCAAATTAAGGATAAAAGGGCGTTGGAAAACGTAGTAGCGGATCATGTTTCTAGAATGCGAGAATGATGAAAAGAAAGAACCTGGAGAGATAGACCTTTACTTTCCTCTCGAGCATGTTATGCATATAGGCGAGTGCACTCCGGATGTTCCATGGTTTGCCTCTATCGTCAACTACCCGCATTCCCAGTATTTAAATCCAAAATTTTCATATCGTGAGAAGAAGAAATTTTCTCTGATTTGAAAACCTTCGTGTGGGATGAACCTTACCTCTTTAAAATCAGAAAGATGGATTGTTGAGAAGATGTGTCCCGAATCGTGAGCAACGTGATATCATTGAACAATGCCACGAGTGGACTCTACCGGTGGCCACTTTGGTCCCTGGAAAACCGTTGCTAAAATCTTTCAGTCTGGTTTCTATTGGCCCACGATCTTCAAGGATTCAGAAGCCTTCTGCAAGGCTTGTGATAGGTGCCAACGAACCGGTGCTTTAACTAGGCGTTTTGACATGCCATTAAAGCCCATTTTAGAATGTGAGGTCTTTGATGTGTGGGGTATTGATTTTATGGGCCCATTTCCATCTTCCTGTGGAAACAAATACATCTTAGTCTGCGTAGACTACGTATCAAAATGGGTGGAGGCTCAAGCCACTTCTCGCAATGACCACAAAACGGTCATGAACTTTCTCAAGAAAAATATCTTCGTGAGATTTGGATGTCCCGTGCCTTAATTAGTGATGAGGAACGACTTCTCGCAATGTGCCCACTAGAAAAGTCCTTGAGAAATATGGTGTCCGGCACAAAATTGGCACACCATATCACCCTATGACTAGTGGCCGGTCGAGAGAAGTAATCGAGTTTGAAAAGGATCCCGGAAAAAGTTGTAAACAGATCATAGAAAGGATTGAGTCTCAAATCGATGATGTGCTATGGGCATACCGTCATCGCCTATAAAACTCCCATGGGTACATCTCCTTATCGGATGGTGTATGGCAAACCATGCCATTTGCCGTCGAATTAGAGCATAAAGCATATTGGGCCATTAAGTTCTTAAACTTTAATGCCCGGTCATGTGGTGAACATCGATCGATGCAGATTGCATGAATTGGATGAGTTTAGACTCCGGCCTCACGAGAGTGCCAAGATTAGCAAGGGACAGAATGAAACTCCTTCATGATTCTAAAATCAAGAAGCGAGAATTTCAAGTTGGGGAGCAAGTCTTACTTTATAATTCCAGGTTGCATCTGTTTCTGGAAAGTTGAGGACGCGTTGGTCCGGCCCTTTGAAATTCTACAAATCATTCTTGGAGGTGTTTTAGAACTAAGAGGTCATGGTGACCCGGCCCGTTCAGAGTGAATGGTCAAAGGTGCAAGCATTATGTAGGTCAAATCAAAGAGAAACCTTTGATTGTTCATTTCCTCGACATCCTCGGGTGTGGTATGACCGAAGTCACTGAGTTTGACGAATTTTCACCCGACTTGTTTTCTAAGGATGACGGTAGTGGTTCATTAGAGAAAGTTATGGCTGGTAGTTGGGATATGGAAGAATTTAAAAGGGAGGCACAGTTGAAGAGAAAGCTGAAAAAGAAGAAGTCTACAATGGAGAGGATTAAAAGTGTTTGGAAAGGAATCAGAAACTTGACCCCATGTGTTAGATGCTGTTTCTGCAGCCACACCAACAATCAGAGCTTACACGATGTAATGGCCGGGAGGAAAGTTAAATGGCCTGACCCAGGTTGAATGAAAGTTTTGTCGAGCCAACGACATAAAACAAAAGCGCCACTAGGGGGCATCCTAGATATCTAGTTATATATAATAATAATAATAATTTGGATAAAGATTAGTCTTAATGAAATGTAGAATCTGTATGAAAAATTTACACTAAGTACAACTAAGTCTCAGGATGAATGTTTTGAATATCATTAAAGAGGGAACGATTAGGTGGTTATCCGAAAATCCCGATGGAGAACAAAGAAAAAGTTCAAATGCATCATCTCTTAGACTTAGGTTGTTGAACCTCGAGGATCTGGGTATAAAAGACTCAATGATCTTTCATACATTTCATGATCTAGTTTGTTTCCGCCTTAATAAAATCATGTGTAATAAAAATGAATTTAGACTTGATTATGATATATGCTCATGTGACACTCTACATGATACGTATATGCTTAGATGTCCTATGTTTTCCACAGTATGGTGATTTTTCCATCCGAGCGATTATTTCCTGTGCTTGTATCGATTTTTACGTGTAACATGTTATATTCCCCGTATCCCCCGATATTTTCGTGTTTGTCAAGTGTGCGGGATATTTGCGATAGTGATTGTGCGCTTTCAGGCGATGTCGATTTTCCGGTGGATGGTCCACGATCATCGCTTTCGTCGGACATTTACGATCTGATTTCGAAGCACTTCCAGAACTGCCTCTTTCGACTACAATCAGCTAAGTGTTCTTTTTCTTTTTACTTTCTGCACAACTTGAGGACACGTTGTGATTTAAGTGTGGGGGAGGGAATAGTCGGTTATGTGTATCTACCATTTGCTTAATTCATTATAATCTCTTTTCAACAAAAAAAAAAAAAAAAAGAGCTAAATTTTTCAAAATTTTTAGTTTTTTTTTGTTTAGTTCCGAGTAAGCAATGCATATCTTTGTTCGGTTCTTTATAGTCATTGATGCTGTATTCCGTATGTTCAGTAAGTTGGTTGTTTCACCCGATATATTTTTCACAAGCCATAGTGAATGATGAGCTAAAATATAAAGCTATACCCCTTTGGATTAGTGATAGTTGATTATCTTATAAGTCATGTGCTTAGTGCTAACGTATATATCGTGACGATTATGATAGTTTGTGTTTAGATCCAAAGTATGTTATACTGTGAATATCTTAGGTTTGAATGTGATAAGTAAAGCGTAACTATTGTGCTTTGAAAAAAAAAAAAAGTTGAATTTAATAGAATTAATTGTGTGTGTCGGAAGCTGGTCGATGATTTGAGTGCGGTAGGTCATATCTCGAATGTCCTATACCACTATGATGACCAAAAGCTCACGACAGTCAGAAGAAGCTGCCTTATGATTTGAGTAAGGTAGGGTATATCTCGAATATCCTATTCTGCTATGACGGGCAAGAGCTCATTCTGATGTGTGTTGAAAAAAAAAGAAGAAAAAAAGAGTTAGATAGGTATTAATGTATTCGATCTCACCTCATGATACTTGCAAGATAGTCGATTTTGGCAATGAGTTCGGATATGTTAGTATTCTATGAAAAAAAAAATAGAACATGGGTGAAAGACTTAGTTATCGTATACCTTATCCCCAAAGATAAACCGATGAGATATCTTTGTAGGGATTATCCTCTCGAGTATATCGTAAAGGTCCTAGATACATTCTATTATCCTTTTCGGGATATGTCACGTTTTGTAGGGTGCATCTTATAAGTATCATTTATTACTAGCTTGAAGGGAGTATTAGCTAGTTTGCTTTGAATTTTTCAAGTTTGGACTTAGTGGAAGTTTTCTATGGCTATGCACACACACCAGGGTGAACCTCTGATTTATTGAATATATGTTATATTTGCTGAGGTGTCTATTTTTTTCTCGAGCCTTGATTCTTGTTTTGTTTTGCTCGGGACGAGCAAAAGCTAAGTGTGGGGGAGTTGTTAAGGGTAATTTTATACGATTTCTAATGATATATTTTATAATGATTTCCTCCACATTAATATAATTTGCATAGAAAATGAGCTTTTAATCGATTTATTGAGCAAGTGAGGTTTTAAACGGTTTAATTGCAAAAGTGGTTGATTTATGTGTTTTATCGTTGGTTTTATGTTTATTTGGATGTTGTTACACTTTGCAATGTTTTGATGTCTTGTAGATGCATATTTTCGATCTAAAAGATGATTAAAAGATGATAAGGTTTGGATTTTGAGCACTTTTGTATCATTTCGAGTCTTTAATTCCTATGTTTCATCTAAATATGTTAGTAGTAGTTATTATATAAAATATCGTATTTTTATCGTGTTTTTACTAGTTTTTGTACCTTAGGTTTAAGAATCGGAGTGTAAATGTCGGATTTACGTTTGGTATTTTGGTGGTTCATTGCAGGATTATACATTGACCAAGATTCCACGTAACGACATGTTTTGAGTCTAAAAGATGTGTTTAGAGGATTAGAAGAAGATCGCCAACTTACGAGTTCAAATGGATCAAATTATCTTACATACTTAAAACCAAAACCTGTTTCGACGGAGATTTGACCCAGCTTAGAGGCATTTTCAGGGGATGACTTCTTAATGAAAGTTGTAGATCTTCACATAAGATTTCCAACGCACTTTGAATCACGCCAATTGGAGTTCTACAACTCAAGTTATGGTCAATTGAATAATCAATTCGGATTAGTAGAAATCCCGGAATATCTTCGTATCTGAATGGCTCATCAAAACGACATTTTCTGAAGAAGTTTCCTTCATAAAAGTTGTATATCTTCAAGAACGCTTTCTAATGGATTTTGAATCAAGTCAATCGGACTTCTACAACTCAAATGGTGGTCAAGTGGCTAATTGATTCAATTTACGTAAAAATGTCGCAAAACGCTTTCGGAGGAACACGAGGTACTCAAGAAGACGTTTTCAAGAAGAGTCCTTCATGAAAGTTGTAGAGTTTCTCGAGACCGTAATTTTGGCATTTCGTTTGCAATTTTTGGAGGTCTACAACTCAAGATATGAATTTTAAGTTTTAATCCAATATATATCAAATAATCCGAAGATTTGGATAGAATCAGTTAGGATTTGCAATGATTAGTCCGGACCAGTCCGGCATTTTGCCGGCCCAGTCCGGCTGTGACTATTTTCTATAAATAGGCGCATTTGATCAACAGATGAAGCTGCCCCCTGCTCTTTCGGCCCTTTCTTTTCTTTCTTGTTCTTATTTCATTTTATTAGTGTAGTACTAATATATATATATATATATCTAATTTCTTTTTTTTGTTTTATTTCTTTTTAGTAACAATATATATATATATATCTAATTTCTTTTTTTTCTTGTTTTATTTCTTTTTAGTAACAATATATATATATATATATATCTATAGATCTATATGCTTATATATATGTATCCAAAATAATAATACCGTAGTATTGTTATAATGCTCGGTAAATTATCAAAAGATCGTTGTTGTTGAAATCGTGAATCGCTTTCCGGAGAATACGGTCTATGAATCAACAAATTGAAATCAAATGATTTCAAGCAATCAAACGATGATGAGAGGCTAAAGACGTTGGAATGCTCGTGAAACCGATTCTTAGCAACATCTCGATTTCGACTTTCGGATTGTTTTGTGAGTTTTTATCAAAATTTGTATCTTTATTTTGTTCATATTGATAATGCAATTTAAATCGAGAGATGGTTGTTTGTTTGATGTTTAACGTTTGACGTGAGTCGTTGTTAAACTTTAGATCACCGTAGTAAAGATTAGATTTTTAACCTAAAAATAACGAGAGTTGTTAGGTTGAATATCTAGATTGCGAAAATTGAGAGATTTCACACTTTTGTTATGAAAGCGTTAATCTTTAAAATCGAAAGATAAAAGATTGATAAAGAACTTTTCTAAGAGATTAGAGAGTTCATACCTTCGATAGGTGAATCACAATTTTCGTTAAATCATCACAAGATAATCTAGAGTCGAAATTGAGGTTGCGGGAATCGGTGGATCAACGCTTGTTCGTTGTTAAATTAATTGAGAAAATCGTTTGTCTTTATTTTTGCTTCGTTTTCATCGTAATAATCGTAATAAGTTTATTGTAGTTTTAGTTATAAAATAGGTACAACTTAGTTAGCTCGGTTCGTAATTATCTTTCCCGCTTTGGATTGACAACCTCTGTCCCGGGTTATTTGTTTTCGCTTTTAGTTTTTATTTCTCGTGACACTTTTAGAAAAATTAAGAACTAGACCAACCTCGATTCCTCATGGATCGACTCCGTATTAATCGCTATACTACGATCCCTGCACTTGGGGTATACCGGATTTATAAATTTATTACTTGTTACTTTTCATTGATAAAATCCGAGACAGGTGGAATGGGATTAATTCAGCTGCGGGGATGGGGGAAATTTCAGCTGCGGGGAGAGGGGGTGGGGGAAAAAGACGATGGCGGCTTGGTATGTGGCTAGGGTGAAAGAGGAGCAGGGTTTGGTGGTTGGAAGAGATGAAAGCGGCGACGGCGGTTTTGGGAAGGAGGAGGTGGAAGATAAGACTCTCCCCAATGGGAGCTCTCAATAACACTTTAAATCAAATTTTGAAGTGATTTGGATCACTCTACTTTTACAATGGACACTCACCAACACTCTCTTACTCTTAATTTCTTTATCCATTACTCCAAATTTAGAGTCCAGTATAAAGTGAATAGTGCTCACTTTGCACCTTTTTTTCTCTCACTCCTTTGCATCCGAATTTTTTTTCTAATTAATGATGAGATAAAAAAAAATGATATTTTCAAAATTGTTATGTTGATTTATTGCAACAACAACAACAACAACAAAAAAAAAAAAAAAAAAAAAAAAAAAAAACTATTTCAGAATCATAAAAAATGACAAAATATAAACTATTTCAGTATCATAAAAAAACTATTTCAAATGTAAAATATTTTTGTAATACTGTACAAAATATAATTATTTTTATTTGAATTACCGTGAGAAAATAGAAGTACCAAGATGGAAAATGAATTGATGTTTAGGTTGATAATAAAAGAAAATGGATTTTGAAGTGTTGTTTTAAATGTGCTTATTGGAGTGAATGTTTTTAAAGTGTTGAAAATGTGTAGAATCAAGTGAAAAATGATGTATTTGGAATGATGTTTGGAGAATACCACCTGGGGTCACTCTAATTAGGGGTAGAAGGTGAGGAGAAAGAGGAGGAGATGGTAGTTCTTTTTGGGTGAAAGAGAAGAAGAGTTTGAGTTAAATAGTTTCATTTTGGAGGACTCAATTGTATTTTTAAAAATTGTGATATAATAAGTAATTGTGTTATTATTTTTGTGGTGGTTGTAGTAAAAAAAATATTCTTGTAATGCCAAAAGTAATTTAAAGTGTGCCGAAAGTTAATGTGTCACAAAGTAAGAAATGTGCGCTTATATAAACCGCTTATATTTATAAAGTGAATATATTGTATTTATAATTTTTATTATAATAATAAAGCCTATCTGCTTTTGGTTCTCGATGATCTTTAAATTTCAAATTTAAAAGATAGTTGCGTAAGATTATCTGTAAAAAACATCATAAAAGGTAGCCAAAAAGCCAACACACAAAGCCGGAAGACGCAGAAACTATAAGCGAAAGAACTTTTAAGCCTTTCCAAACCAAACTAAGGCATATATATCATGTGTTATATTCTAAAATCATGAGAAAAATAAAACAATCTGTGGTTAGTTTCATATCCAAAATATATTACCCAAACCAAATTTTATGTCTTATATTTTAATATTTATTTTCAAATAATGTTTATATATCGACGACCTTATAAGGGCTTGCGGTGCAAAGCCCAAATGACACTAGTATAGTAATAAAAAAAAACAAGATAATATCGTACTCACCAAGATTTGTTGGTTTTTATTTTATTTTTATTTTATTGAGGATTTATAGGTTTATAAATACCGAAATATTAGAAGAAGAACTTACGACTACTTTCTTCGTAGGAGTATAGGAAGCTTTTTGTTCAGCCTCTCTTTTATCTCTCGTTTTCGTCGGATCAATTGGTCGAGTCAATTCAGAAGCTCATAATGAGTAATCAAGCAGAATCATCGGATTCGTGAGTTTTTTTTTCTTTTTCTCTTATCTTATTGATTTAGTGAATTTGTACCGTCTTTTTAGTGTTCCGATATTGTTTTTTTCTTTTAAATTTGTAGAAAAGCTAAGAAGGATTATTCTACCGCCATTTTGGAGAGGAAGAAGGCAGCCAACAGGTTGATGGTTGATGAGGCCGTAAACAATGATGACAATTCGGTGGTTGCTCTCCATCCTACAACGATGGAGAAGCTCCAGATTTTCCGTGGAGACACTATTTTGATTAAGGTTCTTTTAACAATGTTCTTTTACTTTTTAGTTTGGCTGTTGAATTGGGTTTCTGGGCTTGTTTAGTTGTGATTTTGGTTTTGGTTGCTTTGAGTGCCTCCGATGTAGTAGACGCTGTCCTTTAATGGAAAATCGCTAAACTGAAATTATGTCCAGAAATTCATGCAACGAACATGGTTATTTTTTTGTTATTCTTTATCTATATGTCTGGTCAAGACTCAAGATTTGAACTTGGGGTCCAGGGAGTGCGGGTTAGTGAAGGTAGTGTTGTTAGCATCATCATCAATTACTGCAATATGATGGAATCTAATGGATTGGTTTCCGTGAACTCTGAAATACTATTAGAATGTACTACCCAATCTGTTTGTATTTGCCCACGTTGCAAAGCCATAGTTTTCATTTGTAGGTAGCATGTTATGGTGGTGTGGAGGGCTGTATCAGTATTGTCTATCACATGTTAGCAGATCAGATTGAGATTTTGCAAGCTTGTACGTGTTGTTGCTAATACCAAGTTGCGTTGTATTATCGTTCATGTGCTTGGAGATGTTCATCTGTGAGACTTGATTATTTTTATTATCTGTTTTTGGCATATAGTTTGTGCTAACTTCTGTTTTCCAGGGAAAGAAGCGACATGACACGGTTGTCATTGCACTTGCTGATGACACATGCGAAGAACCGAAAATTAGGATGAACAAGGTAGTGAGAGGTAATTTGAGAGTTATGCTTGCCGATGTTGTATCTATTCATCAGTGCCCAGACGTTAAATATGGGAAGCGGGTCCACGTTTTGCCCTTGGACGATACTATTGAAGGTCTCACCGGAGATCTTTATGATGCCTACCTTAAACGTAAGTTTATGAAAGCTGACATATATATTTTTCTGCACCTTTCATTTGCAACCCTCTCCCCACTTTTTTGCTTTCACTTGCATCCAACTCGCTGAACGTTGATCACAGCTGGACTCTTTTTCTGGTTTGGTGTGAATTGAATTGAAATAGTATTGGACGAGTATGATGGATGTTAAAATCTTTATTTTTAGCAGAAATTATTATCAGCTACCGGAAGGTCATTATGTCTCTTCCTTGTTCTTTTTTTTTTCCTGAAATATGCATTTTAATTTCTATTGAGATTTGAGATGTAACAGATGACAAATTGTCTAGATTGATTGTTTTATTGTGTGTGTATGTTACACTTGCTCATTGATAACACTGAATTGTTATTGTTACAGCCTACTTTCTGGAGTCATATCGTCCTCTGAGGAAAGGAGACCATTTTCTTGTTAGAGGTGGAATGAGAAGCGTGGAGTTCATGGTCATAGATACGATCCCGGGAGTATTGTGTCGTTGTTCTTACAACTGAAATAATATATTGTGAAGGGAGCCAGGTTAAAGAGACGATGAAACCAGGCTGGATGAGATTGGTTATGATGATGTTGGTGGTGTTAGAAAACAGATGGCTCAGATTCGTGAGTTAGTGGAGCTGCCGTTGAGACATCCTCAACTTTTTAAATCCATTGGGGTAAAACCGCCAAAGGGAATTCTTCTCTATGGCCCACCTGGTTCTGGAAAGACTTTAATAGCCAGGGCTGTTGCAAATGAAACAGGGGCTTTCTTCTTTTGCATTAATGGGCCTGAAATCATGTCAAAACTAGCTGGAGAAAGTGAGAGCAATCTTCGTAAGGCTTTCGAGGAGGCTGAGAAGAATGCTCCTTCAATAATTTTCATCGATGAAATAGATTCCATAGCTCCTAAGAGAGAAAAGACAAATGGTGAGGTTGAGAGAAGGATCGTTTCGCAGCTACTAACTCTTATGGATGGGCTTAAGAGTCGTGCTCATGTGATTGTCATGGGAGCTACAAACCGGCCAAACAGCATTGATCCTGCCCTTAGAAGATTCGGTAGGTTTGATAGAGAAATTGATATCGGTGTGCCCGATGAAGTTGGACGTCTTGAAGTTCTTCGCATTCATACGAAGAACATGAAGCTTGCTGAAGATGTAAGGCCTACTTATTGTGGATAAAATTCTCCAAAATATATTTGATAAGCAATCCTTTTATTAGTTCCGAGAACTGTAATATTTTCAGTTGACAATATTTTTTCTGCTATGCAGGTTGATATGGAAAGAATCTCAAAAGATACTCATGGTTACGTTGGTGCTGACCTTGCTGCACTTTGTACAGAAGCAGCCCTTCAATGCATCAGAGAAAAGATGGATGTGATTGATTTGGAGGATGATTGTATTGATGCTGAAATTTTGAATTCAATGGCTGTAACAAACGAACATTTCCAGACAGCTCTCGGAACAAGCAATCCATCTGCTTTGCGTGAAACTGTGAGCCAATTAGTGTGGCGTTTTTTTTTTTAAATTTAAAGAAAGATTCTTTCTTTCAGCTAATTATATAAGATTCCATTTGTCTCTGTTTCTGAAACCTCATTGCACACTGATTGTTGTCTGCAGGTTGTGGAAGTTCCGAACGTCTCCTGGGAAGATGTCGGAGGCCTCGAAAATGTCAAGCGGGAGCTTCAGGAGGTAAGTTTCTATTTAAGATAACACTCTGGCATATTGGTTGACTTGATGAGGCTGCTTTGATGGATGTTTTTGCTAACTTTGTTTTATTTTTATTTGAATTTATGTTTTAGACTGTCCAATATCCTGTTGAGCATCCAGAAAAATTCGAGAAATTTGGTATGTCTCCGTCGAAAGGAGTCCTGTTTTATGGCCCTCCCGGATGTGGTAAAACTCTGCCGGCAAAGGCTATTGCAAATGAATGTCAAGCCAATTTCATCGAAGATCAAGGGTCCCGAATCGCTTACCATGTGGTTCGGAGAGAGTGAAGCCAACGTCCGTGAAATATTCGACAAGGCTAGAGGATCTGCACCATGTGTGCTTTTCTTTGATGAGCTCGATTCTATTGCTACTCAAGTACTTGTTTCCCATAGCTTTCTTGATCTTGCCAAATTTTGAACTTGAATTAAAATTTATCATCATCTGTGGTCATGCCTAAAAGGAATTTCCGTTAATTGTTGTTGTAGAGGGGAAGCAGTGTTGGAGATGCAGGTGGTGCGGCTGATCGTGTTCTTAATCAATTGTTGACGGAAATGGATGGCATGTCAGCTAAGAAGACGGTGTTCATAATTGGTGCGACTAATAGGCTCGACATTATCGACCACGCACTTCTCCGTCCAGTCGGCTTGATCGATTAATATATATCCCTCTCCCCGATGAAGAATCTCGCCTCCAAATCTTCAAGGCAGCCCTGAGAAAGTCCCCTGTCTCTAAAGATGTTGATTTGAGAGCTCTTGCCAAGTATACACAAGGTTTTAGCGGTGCAGATATTACCGAGATATGCCAACGAGCCTGCAAGTATGCCATAAGGGAGAATATTGAAAAGGTAACTCTGCAAATCTATTTTGTGTCTATGACTTCCATAGCTAGTTTATTATTAGAGTATAGTTATCAAATAGTGATGCTGGTCGGTCCTCATTTATTATGTATGTTGTTGTCACACTGGTTTTGCAGGACATAGAAAAAGAGAGGAAGAGAAATGATAATTCAATGGACGAGGACGTTGATGACGAAGTGGCAGAGATTAAAGCAGCACACTTTGAGGAGAGTATGAAGTATGCTCGCCGCAGCGTGAGTGATGCCGACATACGCAAGTACCAGCGTTTGCTCACACACTGCAGCAATCTCGCGTGTTGGAGCTGAATTCGCTTTTCTGCCCCCGCCCCACCCCGCCGCTGCTATACCAGACCCGTTTGTCGCTCCTGATGATGATCTTCTATATGGATAGAGATAATAAATCTTTTATTTTTACTGCGCTGCCCTTATTGTTCTTGTTACTAGTTACACTTGCACATGATGGTACTAGCTAGCATTTCTGCACTACTCATATCATTGACTGACTTGGGTTTCTGTTCTTAGGTTTCTGAATTAATTATAACGTTGCTTTGTTATTGCTGTTAATTGGAGTAATTTATTATTATTGTGGTTACAATGATATGGCTAGTAATTATTCCAACGCTTGGAGTACAATGTTCTTTTAATAGCTATAAGCTTTCTTCATTTTGTTTACAAATTTTTTCTCAACGGTGTATTTTTTGTTTTTTTGTTTTCGAGTGTGTGTGTATTTTTGTGAAGGTGTACATCTGCCAATCCTAATTACGGACCTATATGTTTATGAGTGCGTTATTGGCACCATAGTAATCTAATCGTAACATGTTTTATTTTTTGGAGATCAAAAATAACATTCTAATCGTAACATGTTTGATTTTTTAGAGATCAAAAATAACATTTGACCTTTATAAGGTTGAATGTCCTTTTATAAAGTCGAATATTCTTTTTTTTTTTTTTTTTTTTTTTTTTTGGGGTAAAAAAATAAAATAAAAAATAAAAAATAAAAAAAATAAATAAATTATTAATTGATGTTACTGGACGATCCATTTATGAGTCATACTTAGTATAAGCCATACTAATTTTTTTTGTATTGTTTTATTTATGTTGGATTTTTTTTTTTTTTCCTAAACTAAAAAGAAGTTCCAACAAAAAAAAAAAAGAAGAAGTTTTCAAAATATACTATATAAGTGTAGTGTTGATAACACAAGCTTATTTAGTTTTGATGACACTTTTTTTTTAAATGGTCTATTTTCGTATAATGAATTTTATAAAATTATGATCCGTTTGTCTATCGTTATATTGATAAATCTTTTTTTAGTAAAAAAAAAAGATAATTAATTAACGTGCGCCAAACAAACGATCAAAATATCATCCGGAGGTGAGCTACCCAGGAGATTTCAACTACCAAAGTCAAAGTATGTCTAGATAGGAGGTGCGTCGGAATATTCTCAACACGCCGAACAAAGGAAAAAGCTAACAGAATCAAAACCAGGAATAAAAGTTAAACAAAATCTGCGCTGAGCAACCCCAAGCCGTAAGGTCTTCCACCGGTCTCTGGAGGCGCAACACACATGCCAAACAATCACTTTTCCACCATTAACCGATGAATCTGCAAACGCCGTGTCTCTACAAGCGCCAAGAGAATAGCATGAATCTCCATATACTCTACCCATTCCCCGGTGTCAAAATGATAAGCCAGAGCAAGCAGAACTGCCCCTTGCATATCAATAATCCCAATACCTGCTCTGACCTTCGTCACCGATGCATCATCATTGCACTTAACCACCCCTCAGAAGGCCTAACCCAAGCGTACGGCAAGGCCCGAGCGGGGCCTGCACCGTGTAAGTCTCCATGGCCATTGACGATGCTGGATTTCGTCTAATAATTATTCGGGCCGTTTAATCTAGGGTAATATGAACGAGGGATGTTTTTTTTGGTGATTTTTAGACTGAGCTTGAGTTTTTTCACTCAAGTAGACTACGATCTGTTTTGTTCGTGAATCAAGTCTTTCGTAGCTCCTTGGGTTGTTTATATAGGTGATGATTTATCCCTTTCCTTGTTCTACAAGGATTTGTATTATTATTAGTAATATTATTATTTCCCTAAGGATATACACGCATAAATCCCTATAATTTAGGGATAATTATGGACATATTTAAATGTCAGTATCAGAGTCTTTATGACCTAGGATTTTTCCCTTATTTATCTTTAGTTATCCCGCATATGGAATTACAAAGGCGGGTCGGTCTGAAGCGTCTGCGTTCAAATTTCAAGGCCACTATGGTGAGAACCCAGGCACCTCCTCTTCGCCGAGCCTTAGCCGACCTGCGGTGTTTGGAGGAGGAGTTTCTGCCGATCTCCCACCTAGGGTAAGAGACCTGCCCTTACGTATGTTTCTGGGCTCCTGGCCCTTAATGCCTTACATTTAGAGGCTAGTCATCTATTATACGACTTAAGAGGATGACACGTGGCGTGGTTCGGGTCGGGCATCATCATAAGCCCCCAAGATCTGGCTGAACACTCATTGTGAGGTCGGATCTGTTAGAGATGTTGGTCGGCCCCTGCCATCTAGACTTGTATAATTTTACAATGGTCTTCTCTGCCAAGTGGCATAGTTACTTTTATGACGCTGTCATTCGTGCCCACGTCTTCTGAGGTGGAACGGTTTTTGAGAACGCCGCCGCACCCTCTTGTTTAGTGCCTTCTCCGGTGCCGCTACGCTTCAATGGCTCTGCCGAGCCGCCCCAAGTGAATGCTTCGTGGAGAATTTTACCCCTGCTACAGAGTCTGGGCAGAACTCAACCCTTAATGCTTCTTAAGTTTGTGAACTTGCATTTCGTTTATGCTTCGTTTTGATCTGATCTTTCTTCTAGTTGGTCAGATCTGCACCATTTTGGCGGTTCGGACGGACTTGTCCGATCTCGTGTGTTGAATTGCACAACTGCCAGGTGGCAGTCTATTAAATAGGCCATCATTACTTTACGCGATACGAGATCGCGTTTTCACCTTTTCCCATATCGGCGTCGTTTACATCGCCTGGAAGAGGTTATAACCCGTCTTTTCAAATCGAGCTCCCCGCTTCTCTTCATTTGCTATTAAACTGAAGATCTTCATTATCTTAAGAGTTTTCAATCCAAGTAAGCATATATCCTCTCGTTTTTTCTGAGTTCTTCTTTTTCACTTATGTTTTTCCCAGTTAAAGAGGGCAAGCACTTTGCGTAGCAGCTCAATTGAGAGAGAGTTTGAGTCTTGCTCTGAATCTGAAGCCAAAATTATTCAACCAGGGGGTCCAATAGACATCCCTGCCCTCAACATAATCTCTGCACGTAGAAATTCTGAGCAGTTCGTTATCGACCCACAACTTGCTAACCCGTCTAGGCCTTTTTCTTCTTTTTCAGTGGCCGACTTTGCTGATGTATTTGAGCAAGCATTTGAGGAAGAGAAGGTTGTGCCTGAGCACAACGAACAGATTCTGAACCCAGAGGCTCCTGGGGTGGTCCTGAACCGGAGCCTGCCTAGGCTAATCCTGAGATCAATCCTGAAGATCTTCCCACTGAGGGTCTTCAACAAGAGGTTTGATTGACCCCACACCGCCTACTGATCAGCTAGATGATAGCCTGATCATCCTGGGCGGTTCTGATTATGTGAGAGCTCCAAGTGCACTCCCGATCTGGACGCAAGAGAGGCAGGGCTGATCGAGGAGATCAGGATGCTTCTGAGGGGGATCTGTTCCCTAAGGTGACTTTCTGTCCGAACTGCCAGACAAGGATCTGGCGTCAGTGGTATAGTATTTTATACTTTCGTACTTTCTTTCTTTTTTGCTGCCTTTATCATACTGACCCCTGTATGCCTTTGTCGGTCGTCAGAGCTAGGAAGGAGATTCTCGAACAGTGGGCGGTTTCTCACTCAAAGGTTTCCTTGGAACGACGGATCGGCGACCTTTCGCGGTCGTAAAAAATACAATGACGTGTCTCTGTCCAGGATGCCCGGATCACCGACCAAGAAGATTATGCAAGCTCGACAAGTCGAGTTGAAGGAGCCGCAGATCGCTAGCACCAACGAACGGGATGAGGCCCTGGCCAAACTCCGCTACCGATCATGATGGACTTGAGGCCGAGATGCCCGCCGGATCGCCCAAGCCATTTATGAGTACAAGAGCTCTGCTCACTTCACCGGGACTTGAAGGTTTTACTTGGCTCCATCTTAAGCCAAGGGTATACCTTGGCGTGAATCAAAGCAAAGAGCAATGCCTCACCGATCATTGAGAATCTTCAACATGGTAGGCTTTGCAAGCCAGGATGTAGTCAAATCTATGAGGCTAGGCTTAAGGAGTTTCAAGCCGGTGAAGATCTGTCTGCGGTATGGTCGCACTGCCGCCCGAAAGAAGCCGGTCGTCTTTCAACTCAGATTCCTCCGGTGCGCCTCGATCAACATCGCAATAGGATTCTCGCGCCGCCTTAAGATTAGACCTTTATTATTTTGTTGAAAAACTTGTTGAAAGACTTTGCAATATTTTCCAACTTTTGTTATTTTTTGTTCTTGACAATTTGTGCCTTTTTGGCACTTGTTCTGCAATATCTTCTTCTTTGAGCCCTTCATTGCTATTACTTTGGCTTTTGGTTTTGCCTTTGCTTTTGTTTTAAGCATAGCTTAGGGTCCTTTACCCCCCTGAAGTACGTCCTTTACAAAGCTTTGCTTTTTGAATGATGTACTTCAGTGTATGTGCTGATCGTCTGTCCTGCAGACTTAGGAAGTTTGATTACTTCAACTTTCTAAGTATTATAGAAAGCGTTGATCGTCTGTCCTGCAGCAACTTTCCGGCGACGATCGGGCCTCTAAACGGACTCCGATCGGTATGAAATTTGGAGGGTTTGTTCGTCTCTCCTTCCTCTTCAATCTGAACGGTGGAATTTCTATTCCAACGGTTCGATCTCCGGAAATAAGCCTCGGATCGGACTGCGTTTTTGGCATGTTTTTGCCATTAACTTGATCACGAACAACCTCGATCCATTACCGATAGAAGACCGTCCTTCTAGCGCCAATTGACGATGTTGGATTTCGTCTAATAATTATTCGGGCCGTTTAATCTAGGGTAATATGAACGAGTGATGTTTTTTTGGTGATTTTAGATCGAGCTTGAGTTTTTTTCTCTCAAGTTGCTTTACGATATCCTGTTTTTTTTCGGGAATCAGCTCTTTCGTAGCCTCGCATGGGGTTGTTTATATAGGGGATGATTTATCCCTTTCCTTCTTCTACAAGGATTTGTATTATTATTATTAATATTATTATTTCCCTAAGGATATACACGCATAAATCCCTATAATTTAGGGATAATTATGGGCATATTTAAATGCCGTGATCGTAGTCTTTATGACTGGTGATTTTTCCCTTATTTATCTTTAGTTATCCCGCGATATGGAATAACAGAGAGGCGGTCCGAGCGCCCCTGCTCAAATTTCCCAGGCCACTATGGCGAACTCGCACCTGCACCTCCTCTTCGCTAAGCCTTAGCCGACTGCGGTGTTTGGAGGAGGAGAGTTTGTCTTGATCTCCCACCTGTGGTAGGGACTTGCCTTTACGTATGTTTCTGGGCTTCGGCCCTTAACGCCTTACATTTAGAAATTTGATAAATCTATTATACGACTTAAGAGGATGACACGCGACGTAGTTCGGGTCGGGCATCATCAGCCATCACACACAACGGAGCACCGCTCTTTCCAAATCCCCTACATGAGCCCAACAAATCGTGTTGTTTTCTGCACCCCTTGTGGCTTGCACTTGAATGAGTCGCATAAAGTAGTCTGGAAAGGAAGATGAGTGCTCCAACATCCCATGAAAAGGAGAAGCCTGTCAAATCCTATCAGTCATCTCGCAGTCAAACAAAACTTGTCTCAAGTTTTCAACCATCTCCCATGTTCTGCCACATGCCTTCTGTCCGACAGCTAAACAATTATGGAGACACCACCACAAAAAGTGTTAGATACGTGGTTGAACCGTCACACGTGCTGATTTTTTTTTAGCGCAATTAAAATTGAAAAAAAAAGAAAAAGAGAGACAGTAATATCGTATTCACCAAAGATATATACGTTTATAAATACCAGAATATTTCAGTAGAAGAATTCACGTCACGACTTTCTATCTTCAGAGGAACATAGAAAGCCTTCTGTTTGAGCTTTGCTTTTGCCGAACCCACGGGAAGTATATCCTCTCTTTTTATCTCTCGTTTTCGTCGATCGGATCAAATCGGAAGCCGATAATGACTAATCAAGCTGAATCATCGGATTCGTGAGTTTCTTTTCTCCTATCTTATTGATTTAGTGAATTTGTACGGTCATTTTAGTGTTCTGCTATTGTTTTTGCTTTTGCTTTAAATTTGTAGGAAAGGTGGGAAGAAGGATTTTTCCACTGCTATTTTGGAGAGGAAGAAGGCGGCGAATAGGCTGATTGTAGATGAGGCTGTGAATGACGATAACTCGGTTGTTGCTCTACACCCTGCTACAATGGAGAAGCTTCAGATTTTCCGCGGAGACACTATTCTCATTAAGGTTTTTTGAGCAAAGTTCTTTTTCTATTTGAATCTGACTGTTGAATTGGGGTTTAGGGCTTGTTTCGTTAATGGTGATTTTGCTTTAGGGCTGCTTTGAGTTTGATTAACGCCTAGCGATGCTGCATCAATCTTTATGTAATTATTCTTCAAGAAAAACTTTGGTTTTCCACTTTAGTAGAGGCTGGCCTTGAATTGAAATTGCTAAATCGAAATTATGTCCAGAAAATGGTAGAATGAGCAAGTTAATTTTTTTGGGGGGGATTAGGGTACAATAGAAGCCTCTTTATGGGGTGCTATGCGTTGATTGACGAGTTTCAAAAGGGTTTTCATTTGCTGGCATTTGCTGCTGCTTTTTGTCAGGTCAAGATTCCAGTTAGGTCGGGTTAGTGAAGGTAGTGTGGGTAAAGTCATCATTAATAAGTTCTATATATGATGGAATTTAATGGATTGGTTTCTGGGAGCACTGAAATACTATTACACTTTACCGCATAGTTTGTTTGTATCTGCCCCTTTCCATTTGTGTGTGGGTAGCTTGTAACCAAATATGATGTTGTAGAGAGCTGCATCAATATTGTATATCATGTGTTAGCATATCAATTGAGATTTTGTAACCTCTTACGTGTTGTTGCTTATAACATAATACAGCATGTGGACATTATATCTTCTTATAAGTTGTATTATTGCTCATGTGCTTGGAGATGTTTATCTTTGAGACTTTGTTATCTTTGTTATCTGTTCTTGGCATATGGACTGTGATATTCTCGCTAACTTATGATTTTCAGGGCAAGAAGAGAAAGGATACTGTTGTCATTGCACTTGCCGATGACACATGCGAAGAACCAAAAATTAGGATGAACAAGGTCGTGAGGGGTAACTTGAGAGTTAGACTTGCTGATGTTGTATCTGTTCATCAGTGCCCAGACGTCAAATATGGGAAGCGTGTCCACATTTTGCCCCTGGATGATACTATTGAAGGTCTCACTGGAGATCTTTTTGATGCCTACCTTAAACGTAAGTTTATGAAAATGACAAGACATATATTTTTCTGATCCTTTCCTTTCCACCCCCTCACTTCTTTTTGGTTTCACTTGCTCCCAACTTGCTGAATGTTGATCACAGCTGGCTTCTTTTGTCTGGTTTGAATTGAATTATTTTTGGACGAGTATGAGGCATGTAAAATTTTTAATTTCTGGCACAAGCTTTTATTAGGAACCGGAAGGCCATTATGTCTCTTCCTTCTTTTTTCCGAAATATTTCCTTTGAGATGTAATGGATGATAATCGTCTAGGTTGATTGCTTTTTTGTGTGTATGTTGCACTTGCACGTTGATAACACTCGAATTGTTGATTGTTCTGACCTACTTTACTCGAGGCATATCGTCCTCTCGAGGAAAGGTGACCATTTTCTTGTAAGAGGTGGAATGAGAAGCGTTGAGTTTAAGGTTATTGAGACTGATCCAGGGAGTATTGTGTCGTTGCTCTCGACACGGAAATATTTTGTGAAGGAGAGCCGCTTAAAAGGGATGATGAAAACAGGCTCGATGAGGTTGGTTATGATGATGTTGGCGGTGTAAGAAAACAGATGGCTCGGTTCGTGAGTTAGTGGAACTACCGCTCGACATCCTCAACTTTTCAAATCCATTGGGGTAAAACCGCCAAAGGGAATTCTTCTCTTTGGCCCACCTGATTCTGGAAAGACTTTGATAGCTAGGGTGTTGCAAATGAAACAGGGCTTTCTTCTTTTGCATCAATGGGCCTGAAATCATGTCAAAGTCGGGTTTGGAGAAAGTGAGAGCAATCTTAGGAAGGCTTTTGAGGAGGCCGAGAAGAATGCTCCTTCGATAATTTTCATTGATGAAATCGATTCAATTGCTCCTAAGAGAGAAAAGACTCATGGTGAGGTTGAGAGGAGGATTGTCTCACAATTATTAACTCTTATGGATGGACTGAAAAGTCGTGCTCATGTGATTGTCATTGGAGCTACAAATCGTCCCAATAGCATTGATGCTGCCCTGAGAAGATTCGGTCGGTTTGATAGGGAAATTGATATAGGTGTCCCCGATGAAGTTGGACGTCTTGAAGTTCTTCGCATTCATACGAAGAACATGAAGCTTGCTGAAGATGTAAGGCCTTGTTATTTTGTGATGATAATTTTCCCAAATTGGGTCATTTTCTACCTGATAATATATCCTTTCCCCCAGCTCAGAGGATTATGATAACCTTAGCTGACAATTTTTTCTGCTATGCAGGTTGATATGGAAAGAATTGCAAAAGATACTCATGGTTACGTTGGTGCCGACCTTGCTGCACTCTGCACAGAGGCAGCCCTTCAGTGCATCAGGGAAAAAATGGATGTGATCGATTTGGAGGATGATTCTATTGATGCTGAGATTTTGAATTCGATGGCTGTATCCAACGAACATTTCCAAACAGCTCTTGGAACAAGCAATCCATCTGCTTTGCGCGAGACTGTGAGTCATATTTAGTGTGGCAAATTTTCAATTGATTTTCTTTCTTTCAGCGTGTGTAGGATTCCACTTATTTGTATTTCTGTAACCTCAGTCCTCACATTTTGTTTGATTGATGGTCACAGTTGTTGAAGTTCGAACGCCTCTTGGGAGGACATTGGTGGCCTTGAAAATGTCAAGCGTGAGCTTCAGGAGGTAAATTCGATGGGAATCTATTTGAGTAAATGCTTTGGCGTATGATTGACTTGATGGGTGTCTTTGCTAACTTTTCTATTTCGTAGATCTGTCCAATATCCTGTTGAGCATCCAGAAAAATTCGAGAAATTTGGTATGTCTCCGTCGAAAGGAGTCTTGTTTTATGGCCCTCCTGGATGTGGTAAAACTCGCTGGCAAAGGCTATTGCAAGTGAATGTCAAGCCAATTTCATCAACATCAAGGGTCCCGAATCGCTACCATGTGGTTCGGAGAGAGTGAAGCCAACGTCCGTGAAATATTCGACAAGGCTAGAGGATCTGCACCATGTGTGCTTTTCTTTGATGAGCTCGATTCTATTGCTACTCGGTACTTCTTTCCCATATCTTTCTTGATCTTGCCAAATTTTGAACTTGAATTAAAATGTATCATCTGTGGTCATGCCTAAAAGGAATTCCGTTAATTGTTGTTGTAGAGGGAAGCGGTGTTGGAGATGCAGGTGGTGCGGCTGATCGCGTTCTTAATCAGCTGTTGACGGAAATGGATGGCATGTCACCTAGAAGACGGTATTCATAATTGGTGCAACTAATAGGCCTGACATTATCGACCCTGCACTTCTCCGTCCAGGCCGGCTTGATCAGTTAATATATATCCCTCTCCTCGATGAAGAATCTCGCCTCCAAATTTTCAAGGCAGCCCTCAGAAAGTCGCCTGTCTCTAAAGATGTTGATTTGAGAGCTCTTGCAAAGTATACACAGGGATTTAGTGGTGCTGATATTACTGAGATATGCCAGCGAGCCTGCAAGTATGCCATAAGGAGAACATTGAAAAGGTACATGCAAATTTAATGTGTATATGCAAGTTTTTTCTGGGTATATGATCTTCACCCCTCTCTGTATGTATGTAAAGGCGATCTAAGTATGAGGCGACACCTTACATCAGATAATTTGGTTAATGAAATATACGTGTTAAAATTTGTGATTGTTAAGGTGGATTGTATTGTTAACTATTCTGCTTTATGTTACATCACCTTCCAAATTGAATATTTAACATAAACATAAACATGGAAGAGGTGTTAAAGTAGAAATCATAGGATGAAGGCATTTAAATTTTAGGTATAAGGAAGTTGGATAACTTATTCTTTGATTACGTATATCCATTCTTTTGTTTTTATTTATTTATTAATAAAAGTGTGCTTGTATAATGTGATTCACTCATGGGGATAGTTTATTATTGTTTCATTCTTCTATAATACGGTTTTTGGGTGTTTGCGGCGCCAGGCTATGATCGCCTAGGCATTGTGTTTGCAACCTAGGCTTTGCCTAGTGCGGTTTAACAACTAGGATGTTATGCATGTAATAATTCTAGCTTTTCATATGCACATGATTGTCTGGTCCTCATTTAAAACTTGACATGTATTGCAGGACATAGAAAAAGAGAGGAGGAGAAGTGAGAATCCAGATATAATGGACGAGGATGTTGAGGAAGTTGCAGAGATCAAGGCTGCTCATTTCGAGGAGTCTATGAAGTTTGCACGTAGAAGTGTGAGCGATGCTGACATTCGCAAATATCAGGCATTTGCTCAGACTCTGCATCAGTCCAGAGGGTTCGGAACTGAGTTCCGGTTCGCAGAGAATACCACCGCCGCCGCCGCCGGAGGTCCTGGTGGACCAGACCCGTTTGCCCCCGCCCCAGCCGGTGGTGCTGCTGATGATGATGATCTATATGGATAGAGATAATACTCTTTTATTTACTGTGCTGCCCTTATTGTTCTTGTTACTTCTTACAGATGATGGTACTAGTATTTCTGCTGTATTTGGTGACTAGAAAACGCAGATACTCTTTTTAGTAAGACATGGTACTCAATATTAGTTTTGTGAATTCTCCTACTTATCATGTTGCTTCATGTTAATTGACTTATTGGGTTATAATTTTGTCTTTTCCTATAGGCATCTTTTTTAGATATTAGTTGGTTATTCTTTTTCTTCTCCATTTTGTTTCAAAAACGGATTGGGTTTTGTTTTCTCTTGTCTGCAAATGCGTTTAATGCCGTTAATATATCTTTGTAATGGATGTTTTTTTGTGTGGTATATCCATATGCGTCGAATTGAGCGGTAAACAAATTTGAATCGCATAGTTTGAATTCCTTTTAAAAATAAATAAAAGTTGTATAGTTTGCCACATGACATAAAATCATTATATATGTTTATGCCACGCATGCTGGTGTTTTTGTCTTCAGTTTTTATTCAAGGCAGGGGTCCTCCATGGAGGAAATGGATTTGAGGGTTGAAAATCTGTTACCGTACACGTGACACTTATCAATCCTCACTCCTCACACTGAGTAATAAAGGTCATCTAAGAATATGGATTGATATGGGCTGAACTTGAGATCGGGTCTCTAATCAACAAGGTCCATCTTCAGAACAATGTAGAAAGGTCTTATATTAAACAACCGACATGGCACATGTCGTGTTCTGTCCGGCATGACGCAAGACGTCTACGGTCTCTCATAGTCGGCATGCCATAGGACGTCTACAGACTCTTCTTGCTGACGTTTTGCATGTCATCATGGTCCTATATGCTCAATACGATACAAGTCGTTCCCGACCTCAACAACGGTTACATCCTCTTCAATGAGCGTTCTGGCATTAAGACCTACCGCAATGCCGGCAGACACGTAGTACGTATCTAAATTTCTATTTCTCACATACAAATCTAAACTAAATCATAGACTGGGTTCGAGTTTAATTTTTACATGATTTGGTTAAGAACAAATCTCGCCTAACATCGTACACACGGAAACACGATAAATCATAATTGCAAAGAATTCAACAAACATAATCGATAATAAGAACAAGTAACTTCTTCTAAACGATGATCTACTTCATTCCACACCGTGTTAAATAAAAACTTCAATTATTGAACCACGAACACATGAAATTGCTTGGAATAAAAAAATGATAATGGTGAAGTTAATGTATGCCAATGTGATAATGTTAATTGGTATGCAAAAGCTATGATTACAACTCGAATTCTGCCTATTTATATTGCTAATAATAAGGCACAAAACATGATGTATAATTTTCAATAGATAATCATTAAATCCTTGTGCAAGTGCACAGCTTATCGAGTAGTACTTAGAATGTCGATCCCATAGGGATTTGTAGTCAATCACCAAACAATTCCTGATTTATATTAGCTAGACAAATAAAAAAAATTGAGGTTTTTTATTATCTAAAAGTCCTAAAATTAAAGAACATAAAGAAAGTCTAACTATGATCCAAGAATTTCGAGATTTAGGTAAAGAAACAATTTAAAAGCATTTCTAGGATTTCGGAGTCACACGGAAATGCTATGACTTACCAACAATACTTCCCCCAAGATACAAATTTTACACTTATAAAGGCAATTATCAAATTTTACACTTATAAAGGCACGTAGGTCCGTATGACAGTCGGCTCTACTACCATTCTGTAACGCCTCTAGACTCTGGGCCTGGTAGCGCTAAATAAGTCATAAATGGTCCGTTCAATTGCTTAGACCGTTGTGCTCGTTTGGTCCAAAAGGGCTAACCCGATTTGACAACACCTTTATGTCTCACACTTATATGGTGGTGATGTGCTTTCTCCACTTCCAATGTGGGATATCACACATTTACAGTGAGACCATGAGATTTAATTGCGACTACGGGTATAAATATGGGAATCGCTACTGCTGTAAGCTTGCAACTTGTATTATTGTGTCACGACGAAGGATACAATATATTTTTTATATTGATTCATCTTATGATTTTCATCGATCATACTATAGGTATAGACTATCATGATCAAATTTGAGAACAATATATGTTGTCCTATCGTTCTTACCACCCTATCTACTAAACCTAGAACCCTATAAAACTTGTATCATGCCAATATGAATATATAGTCATTACTGAAGTAATGCATTTTAAAAAGTTTTATTATAAGTTTCTTTAAGTGATTAAATATAATAATGATAAACTACTATCTAAGTCAAAATAAATAAATAAATAAATTATAGTCTCAAAATGAAAAGAAAAGAAAGCGAACGAAGTCCACTAATTTGATGAATTGGCTATCATCATTCATTCCGTTTTCGTTTTCAAGTTCCTCTTAAAAATGAAAAAACACTTCTCAGTCTCTTTCAGCGATTTCGAGTAGGCAAAAGCGAATTTTTTTCTTCTCGTCATAACCGGCAGCTACCAACATGTTTGATGTTGTGTTGTATGAATGTGCATTATGTGATGTTGGTGTGACATGAGTTCTTCACAAAGATGTCGGCAATCGATAGGAAGGATAAATCAATTAATATGATAAAGATTCTTCACAGCCACATCACAAAAAATTATACCGTTATCTCTCATAACCTAGGATCCTGTGTCCGCCCCTGTCTACGACACCACACCCCACTACCTTACCCACATTGACTTACCTACCACTCTACTTACCAATCACCACACCACACCCAACCTCTCCACCCATCATACCATACCACACCACTCACCAACCCCACCACCCAACACTCGTATATCAAACCCTACTCTACCCTACCTCACCCCACCATATCCTATCCACCTCACCCTAATAACCATACCTTACTCTATCCTTCACCCTACAATATCCAACATTATCCTACAACACACCATACCATGCCCTACCATTTCTCACCACCCATTTCACCCCACCACCCACCTTATTCTACCTAACTTGCCCCACCCAACCTACCTCACCCCATTACACCCATCCACCCACTCTTCCTCTATCTTACGAACCCTACTCAACCCTACATTACTCTACCCCACCACATCCAATCCCACGCCACCACTCATCTACCCTACAAACCATCTTACCACACTCTACCATACCTCGCCTTACCTCAACATATTTTCTTACCCTACCCTATCATATACAACCTTACCCAACCAATTACCCTATCATTTCTCAAGACCCACTCGATAGTACCCAACCTATCCTACCCCACCATATCTTACCCTCCACCTTCCTATTTTAGGTCATCGGACGGTCGGACCTCCTTTTGTGGAAGAAAAAAAGGGGAAAAAGAGAAGAATTTTCAATGGGGGATTCTAATGGCACCACACTTTCTACGTTTGACACATTTTTACGTTTGACACATTCTAATGGCACCACACTTTTTGCTGAATTTTCAATGGGGATTCTAATGGCACCACTCACTGAAGTGTGGCGCTTCATCCCGACGTAGCGACTCGAAATCAGATTCCTCTGATCCGTTTGCCGACATCGAACGGGCAGGACGGCGCTATCCGGAACTCGATGAGGACGCTCGAGTTTTGCGTAGGCTACTTATTCGCTCACCGAATCGCTGTACTTGTACTTTCCTTTTCCGGATCGATAAAGGTTTTGATGTTGTATTAATGCCGACTTATCTCTGCTTTGCGGTGGAACACTTTTCAAAGCTGAGGCGATAGGGAAGATGCCCGATCCTAAGAAGACGGACCCTAGGAAAATTCAGGAACTGGCCGGTATCAGGTCGAAGAAGCCGGCTTCTGGTGCTACATCTGGGGGGCAGAGGGGGTCGATCCGCTCTTCTACTCCTGCATCGACATCTGAGATTTTAAGAGGCCAACCCGATGAGGCTAGGGGTGGCAGAGCAGACTGAAGGGGACCTCATATCGAGGAAGCGCCAGAAAACGACTGAGGTGCGACACGGGGTCGGGAAGGAGACCCGTAACCTTGCTCCCCCAAACTCCACCGATCCGATCCCTGGGATGAGCGTGGCGGAGATAGAGGCCATGACTCCGGAGGAGTTACACGACTTCATCATGAAGAGTCATCGAGCTGTAAGTCTTCTTTTTATTTCCTTGTATCTTCGGGATTTTTGTGTGACTTCAAAGTTAACGGTGTCTCTTTCCTTTCACTTTCTTTGCAGACTCGTCTGGCTACTAAAGTGGCTCTGAATAGAATCGAGTCTCCCTCGGCGGCTTTGGAGGAGCAGAAAGAGACAATCGCTAAGCTGACCTCTGATCTCGAGAAGCTGAAAGCCAAGGCCAACAAGCTGGATGATCGACGCTTGAAACTGGAGTCGGATCTGTCTAAAGCACAAAAAGACATATTTGACAGGGATGCTGAGCTTGCGGCGGTAAAGTCGGAGTTGGTCCAAACTAGAGCCGAGCTGGCCGCATCTACTAAGGCTCGAGACGATCTTCAACTTGAGGTTGATAGCTTCACGACTCGCTTAGAAGCAGCTAAAAAGGACTTCCTGACGTCGGAGGAATTTGATAATGACTTGGCGTTGTTGATGAGTCAGGCCATGAAGGGGGGGGTTTTCGAATGCGCTGGATCAAGTCAAGACGGTCGTCCCTGACTTTGACGTTAACAGCATCGAGAAGGCGCACTTGTATGATCCAGAGTCCATCCCCAGATATGGTCGATATATCACCGACTTCAAAGCTGGCGTGTCTCTTTACAACAAGTATGTGGTCCCTGATCTGGAGGGAGACGGAGCGGAAAACGACGAGTTGGAAGAGCAGGTCGACCCCAACGCCTCTACCTCGAACTAACCAGCTGCTTGATGACTCTTTGATGCCATATTTTTTACTGCTCTGTTTATTAAACTTTTTAATTCGATCTGGTTGTAATAACTTTTATGCTTTTATTTGTCTGAACTTGTCTTTTATGCTCTGTCTTGCATTTTGACTAAATCAAACTTGCATTTTGATTAAATCTTTTCTTTTCACTTGAATATCTTGTCTTGTATTGATCGTTTGTTCAGGGTGTAGTTGACGGACATTTTCTAGGCTATATAGATCCTAACCGGCAGTGTACCGGGTCAACTGTAGTGCTAGTGTAGTGAGTCAGAGTGTCGAATCCTCAGGGAGACGTGGTAATTCGTTTAAGTGTGGCTAAACACCAAAGAGCTGTTATTAACTCGATCTAAACCGCAATTTTATAACACAGATGACTACTATTCTACTTAACATAAAATAAATGCGTAATTTAAACGTTATTCTAATATAATATATATAGATATATAAATATATATAGATGTATATGGATTGCAAAATATATATATAGATATAAATATATAGATACCAATATATTTATAGAACTAGCCAAAATTTATATAATTGATTGATATGATCTTTTTCAGTAAACGGAATGTGCTCGATCTTTCCTTTTATATTAGATCCAATTGAGTAAATGAAACGGTGCACTCCTGAGGTTAACAATTCCTCCTCACACGAGCGTATGAAATTGTCATATGTCATTGTCATCGCTTCAATCTCCACAATCGCCCCATGCTAATCTCGGTTGAAGTCTCGAGCAGTGCAGAGTACAAATCTACCCCGGATAAAAGTGGTTATTCCGCTTTGTCGACGGCCGATGTTATTCAAAAGGCTCCGGTTGTCGCGGCGGATCGATTTAACTTTCCGGTGTTAGTTTCAATTAAACCGTTGATTTTAACATTATTACGATCTTGAGCACAAATTTAATAAGATTAATCTTTCCCAAGACAAATCGCTTCGGGTAGGAAATAGGATTCCGTTGTCACGCTTTAGCACGGCCAATTTTATCCTCCGGTTTTTCTATCTTTTATCTCATATCCTAACTTCTCTGGTCAGTTCATCGTTAGGTTATATGGTGCGATTCATCTTGGTTAATTACGTCAATCCGAATATTATCAATACATTGCAAAATAGAAAAAAATTCAATTAACTCAATTTTAATCAATTTTTACTTAGACAGCATTCCTTTACCGAAAAGATCGAAATAAAACGATTACATAACTTTGGCTAGTTATTAGAGTTAGCCTAAAAACATTGTAACGACTAAAAAGATAAAAATAAACATAACAAACATAAATACTTTAGAAAATTTACCCGATTACAAATGTTGAATCAGAGTTGTATTCTTCCGGACATTACAACGACTTCAACAACACTGAACTTCCGATAATTTCCCGAGCATTACAACAGTACTACGATATTATTATTTTTGGCATAAGGCCTATTTACAAACTACTAAAATAAAATAAAAGAAGAAGGAGGATATATATATATATATGTGTGTATATATATATATATATATATATATATATATATATATATATATATATATATATATATATTTGTACCCCTTTCTCTTTGCAAATGAGCTCCTATATATAGGAAAAATTCCCAAGGCCGGACCGTCCGAGAGTAGGCCGGACTGGGCCGGTCTAATGATTGAATCCACCCCCTTGATTAATCAGCATGTGCGATGATATATATATATAATTATAATTATATATATAACTTATAAAATTCATATCTCGAGTTCCCGATCTCCAAACAACATGATTCAAGATCCATCGGAAAGCTCTCGGGAAAATCTACAACTTTCATGAAGGACTCTTTTTCAGAAAATGTCGTTTTGATGAGCCATTCGTTTGTCGAAGACATTTCTCGATTACCACTTAATCGAATCGATTAGCCACTTGACCACTTCGATTGACCACTTGACCACTTAAGCTCGTGACACTCTCTAAATCCTTCCAAAGATATGATTATACTTCAAAATGTCGATTCTCGGGGTCTCGGCTTATAAATCTGCAATAAAATACCACAAATACCCACGTAAATCGACATTTACATCCGATTTACTAAAATCGGTACAAAATGATTACTTTTTATTATTATTACTAAGTTTTACTACTAACTATACTAAACTACAAAGATTAACATTTCATATCATTTATATCATAATTTCATATATTTTATATAGAATTCGTTGATAAAACATAATAATATAACGTATATTTAATCATATAAAAGTAGTATATCAGTAGTCCTTTTGAACTTAATTCCCTTGAAAATGTTGCCTTATGGGGTGTAGTCCTTTGGACTTAATTCCCCTGTGGCCCCTCGAAGTGTAGTATGAGTTCATGACTCATGGTACACTTGGATACAAGTCGATCTAGCACTGTACTGCCTTATTGGCTTGACTTGGCTCGATTCGATTATCCTGCCTTGTCAGGCTTATAGGGACATCGAATTAAGAAGTCCATACTCAACCGTCGCACATCGTGGCCCTTATGGTCTGGTCGAGTTGGGTATCCATCGTGGGATCTTCCGTCTGCCTTGCACCGTGGCTTATTGGCAGGCCGGGAGTGATATAAGCACTGTCAGTGACTTGGGTTTTTTTTATTTATTATTATTATATTTTTTTTATTACTATTTTGCTATAACTCCATCGAGTCGATGGTGCGCAGCTCGGAAGTGATTTAAGCATTGTCAGTGACTTGACTTTATTCACTTTTCCGTTTTAACTCCTTCGTGTCGGGGTATTGTAGGTTGGAGGTGATATAAGCATTGTCAGTGACTTGGCTTTATTCACCATCGTCTCCGACTCGTCATCGTGTGGAGGTCTCTTGTTGGAGTCGATTTTTGGTCTTTTTTCTTCCAAATCCTTTTTTTCTTTTTTATATGAGCGTGTATGTTAAGCACAATTTAGAAAAGAAAATTACTTGAATGAAAGGCATTAAAAGCAACTGTCACATCGACATATTACAAGTAACTAAAAATTGAAGTTGCGAATGTCATAAATTGAATAAACAGCTTAAACGTAGTATTTCCGGAGATTGGTGGCGTGCCACGTCCGGGGCACTGTGCTGCCGTCCGATCTCCCCAACTGATACGACCCTTTTGGGTGCACCTTCAGAATTTTATATGGTCCTTCCCAATTCGGCTCGAGCTTGCCTATTGGGTCCTGTCTGCTAGCCTCATTCTTTCTCAGCACGAGATCCCCCACTTGAAAGTATTTGTACTTCACCCTCGCATTATAATACTGTGAGATCTTTCTTTTATAATTGGCCATTCGATGTGCTGCGACCTCTCTCTTTTCTTCGATATTATCCTTCTCTTGAAGCAGATCGTTGGCATTTGTTTCGACGTTATATGCCAAAACCCGAGGTGAGGAGAGTCCTATCTCCGCAGGTATTACGGCTTCGCATCCATAAGCCATGGCAAAAGGAGTTTCTTGTGTGGCCGAATTGGGTGCTGTTCGATACGACCACAGTATGCTGGGTAACTGAGCTGCCCAATCTCGACCTTCGTCTTCCAACCGTTTCTTCAACCCAAACTTGATTTTCCTGTTTGTCTGCTCGACCTGTCCATTGGACTGAGGTCGGGCCACCGATGTCGTTCTATGTTCGATCTTGAACTCTTTGAGCCAATCCTGCACGCGGTCATCTAGAAACTGAGTCCCATTATCCGATATCAGATACTTGGAAATTCCAAATCTGCACAAAATATTTTCCCATAGAAACTTCTTGATGGTTTGAGCTCTGATATCAGTAAGGGCTTTGGCTTCAACCCACTTCGTGAAATAATCTACCGCTACTACAACATACTTGAAATTTCCCGGAGCTCGAGGCAGAGGTCCGACTATATCGACCCCCCATTCGTCAAACGGCCATACCGATTCGATGGCATTCATTTCTCGTGCTTGCTGGTGAGTCACCACATCGTGTACCTGGCAAGCCCTGCAACTCATAACTAATCGATTGGCATCTTTTTGCATGGATGGCCAGAAATAGCCTGCCAGTTTGCATTTTCTTGCCAACATTCGAGCTCCGTAATGATTACCACAAATTCCTCGATGTATTTCTTCGAGAAGATAAGCCCCCTCATCTTCCGAGGCACATCGTAGCCAATGTGTTACGAACGATTTTCGATAAAGTACATAGTCGAATAGAGCGTACCTCGAGGCTTGCAACCTGACTTTTCTGGCCTGAGACTTATCAGACGGGAGAATTCCGTCTTTTAAGAATAACGCTATCGGATCCATCCATGTCGATCCTTGAACCACGGGTTGTACGTCGACCTCGTTATAGCTTCGCTCCGCCAACATCTCTACCAGAACTTTCCTCTTCGACTTGAAATTCGATGCGAGTTTAGACAACGCATCGACCTGTTTATTCTCACTTCGGGGTACCTGCTCGACATGAACCGCCTTGAATTTTGACATCAGACCCTGAACCACTCTCAGATAACTCTTCATAGATTCTTCCTTGGCCTCATACTCGCCTCGTACGTGATTCACTACGAGCTGAGAGTCACTGTATACCTGGAGGTTCTCGACCCCCAATTTCAAAGCCAGCTTCAAACCCGTGATCATTGCCTCATACTAGGCTTCGTTGTTTGTAGCCTTGAATTTGAATCGCAGAGCATAAAGGAACTCTTCTCCTTTAGGATCGACCAATAACAAACCACTCAAATTTCTTCTACTCGAGGCACCATCAACATGGATGGTCCACCGCTCATCCGATGACTCGCTTATCTTGTTCCAACCGAATTGACAATCCTTCGCTGCATGAAGTCTCGCTGAGCTTGACCCTAATGGTCACATGCGAGGTAGAAACTCAATATCATACTCACTTTCTCGACAACCCTTTTGGACAATCGACCCGATGTCTCGGTGTTGGGAGGATTTTGCATCATTAATTAAAACAAAAGAAAATTTATAAAACCTATACTACCATGCAAAACTACCTCCTAACCGGCGAATACCGGGTAGTTGCTAGTAAAGTTGGATAAGTACGGTATCGATCCTCGTGAAAAGGGATGTAGAATCTAACGTCATTAATTCCTCTTTATTAAAACACATAACTAATCCTAATCTAAAATGAAAATAAATCCGACAGAGGATTGTTAATCCAAAGCCAGGAAAGATAATTGCGAACAAACGAAAATAAAACTATATCTATGAAAGCAATAAAACTAACTAACATTGAACAAACATGAACAAACCATGATCAACCTATTCCCAACAACCATCACCCCACCGAAAGAAACAAGATTCACACACATTCATTCACAAGTTATCTTGGATTATTATCTTATCTAAAGAAGCGTTTCCTCTTCCGATTTAACACGCCATTAATTAGTTTACCTTCCGTCTTAACTAATATCGATACAAATCAAAGATATGGATTGAATCCTAACTAACAACATTATCCCTCAACTTCCGTTTGTTGGAATAATTATTGTCAATCTCCCTCACGATAATCTAATGAATCTATTAACTTCCGTTATCTAAATTCGATTAACATGCGGCATAAAAACATGAAAGAGAACAAAAACAACATAATGAATTAAACACATGAAAAATCCTATCTTTCCGGTAACGGTGATATCCCTCAATTCAATTCTAAGAAAATCTTGCATCGAATTAATTTAATTGTGGTTCTCTCAGTAAACCTAGATATTTAACCTACGAACTTCCGTTATGTATAGGTTAAAGATCTAATCTTTCCTATGGTGATCTAAACTACACCGACTTCCGTCATACATGTAGCATCAACAAGCAATAATCTTCCGATATAAATTGCAAGATACAAATAAACAAAGGAAAGAAACAATTTGAATTAAAACTTACAAAATCATCCATGAAAAAGAAATCAAGTCGCAGTTGGAAAAGATGCTTCACAACGCTGTGTTCATGGTCGCTCAACCGTGTTCATCAATGGAGAAACAAAAGAAAAGAAAACGAAAAAGAAAACCTAATCTAACTTGCCACCCCACCTCCCAAAAGGGGTCATGCGGCCTAGGTCCCTCTCTTATGTGTGGGTAACAATAGGAATCGAATTATGTCTGAATTAGGGTTGAAATCGCGCTGCTATTTATAGAAAATCCGAGGCGGTTGCTACAGTAACGGTGCCGGACGCCCGTCCACTATTTTCAGCAACAGCATCCAAACTTGTAACGCTCATATCTCGGGCCTCGTAAGTCGGAATGGAGTGATTCAAAATCCTGTAGAATCCTCTCTTCAAGACCTACAACTCTTATCTTGAGTTCCAGAGTAAAATCGGTTGTTATCATATCAAGAACTTCGTTGCAAGGTCGTCACTACCCGGAATCCTGATTTTCCGACATTTATCTTGATTGATTTCTTTCCTTATATCTTTCAATCTTCCATAACTTTGATTGATCCTTTCCAAGCACGAATTTGGCTCTCTAAAATCCTCTCTTCCATCATCAATGAGTATCTACAACAATAGGAAAACATACCAAAGCGTAACGTATTTCCAAAATAACACAAAATCATCATTTAAGCACATAATTCGTTACGTTTTGCAATTAACCTCTTAAAAACATCATTTACTAAATATTTCGATATAAAGCCCTACTTCTATGAAAATAATACATATACGGGGGAAATTGATATAAAATATATCTATAAAAATCATACAATTTGACCCTCAACAACACCCCCCATTTTAAACTTTTGCTCGTCCCGAGCAAAACAAAACAAGAACATACCATCAAGAATCCACATAACCTCGACACCACGAGATATAGTCAAAATCATGACAAGCTAGTATTCAAATAGACCTCACTCGGTGATGTGTGTGCGTAACCTACTTAACTTCCACCGATCCTCTCTTGATATAATACATCAAGCACTAACAGCTTATCCGGTCAACTAAACGAAAACTTCATTCTATCTACAAGACTTACCCTACAAAAACTAATTACCAAGAACACCGTAACCAACTCACATTTAAAATCCTTTACTTGGTGCCAAGAAAATACCTTCCGGGTCTCTACTGGTTTAGATCAACTTGACTTAGAATTCCAAAAAACGCATATATTTATATTTCCTATCGTCGCGTCTCAAAAGTATAACACACTCCACTACATTAGAGGCGATCACCCCGAGATCACTCAATCCCTTATCATCCAAGGTAAACCACACTCCCCAATTGGGGCGATATCAAATGGACTCGAGGTGATAGTTACAAACAAAATTCCCGCAAAGAAATTCTATTCATTTATTATTTATAGATATATATATATATTTATATTTAAATCTCTTTGGAAACTCTCGGTCAAATATATTTCTAACACATTCAAGACTCTCAAAGTTTTCAAAACACTAAGGTAATTGAGATTCTAACTCGTGAGTATAGCACTAGTTCTTAACTTTCATTAATGCTAAATAAGTGTTATCTCAGATCAAGAATTAACTTTCCTTTAACTAACCGGAAACTATTCTATATTTGGCTCTTCATCTAATAGGTTCGTGAAATGAAGTTCAAGTGAGTATCGACTTACTAAACCTATTCTCAGAACATGATATGACTACTGATAACAACTAAAGGGTGCCAGATTATAAAACTAGCATGCAATTGAAATGTTACTCGGGACGAAACAAAGTTTTGAAAATTTTGCACTTTTCATAGAAAATTATAACTACTTAGAGCAAATGAATGTAGATACACATAAACCATCCCCTCCCCCACACTTAAATTGCAACTTGTCCTCAAGTTGTGCAGAATGAAAAAGAAAAAGAAAACTTAGCTGATTGTATGCCGAAAGGGAGCTATTCTGGAAGTGGGTCGACCTCACCCAGAATGCTCAACGAATCCAAGAGATGGTGTGGACCATCCACGGAAAACTGAATTCATCTATAGCTCACAAACGCTAATATCCTGCACACTTGAAAAACACGAAAGTATCTCGGGGACAAGGGGGAAGATAACATATAAAGCACAGGAAAGGAAGTCTAGAGAATTTTTAGATTAAGCTCATATAAAGATGGACATATACATGGAATATTACAAAATAGTAGGGCTAGGTGCAACTATATGAAAATGCATTAGAATGCAATCTACGTGAAAAATCCTAAAAATAAAATAAAAGCGAGGTAGTATTACGAAACGGACGATTAACTACACTCAAAAAGAAAAATAAACTAGGTGGTATTACGAAAACCGATGGTGACCACACTTAAGAAAAATAAAAGGAAAAATAGAAAAACAATGCAACTATATGAAATGCAACTAAATGAAATGCATTTAAATGATATGCAAAAAGAAAATAAAATAAAAAAGAGAAAACTAGCCCCTTTGTATGCAACACGACATATATATAAACGTCTACCACATAATGACAAAGTTACGATAAACGACAGTCTTGTCATACTAGTGCCGACGCGCCTTTAAGACTTATCGAAAGTGATAGACTTATGGAAACCAACAATCATCTATCTAAATGGTATAACTCATATGGAGAAAGGGCGTAGCATACGGAAAACCGGCGATAGCTACCCATATGAACTATAAAAACAAAGGAAGCACGTAAGTCTTAAAAGCTTAAAAGATTCATCGGAGCGGTATGTAGCATACGGGAACCGACATTAGCTACTAATTAACCATAAAACGATTATAGCTTATGAGAACCGGCGATCCACTATAACATGCCTAGATGAATCATATATAAGGAATTGATCAATTATCTAACATGGATTCATAGATGGAAAGGTAAAAACATATAAGTTCGAGGCATCTATGTAAAAATCAATTAGCCACGAAGCTCGAATGAAAAATCCACATCAAATAAAAGCATTGAAAATAAAATCAAGAAATTTAGAACCTGGATCAACCCGGACGAACGTTCACTTAGCGTTCGAATCGACGGGCGTTCCACCTTGCGGGCCGCCGTCTTCCTTGAAAACCGACCGACGGGCGTTCGAATTCTGAGCGCCCGTCGATCCTCTAAATCGAGCAGATTGAAAATATTTGAGCGGACGAGCGTCAATACTTCTTCAACGCTTCGTTCACTGCAGATGAAGAATCGGGCGGGCGTCCAATGTAGCGACGCTTCGTCCATACAACAAGAATGCACAGACGGCAGGAAAAACACAAAGCAAAACCTAAATACTTATGAACACAACACAAAGAATACGAGATCACAAAGACACAAATTTTTATCAAATTAAGCACGGGGGTTAGACTAGGTAACACATAAACATATAAACTTCACGTAAAACAAGTTGAGTAAAAAACTTTTGCACATTCTTAACCTAACGGTCATCGAAACACGGCAAAATAAAAACTCTCAACTTGGTATACGCTACTTTTATTAAAAACAAAAATAAAACGTAACAAAATCGAGAACTAACAAAACTAGATTCAACATGACACCTATTCCCCGGCAACGGCGCCACTTTTGTTGGGAGGATTTTGCATCATTAATTAAAACAAAAGAAAATTTATAAAACCTATACTACCATGCAAAACTACCTCCTAACCGGCCGAATACCGGGTAGTTGCTAGTAAAGTTGGATAAGTACGGGTATCGATCCTCAGGGAAAAGGGATGTAGAATCTAACGTCATTAATTCCTCTTTATTAAAACACATAACTAATCCTAATCTAAAACAGAAAATAAACTGGACAGAGGATTGTTAATCCAAAGCCAGGAAAGATAATTGCGAACAAACGAGAAAATAAAACTATATCTATGAAAGCAATAAAACTAACTAACATTGAACAAACATGAACAAACCATGATCAACCTATTCCCAACAACCATCACCCCAATTGAAAGAAACAAGATTCACACACATTCATTCACAAGTTATCTTGGATTATTATCTTATCTAAAGAAGCGTTTCCTCTTCCGATTTAACACGCCATTAATTAGTTTACCTTCCGGTCTTAACTAATATCGATACAAATCAAAGATATGGATTGAATCCTAACCTAACAACATTATCCCTCAACTTCCGTTTGTTGGAATAATTATTGTCAATCTCCCTCACGATAATCTAATGAATCTATTAACTTCCGTTATCTAAATTCGATTAACATGCGGCATAAAAACATGAAAGAGAACAAAAACAACATAATGAATTAAACACATGAAAAATCCTATCTTTCCGTAACGGTGATATCCTCAATTCAATTCTAAGAAAATCTTGCATCGAATTAATTAAATTGTGGTTCTCTCAGTAAACCTAGATATTTAACCTACGAACTTCCGTTATGTATAGGTTAAAGATCTAATCTTTCCTATGGTGATCTAAACTACACCGACTTCCGTCATACGGTAGCATCAACAAGCAATAATCTTCCGATATAAATTGCAAGATACAAATAAACAAAGGAAAGAAACAATTTGAATTAAAACTTACAAAATCATCCATGAAAAAAAGAAATCAAGTCGCAGCTGGAAAAGATGCTTCACAACGCTGTGTTCATGGTCGCTCAACCGTGTTCATCAATGGAGAAACAAAAAGAAAAGAAAACGAAAAGAAAACCTAATCTAACTTGCCACCCCACCTCCCAAAAGGGGCTGGGCGACCTAGTAAGTCCTCTCTTATGTGTGGGTAACAATAGGAATCGAATTATGTCTGAATTAGGGTTGAAATCGCGCTGCTATTTATAGAAAATCCGAGGCGGTTGCTACAGTAACGGTGCCGGACGCCCGTCCACTATTTTCAGCAACAGCATCCAAACTTGTAACGCTCATATCTCGGGCCTCGTAAGTCGGAATGGAGTGATTCAAAATCCTGTAGAATCCTCTCTTCAAGACCTACAACTCTTATCTTGAGTTCCAGAGTAAAATCGGTTGTTATCATATCAAGAACTTCGTTGCAAGGTCGTCACTACCCGGAATCCTGATTTTCCGACATTTATCTTGATTGATTTCTTTCCTTATATCTTTCAATCTTCCATAACTTTGATTGATCCTTTCCAAGCACACGAATTTGGCTCTCTAAAATCCTCTCTTCCATCATCAATGAGTATCTACAACAATAGGAAAACATACCAAAGCGTAACGTATTTCCAAAATAACACAAAATCATCATTTAAGCACATAATTCGTTACGTTTTGCAATTAACCTCTTAAAAACATCATTTACTAAATATTTCGATATAAAGCCCTACTTCTATGAAAATAATACATATACGGGGGAAATTGATATAAAATATATCTATAAAAATCATACAATTTGACCCTGAACACTCGGGCTTTGCGAAAATCTGTTTCAGTGGCTGGTTGGTGACCACAGAGATAGGGTGTGCTTGAAAGTAGGGCTTCAATTTCCTTGATGCATGAACTAGACTTAATGCCAATTTTTCAGCTGGCGTGTATCTGATCTCTGGTCCATGCAATGCCTTGCTTACGAAATACTACACGGGATCTCGTCCTGGTCTCCATCTCGAACCAATACGGCACTCACTGCCTCTTTACAGATTGCTAGATAAACGAGGAGTTTCTCCCCTTCTCTAGGTGAGGACAGTGTGGGTAAATCAGATAGATACTCCTTCAAATCATCGAATGCTTTTTGACACTTCTCGTCCCACTGGAATGGACTCGCTTTCTTTAGTATCTTGAAGAATGGTAGGGCCCTTTGTGCTGATATCGACAAGAAACGATTGAGGGCCGCCATCCGACCTGTCAACCGTTGTACTTCCTTTACGTTACGAGGCGTGGGCATGTTCCTCAGGGCCTCGATCTTATCCGGATTAGCTCTAATCCCGTCTCTCGATATCATATACCCTAGAAACTTCCCCGATCGGACTCCAAACGTGCATTTCTTTGGGTTGAGCTTCATGTTCGCATCCCGCAGCACCTCGAAGACCTCTCTGACATCGACAAGAAACTGTCCCATTGACTTGCTCTTGATCAATAAATCATCAACGTAAACTTCCATATTTCGACCTATCTGCTCCTCAAAGATCTTATTGACGGCTCTCTGATAGGTGGCCCCTGCATTCTTTAGGCCAAACGGCATTGTTACAAAGCAAAACGTACCAAATTCTGTGATAAAAGCGGTTTTTTCCGAGTCCTGGGGGTCCATGAAGATCTGATAATACCCCCTGTACGCATCGAGAAAACCGAACACTTCGAAGCCCAGTGTCGAATCGACTAGTTGATCAATCTTTGGAAGTGGATATGAATCTTTAGGGCACGCTTTGTTGAGATCCGTAAAGTCGACACACATTCGCCAGCTCTGATCTGGCTTCTTAACCAACACCGGATTAGCTAGCCAATCCGGGTAGAATATTTCTTTCACGATCCCAGCAACTAATAATTTGGCGACTTCTTTCCTTACTGCTTCTTTCCTTTCAGGGGCAAGGTTTCTCTTCTTTTGCCGTATCGGCTTCTTTTTTGGGTCGACGTTGAGTCGATGTACCGCTATGTCCGCCGACAGGCCTGGCATGTCATCTGCCTTCCATGCAAAAACGTCTCGGTACTCAACTAGGAGGTCGACCAAGGCTTTCATGTCGGGGTGTGGCATCCACTTCCCGATCTGCACCCCTTGGCCTTCTTCCTCCTTCCATACTCGAACCTCCTCTGTCGGGTCGGCGGACACCCATCTCCGATCCTCCTCTTCCTCAGGTATCAATTCCTCAACTAGCACCTGCCCCACCCCTTTTCCTTTAATCGTAACCAGGCTACAGTTCCTGGCTACCTCGACGTCTCCTTTGACTTCATGGGTCCCGTACCAGGTGGGGAACTTCATGCTGTTGTGGAATGTCGAGATGATGGCTCTGAGATCATATAAAGCTGGTCGACCTAATATCGTGTTGTACCCTGAAGGGGCCTTAACTACGACATAGGTCATTTCCATTGTTCGACCTTTTTCTCCGTCTCCAACCGTAGTTAACAAATTTATCGACCCGACGGGGTGGATGGCTTGCCCTGTAAACCCAAATAAAGGGGTAGATAATGGAACAATGTCTTCATCTTTCAACCTCATGGCTTTGAAGGCTGAGTAGTAGAGGATATTAACGACGCTCCCACTGTCGACACAAACTCTTTTTATTCGACCCCGGCTTATCACCGCCTCGATTACTAATCCTTCACTATGACTGTGGGAACTCGGAACGTCATCCTTGGGTCCATAACCCACTTCCGTCGTAAACCTGATCTTTTTTGACTCTCTAGATTCGTCTGAAGAATGCCGACTAGATCGAGGCCTATCCGATTCATGCTCTGCAACAATCGTGTTGACGTTATACCCAGCGCGATTATCCCGATGAGGGTCTCGATTCGGATCTTCTCGATGGTCATCACGACGATTATCTCGATAGTTCGGCTCAGATGACCTGTTTCGACGATTTCGATTGTCACGACGCGGAGATCGGTCTTTCTTTCCATTATAAGCTTTCCTCTTATACTCTCGACGGCCCTTTGGCTCGTCCTTTTCTGACCTGTCAATCACTTCATCCAATCGACCCTCTTGAATACAGGCGTCGATATCTCTCTTCAAATCGAAACATTCCTCCGTGTCGTGCCCCACATCTCTGTGGTAGTCGCAATACTTGTGAGTGTTTTTCCTTTTCTCTGGGTCCTTGGACATCGGCTTGGGTGTTCGGGCAATATTTTTCTTGATCATAATCGCCAACACCTCCCCCCGAGATCGATTGAGGGGTATAAAATCTCGTTCTTTCAGATTCCTTTTCTTTCCGAGCCGATCTGAGATCGGAGCTGTCAATCGATCAAAAACGTTGGTGTTGCTTTCCTCGTTCCGCCCCTCAGGTGACCTTGATCCGCTTCGGGAGTCGTTCCTCGGATTGAGGCCAAGTGAAATGGTGTGCAAACGCACTGCCTCTTCACCTTGGCAAAACTTATGGACTATGTTTACACATTCGTCCATGTCACTGGGCATTTTCTTCGACAATTTGTCATACAACTTCATATTTCGCAGACCTCCAACAAAAGCATTAACCTGCAGTGCATCACTGGCATTATGCACTTTCATGGCTTCGAGATTGAGGCGCCTCATAAAATCAATAGTGGATTCTCCTTTCTCCTAACTTGATGTTCATAAGGTGGGTAGCACTAAGGTGGAACTTCTTGTTCCCGATAAAAGCGTCTCTAAACTTCGTCCCAATCAAAAAGCTTGAGATCGACCCGGGCCGTAGCTTATGGAACCACTCCCGAGCTCGACCTGTGAGCAACGTGTCGAAAGCACGACACTTCATGGCGTCATTGGCGTTTCTCAATCTCATCAAAGATATGTATCGATATAGATGGTCCTCTGGGTCCGTAGTACCATCATAAGGTTCCATCTTGGGTGGTTTGAATGACTCAGGCATCATGTATATCTCTATCTCGGGACTAAATGGCGATTCGAGCCATTCTGTGACCTGTTCCTTCCCTACTATGCGATTGAACTCATTTCGGATACTTTCCTCGACCTGCCGCTGTTGCCTTTCTTGTCCAGGACGTCCGTGGGCGTTAGTCACGCTGATTTCAATTGCGCCTTCCTCACATTCTTCTTGAGGTTCGACAGGCCTCTTCCCCCTAGCATTATCAATTTCTTTATGACCCAGTGGGTCTAACAGTGTTCTTCGAGGGGATTACAGATTCCTTACCTATGAATGCCGACGCCACCACCTTTTAGGCGTCTTCATCTAAAGACGCTAAGTGATCCGCCATATCTTGTAGGCTGCGGGGAAGCCGAGGTGCAGGTGGATCTCGCAATCTGCGGTCTAGATCCAGTGGGGACTTCTTGAATCGAGATGGAACCCTGCTGGATCTATCTCCGTGCTCTTCGATCTGCATGTTCTTGCTTGGTCGCCGGTTTCTTCTTCTTTGGTGGTGCCGTGCGACTTCTTTACCAACTCACCGGTAGAAGACCTCCTTCTAGCGCCAAAATGATGATGCTAAATGATGCACCACTGGAATAACAGGGCCACGTGTAATCTAAGGGTGAGCTGTAAAGGGATCGAATGGCTGTAACTTGTTGGAAAGGTAGTGTTCTTGGGTGTTTTATGGCTGAGTCCAAGAAAGTATCTTGGATTGCCTACGTATCCTGTGTGTTTGTCCAGGAATCAAGCCTTACGTAGTTCCTGGAATGATGTATTTATAGGCTCATGCCCTCTTCTGCCCTAAACTTGGGGTGGTTTAATCTATTGACATAATTACCCTTAAATGGGCCTTACCTTCCTGCCCAAGCAACCCGTTAGGTAGTGGGCCCGGGTGTCTGGATAGGAAGTCTTGGTCTCGACTCGACCCATGTCGACGTGGGCGATCGAGGCGGGACAGTTGTAGAATTTGCCGGTTATTGTAGTCTTCGCCTGTGTGTCTCGTATTCGACCCGACGCGTATTAACTAACGTAGACTTTTCCACATGACAGCTGGACCAACCAGATTATTCCACGTGGAGGGGTGAAATCCCGTATCGTCAGTGACGTTTTTATTAATTTTCTTTATAGACTATTAATTTTTATACATAATTTCTCCAATTTTTTTTTTAAATATACTAAAAAAATAATAGATGCTAGGTTGGGTGAGTATTATGATCGATAGAGAATACATAAACCCTACTCTATCCTCAACAGGCTTTGAAAAATCAAACGCATATCCTATCCTATCCCTAAAAATACCTACCCTAACGAATAGGGTTGGATGGATATCCAACGAATTAGATCGAAATTACCATTCTTATGCAGAAGTAAAGAAGCGTGATGCCTTTAGACCCATTTTTCAATTCTATATTGAAGGGCCATATTGAAACCTCTCCTAATTCTACGGTTTTAGTCCATGATTCTAGATTTAGTATACCGGAAAAATGAAAGCCCAACAACTACGCCCCCTGCCAGGGTCAAATTGACGAATGGCCATTGCTAATCCATCGTCCGATGTCACTCCAGAAGCTCTTCCAAAACCTCAGAACTGTAAAAAGATGCTACCTCCCAAACCCTTCTCTAAACCCCAGAACTAAAATTGCAGACACAATCATCTGCACCATTTTAATCACCTCAACTCTTCAATCCATCCCCACTTCTACCACCACACTCCTCTCCAAGCTTACCCCTCATTTTGTCCACCTTATTCTTTCTGACCCACTTATCAAAACTCCTAGATGTCTTGATTTCTTCCATTGTCTCCTAAAGAACCAATCTTTGTTGTCTTTTAATCTAAATATTGAAATCAACTTGACCCTTGTTTGTAGACTTATCCATTGTAGAAACTTTATTGATGCAGAGATTATTTTGGGCTCATTCTTGATTCGTGAAAATTACAGGTGCCCTATTTCTGATATAGTCGTTTTTTTAGAGAATAATTTTGTTAAACCAGTTATTTCTGCTAAAGTCTTCAACTTGATGCTTAAAGTGTATTCTGATCGCCAGGAATCCGAAATGGCATTGGTGACCTTTGATTTTATGGTAAAAAATGGGTTTGAGGTGAATGCAAGAACATGTATTGTCTGTTTGATTGAGCTCATGAAACATGATAAGTTGGAATTAGGCCTAGAGTTTTTTTATAAAATGATTGAGTTAAACATTGAGGTTCCGGTGTTTTCGCTGACTATAATAGTCGACGGGTTGTGTAGGAATGGGGAGACACAGAGGGCTAGAGAACTAGTGGAAGAGATGGTAGGTAGAAGAATCAAGCCTAATATTGTTACATGGAATACTTTGGTAGATGTGTGTGTTAAGAGGTGGAATTTCGAGGAATTGAATGAGGTTTTGGTTTTAATGAGAAAGGAAGAAGTAGAGTTCAGTGCTGAAACCTATAAATTTTTGATTGATGGATTTTCGAGTTCTGGAAAATTCGAAGATTGCGAGGGAATACTAAATGAGATGCTTCATAAGGGGTTTAGGGTAGATTCTTATACATATTATTTAGTAATTAATGGATATTGTAGATTAGGAAATGTTGAAGGAGCATTGTCGTTATTCGACAAAATGTCGGGAAGGATGATTCACACAAATTCTGATACATACTGGGTATTGGTGAATGCATGTTGTAAGGTTGGGAACATGCAGGTAGTGAAAGATCTATTAGAGAATATGCAAAAGAAAGGTATTGAATGTGATGATGATGAAAATTTTAATTCTTTGATTGGTGCTTACTGCAAGCAACAGATGATGAACGAAGCTCTGTGTGTCCTTGTCCGGATGTTAATGAAAGGCTTGTTTCCTGAATATTCTGTTCTTGAGATGGTGATGGATAGTTTATCGAAATCAGGTCGAATTGGAGAAGCCAATTCGGTTTTGAGCATTTTGTTTAAAAGGGGTATGTTATCTGAATTTCTGAATTTTATTCATTTATTTGAAACACCGAGACGTCAAGATCATATAAGATGGGGCACACTAGAGGAAGATGTCGAAATCATTTCAGAATCTGATTTGTATGATGAGCTAATTGCCATACTGCAAGATGAAAAATTGTATGATGAACTAATTGCCATACTGCAAGATGAAAAATAGAGAAATGCTTCCATAATGAACATGTATGCATTTGATGAATGTGGTCCAAAGGAGAGTGGTGAGACTTCACCATGCAGCTAAAAAGACATTTGAGAAGCTGGGAAGAAGGGCATTGAGGGGTTACGATATTGCTAGCAGAACAGAAAGAAGTGTTGGGGACAAAGTGTAACTTGTTCTTTGCATTGTGAGTTGTTTTTTCCTTGGGCTAATTATTCTGAACTCTGGGTTTTGTGTTTGTGATGAATCCATCCCCATTGGATTCTATTTGGGAAGCGAAGACGGTTATCTCTTACAAAGAGAAAGAGTTGTCAGGGTAGTTGCTAAATGGGCCATGTTATCCTGCAAAAGCCAGCACTTGATCTAACAAGTACCATATTAGGCATAAACTGGGGAATTTATTCCTCAACTGCTGATGTGTGCATTGGGAATACCTAAGTCATTTAATAGCGTATGGATTCAGTGGTTATGTATTGTGAAAAAATGGGGTTACAATGTGGTTGGGAAAGCTTCCTAATTCTGAATTGTGATCTTTCTTCTTGGGACAAGCCTTAAAAAGGTACGGGCTTTCTGCATTGGTCATGCTTTTTTATATATTTGATGATATGATGGAACAGTTCACCTAATTTGCTTTGATCATAGAGAGATACTAAAGCAGTAGTATTTGAATGAGTATCCTAAGATTTGCATAGAGAGAGGAATGTCTTTGAAGATAACAAGTTTTGAAGAAATAACTATCCCTGGTTTTTTTCGGAGCCACATATGTGCCCTTGATTATGAGCTTTAGCTATTTATATTTATTTCTTGCAGAATGCAGAATGCAGAATGCAGAATGCAGAATGCAGATTGGATTCTCGATTATTATGTGATAAAAGCAATTGAGAATGTGGTGGGTGGCTTTAAAACCTGTCACCAAAGATAGAGTTGTTTAATTAGGTACATCATCTTTCATCAACATCAAATATTCTATTAGTTTGCACATTAATATCCGAAACACTGCAGCACGTGGATGTACGACGAACGAGAATATGAGTTGCAGCAGGCAGGGCTTTGCTCATGAGCTTGTTTGTGCCTCCTCTGGGTGATTTTTCATCTTTAGATTTATTTTTCTCATTGGACCTTTGCCTAATGCCAAGGTTTTAATAAGGCGGATAAGCTCTATTCTTAGAATATTGGTTGTATACCATGAAGGCAGGCATGAAAGTCGGACTGATTTTTACTTTCGGCCAAGTTCGTTCAAATAAAAATCTTTTAACTTCATTGTGCTCGTTGATTATTGCATGACTTGCTATGTATATATATGTAAGCTTGTCATGAGATAAAATCTTGCAGAATGTTTGATCTGGCATGTATATACTTTTGATACTTACTAATATTTACATTTCCACACACCAACTAATTATTGCTTCTACTGTAGTTGGCAATCCACACCTCTCACCCCCTCCCCCTCCCCCTCCCCCTCTAAAGCAAAGGCTTGGCAGATGTTCAGCTACACGTTACAAGTTGATAAAAAGACCATGTATGTAGCATCCTAACCACCACATAATCCGAAAATAAATAAATTAAAAGACAATAACATGTGCTATTTAGATCTAAAGGTTACAATTGCATTTGAAGCATCACTGCTATGATCAATCAAAATAAAAGTAAATCACACTTGGATTATGTCAAACGTCGATCTCTATTGCAAAAAAAAAAACAAAAAAACTGGGCACTTACTCTAGAAGAAGAAGACAACTTCATGCCAAGACAAAATTCTGCAAAAAGACAGACACGTCGACGAAACCATTAAACTACTAGTGCATCAGAGGAGCCCCAGAAAGCACGGGACTATTTTCTCCAGAACCAGGCTCACGTTCATCTAAACTAGGGATGCTCATAGAACGTTTTCTGTTTCTTACATGTCCCATTGAAGCTCCCCTCCTCTCGTTTCTATCTCTAAGAAAAGCAGAGTATGAACGTGCAGGTGGCTGCTTGCCACCTTCATGTTTGTTGTTAGAGTTGTTCAAGAAATTATCAAGGTTTTGCCTGTATCTCTCTCCTTGGATTTCATTATTACTAGTTCCTTTGCTTGTTTGCTTCCCTGAATCCTGCACCATGTTGCTGAGCCTTTCATCATCGTCGGATAAATAACCGTTTTCTTCGATGGCAAGATCATCATATTCTTCATCAGATTTTGATGAACCCTCATCTACTGATCCCTCCACCTGTGAGTGATGTGGATTCTCGACATAAGAATGATTGGCATTTAACTTCAAAAATACCAAACTCTCATCTATATTGGTAATTTTCAAACATGTTATAAAAGAAATGTCGTCGGTAAACCATTTGACAATACATACCTCTTCATTATTATTTCCAGCACCATCACTAATATCCTCATCACTGCCAACCTCAGGTGTATCATCATCTTCATCACTACCATGCACAGAATCTTCCTCCATTGGCTGAGCGAAAAAATATATATATATATGTACAAGGCCAAAGAATCAGAAAAGAAATATATGGAATATCAGAATTTATTGACAAAGCAGAACAGATCTGATATTTAACTTCACCAATGATAAGTAAAATCAGCTATGTTTCTGTGCAATAAAAGTTCAAAGGTTTCACATATGCATAAAAGACAAACCTCTTTTGCAGGCCCTTCAGACATCCTAGGTGAACTGCAACACGATGAATGATATTTGCTACCATTGTCTGTCACGTCACCCCTAAGATCATCAACACTGCTGGCATGGCTTGTGCCACCGGTATCACTCGGCCATGCACTGATCCCAAAGTTACCAAACGGCAAATTAACAGGCTCAGCCTTACCAATCTGCAGCGGACCATACATAGGATTTCTTGTCCTGATTGACAAAGAATATTCCAATATGGGTTTACCACTGGCATCCGTCAAACCAACAGGCCAAGCCTTTGCAACAGATCCATCATTATTCAGCAGCGCCATCAAATGCCTAGAAGAACCTTTGCGCTGAATCAATTGAAACATTCCTTTTGAGCTTAGGGAATTTGCAGCACATTGATTCCTGTGCTCCTCATCAATAACCGTCACGGTATTGGTTATGGGGTCGTATAGTTGCTCTCCTGCAACACGTCTTCGGAGACAACTGAAGACAGTTGCATGAATGGCTGCCACGCTTCTGTCAACATTTGTATTGTTTATCTTTGGCACCAAATGCTTGTCAGCCCGGTTGCAGAGATACTCTTGGATGGTCCGGATATTTCTTATATATTTAACATACTTGTTTTTGGCAGGATCTAGAGTCATATATTTTGCACGGACAGCAAATCTCTCCATATGTTTCTCCTCATTTGAGATGTATATCATAAAGGGTATGATCGAAGGATGTTTTTTCATAAGTCCCATCTGCTTGGCCATAAAAACAGTAGGGTCAGATTTTATCGCAGAGAAGGAAACCAAAGACTAGTCATGAAAGTATATGTACCACAAAATTAAGGCTCAAGTGGACACCCTCTACAACTACGGATTCTTTACGTTCTTCCCATGCAGTGATAAGGCGGTCAAGGCTATCAATAACCATCTCACTTTGGGCTTTATATCCTGCAACTGCCATCTGCTTCGGGCTAATCAAGTCAGTGGCGCCTGAATTCCCTTCCACATGGGATTTCTCACTAAGTGAATTTTCCAGCATATCATCCTTCACCGGCTGAGGGTTTGAAATCGTAACTGATTTCTTTGCTTTCTTTTTTGCCTTGGCTTCGAAACAGCAACCGGATCTAAATGCTCCCCGGCATGATAAGTTGAAGCCCAAAGTAGGGGATTTTGCTTTTCATCCACAAAGCTCCTCATCATATGCCTTATGGAGTCTGTTGAAATCACCGTGGTTATGCCCAACCTGCTAGCCTACCATACAAATGAAAATACGAAATAAGTACTTAATACATCATAAATTCAAGAAAGCGTAAAAAAAAACATAACTTTTGCAGACAAATGATTCAGAGAAGGAATAACTGGTATCTGAAATCCAAAACGCAAGCAAAAACGAATCCACGAATACATAATGTAAATCAATCGAGACTTAAATGTCTTAGCATACAAATTTACTCCCACCACGCCAATATTAAGTGACCCTCATCAAAATCATTCCTGTCTTAAAAAAAAATTATGTTCTTTCCTCATGAATTACATTGACATATTTTCATTCTGCACCGCTTTCATTTCTACTCAGGAAAGAAATGTAAAATCTTGAACCTATTAGCCCTTCACTTGATAGCAACCATGTAATATGTGACAAACAAAAGGGAAGTCAGGCAGTTTAATATGCTTCCTATGGAATACCAACTAGAGATGGTTAAACAAAACATGCCAAAACCGGAAATCGAAGGTAGACTGCAAACTGTCAATAGCAGATTGTAGAAGCTAAAACATATTCTCCAATCTAAGAAGCTCTAATGACCCCATTTCTTGACATGCAAATGTACACGAAGTAAGGAAGCAAAACCATGTACCAGCAAAGCAGACAAAGTAGATTTGCCACAGCCACTGGTTCCACACAACAGCACAGTAACAGATTCCTTTCTTTCTCTGAGTCTGTAACCACAAACAGATACACAGAGTTAACTTTTATTTAAAACTGGGTCACAAGAGATTTTGGAATTTAGATGGAAAAAAATGCACAAAACAAAATAGTATAATACTTTACTAAGCATAAAAGTATGTCCACAGGTAAGTATTAAGTATGACTGCAGGTGAATGCTTTCTCCAGGTGTTCTGGGAACAAAATCTTAAAAGTTATCAGCAGCATAAATTCTACCTTTAGGAACAAACATTGTTGATGGGAAAAACCGTTAAAACAAGCATAAGATGTCATCTCTACCTGCAAGCTAAAGCCAAGTTAGCCCTCTGATTGAGGCCCACATATTTATACTCCATGAGTGCATTGCAGAGACAATATCTAAGAATGTCTCTCTGTTGACCACTACAGGTTATGCGCTTTTATATAACTTTCGAAAGGCTGATTCTTTTCATTGTGATTCTGAGCAACAGACTGAACATCTCCCATTGTCTTATCCAAAGATATATAACTTAAAATCTTATCCTCGTCATGATTGCGTAGTACTTTCAAATTGTCCACTCCTGATATATTTCCAGCAGATGTTACCAAATTATCCCCAAGACACTCTGCTCTCATCATCTCAAAAACCCGCTTACTAATCTGATCAAGAAAAAAGGTAATACTAATCAGCAAGAGGTACAAGATACACATATTGGAGAAGATCAGGTTAGTGCAACTTTTATTTCATCAGATCTAAGTTAATACCACAAGAGCTTGGATTATATTTGCTGGATAATGTGACGCAACAGATAAAAAGGCCCCGAGAAAAACTAAAACATATTAATTGTGGTTACACCCAGTTAAAAGTGGGTCAGGTACCACAGAAAGAACAGAATTCTAAGGAAGAGGAAAATGCAAAGCTTATATACCATACTCCCATCATTATCAAGTTTTTCCAATTTAATGAGTCGATCCTTCTCCCCTGGCCCCTGGGCGGTTGGAGGGAGGAGCAGACATACGCTTCTTTAGTGTCAGTTATCACCAGAGAGAAGACTGCTTCAAGCCATATCCTAACTTTATCATAGCACAGGAAGGCCACGTACACTTACCCAATCCTCGACTGCCAAAATAAGATCTACCCACTCATATGAGAGAAGCGTCTCTTTTGAGGGCGTACACATCATAAGCTGATAGGCCATGTGGTTAGAATCGCACTTATGTTGAAAGGAGACTCAAGTGGGAAAACACAACTTAAAATCATGCAGCGCCATCTTAACGAAATGCAAGGGGAGAATACAAAAGAACACAAAAGTATGCGTGTGTTACTTCATAAGGGTTATGCATTGAAGAAATCAATTTTAGAGTTATCTAAGCACCCTGCAAGTAACCTGGAATGTAACACGACCAACAAGAATAATTTCCGAAAAAAGGCCACGCACTAAACATGATAACTCGTTCATACTACTAGAGAAAATGCCAATACATTTGAGTTAGAAGTCCAAAATAGAAATGTTGTGGCGACGACTTTATAAATGCTGATAACTGCAGAAACGGCCTAAAAAAACTCAAACCAACTCCTGTAACCAGATTAAGCATGTTTTCCATTTTTCAATCAAATTGAAAAAAAAAAATGAATATATCAACTGAAGCAAATTAAAAAGTCAACATCAATTTGAGCAACAGGCTCTCTGGCATGCATACAGAAAACATAACAACAGTGAGCACATGTTTGTAAACCGATAAGGGGCAGCAATGTGGACAAAAGACCCTCCTCACAAAACAAAAAGTGAGTAAGGTAAATCTTCTCTAGTTATAGAGTGCCCACAAACTCATTAAAGTTGCATTAGGATTCCAAAAATAAAAGCTTTACTACTTCTGCCTCTATTGTAAATTTTACTACTACTATTGCAACTTGACCATAATAAACGGCCTCAGTGAATTCATGTTACACCAGTTATTCGGTTTGAATCACTGTTGCAAGCCTTCATAAGTCTCATTATATTGACTGCAACTCCACAAATTTTCCTTTTTTTCATGATCAGCCACTGTAACGGTGTAACCATATACAGCAATGTCAATACAACAAGCAGAACAATGTATAATAAACCAATGTAAGCAACTTGTTAACAACTTCTCCATTCACCAGCATCTTCAGTACGAAAATCAAGAAACTTTAATACAGAATCGTCAATAACAAAAAAACAAAAAAACAAAAAACACAAATAAGACAAACCACCTTGAAAGCATGGCGAGCTTTGCAACCCATGAGCTGCAGAGTACTTTGCAACACCGAGCGCGTGTAGCGGAACGTATGCCTAGCATCTTCCGTTACCTTACCCTCCTCAACGGTGTCCACCACCACTATGTACAACACTTTCGCCACCTCCACCGCCATTTCTTCTTCAATACACCGCAATATCCATTGGAAAATGTACCTGCAAAAATGCCAGTTAAAAAAAATGAAATAAAAAATCATGTAACACAAACATACGGAGAGAAAAAAAAAAATTGATGAACAAAGAAAAACATATAATGAGGATCAAGAAAGGAATAAATCGATCAACCTGATGTGACAAAATATTCTTTAGAATATTGAATGCTACGATTATTGGCTATGATTAGGGTATGGAGAAGGGTGAAACGGAGATCGGATGTGAAATTGGAATGGAGAAAATTAAGAAAACGGGTAGCATTGAAAGCGTGATCGCCATTTTTTTTTTTAGTGGAAGCAGCTTCCACGCATCGGAGCTGTGAAGTTCCACGAGTCGAGTCGTCCTTCAAACACAACACAAAACGACAGATGTTTTTTTTTTCTTCTTTGAAATGAACAGATGATTTCTTTCGCAACTATTGCCACGATTTGACTAGGAAAAACCTGAACTTGTCTGACCCCCCAAAAACACCTTTTCCCTTCTCAAAATAAATAAATAAATAAAATTACAAAAACACCTTCTTTTTTTTTTTCCTTTTTCTTTATGGATCTTGTAAATTGACAACGAAATCAATTTTGAAGAAAAATTGCAAGAGGAAAAATTTAGGGTTTATTGTTAAAAAAAAATAATTTAAACATAGAAATATGTAAAGAGAACAATGAAATATTTTTCTGGATAAAAAGGATATATCTTTAATTCAGTGTGATAGTGAAACATTATATTTGGAGTCAGTTCCACTGCAGCAAACAGTAGATTTTGGGTTATGAACAGTGGATTTGTCATTCTCACCCAATTTATATTTCCACTGCTCTAATTTCCATTTTTTCCATCTTTTGTCCTTTTAAACCACTTCATCCAAAAATTTATCTGTGATAGATAGATACAGTTTATTATTATCTCCTAAAATTTATTATCTTCAGCTTTGCATCTTAAATATTTGGATCCCATGCAATATTATATCTTTCATTTCGTAAAAGAACATTACTAAAAAAGACTGGTCCATCAATAAGGTTTACACTTATTGTTTTTGAAATAAAACTCGGACTCGATTAGAGGGGGGCAACGTAATAATGGCATGTTTGTTACGTAGGAATTGAATGATATGGAATGAAATGTAATAGAATGGAATAAATTCATTCCATTGCTGCGTTTGAGATGTGAAAAAATGAAATAAAAAGTAGATATGGTGGAAGTGGTAGGGTGGGGTGGGGTAGCCCTACCCCACACCCCACTTCACCCTGCCTCTCTACCCACTTTACCTTACCTATCACCCCATCCTACCTACCCTACCCACCACCCACCTACCGTACCCTATCCACCCTACCATACCCACACCACCCTGCCAACTCCACCATCACCATCACCATCACCATATCTTACCCTACGTATCCTACCTACCTTACCCCACCACATACTCTACTCCACAATCACCCACCAATACCCCACCCTACCACACCCCACCCTGCCCACACCTACTCTACCTATCCTACCCACCACCACACCCTACCCTACCCACCACCTAACCCTATCCTACCTTACCTACCCCACCCACCCCACCCTACCCTATCCATCACACATTTCCTACCCTACCCACCACCTCACCATGCCCACCACTGCCCTACCTTACATACCACCCTATCATATATTACCATACCCTACCTTACCCACCACCCTATCCTACCAGACCCTACCCACCCTACCCTTACCCACCACCCCACCATACCCTACCTTACCCACCACTCCATCCTATCCTACTCTACCATATTTCACCATATTCTACCTTACGCATCTTACCCACCTTACCCCACCACCTACTCTACCCTACCCCTACCTACCTATCCTACTTCATCATCTACCCTAACCTACCCTACCACCCACCCACTCTTACCCCATCACCCACATGTTTTGTCGATTTTCATTTTATTTAATCGCATTACATCCATTTTTGAAAGGAATGAAAATGGGCATTTTTCATTCCATTCAAATAAAATTTCATTTCATTCCATTCCCTCATAATCATACACAAACATTTAATCATTTCATTCCGTCCTAACAAACGTACCATAAGTTATTTTATATATTTTGATAAAAATTAAGAAATTGGTTGAATATTATAAAGTCGAAGAAAAAATGGTATGAAGTACTATTCTATTTGTTCCAATTTAACGAGTTTAACTCTAACACCAAAATAACTATAAAAGAATCTTGCATGCGACTAATGCATTATTTTTATTTTTTTTTAGAAGATATTATTTCCTCAAAAAAAATATTATTATTGTTTTTATTCTCTAAGTTGCACCACCCGCTTTCTAGTTTTTTAGCCGAAATTCATTGAAGTCAGAGTGTGGGATTGAGCCTGCCCTTTATTAGTTAGTCCTGGTAACGCTCCCAGACGGCGTATTTTTTTGAAACGAGGTCCCCGGTAACGCGACATAAAGACTCCTTATGGTTATTTCAAATGAATTTTATTCTTCTTTTTTTCAGTAATTTTTTATTTTTTAACTCTAAACCTAAACTAAAACAGAACTAAAAGAAAATAAGATTTATTGGATAAATATACAGACCCCTTTCTAATGTCTATTATAGGGAAAGGATTCCTTATAAGTATTGTTTTGGAAATGTAACACTATCAAATTAATTAAAAAGATAAACAATTCTTTTTGCCAATCGACTAGTTAAATCGGAACATGGTGAGAATCAAATTAGGCAACAAAACATTTATATTTTGGAATTAAAACAATAATAACAAATATCAAATGTGCCACCACACCTCTTAGTTAGGAAAGATATTAGCTTGTGCTCCTTTAAGGATTGGGATTCTCACCCACTCTCTGACGTAATGGATGCTTGCTTATTATCTCATAACGCCGTTCCGGACACCGAGTCCTTATCCGGAAAAGGAACGTTCGGCACGTATACAATAAAAATAAATTCATTTCATACGTAAGCCTCTACTACGTCGTATCAAAAATAACCAAACGGAAGCAAAAGACTCGGGTAGTAAATTTCCAATAGAAATCCAAGAATAGAATACAGTCTAAAGATGGAAATGTAACCTTATTACATTCAAGAAAAATAAGGGTTTAAAACTGAATGACATAGCTTAAACATCAATTAAGTGCAAACTGGGGCAATGTGTGCACATTAGCTGGAATGCGTACGCATTCCCTGCTTCAAAACCTGTGGGAAACTGTCTGTCCAAACAATGCATGCGCATTGACTACAATGCGTACGCATTACCTGACCAACACCTAAGCTTAAACTCTCTGTTTGAACAATGCGTGCGCATCCTTATTAATGCGTACGTATTCAACAACCGGAAACAAAACGAAACTCTGTTCAGGAATGCGTCGTCGCGCATTCTTTTGAATCGCGTCGCGTTCGGCGTCAGTGAAAAAACACGAAATCACATAGAAGGAATGCGTGCGCATTGCTAGAAATGCGTACGCATTCTACCTACTGCCCTAAATCCTAATTTCAACACTTAACGATTTCTAATCCGTTTCTAACCCAATTAGCATCAAATTAAGCACATAAAAACGCGAGAAAAACATATCTAAACATACCATAACATCTATGATCATTGATCAACAAAAGGACTCATCTTTCTAGCATTAAAACATCTTAAAATATGATCTAAACCTCATAAACGATAATTGAGTTCATACGAAGAGCCTCTTACTTGATTGCGAAAAAAACTGGATTCAAACGAATAGCGAAAAGTCTGCGCACTTTCCACAAACCCGATATCCAAGCGGTGCTCTTTTCACGACGATTCCAATTCTCCAATCCGATCGGAAAACGATCAAGAAACGCTTCAGATATTGTGACAACTCTCTTGGCCCTTTTCTCTTCTCAAGAATTGCGCACAAGAGAAGAACGTAAAGACTGATTTCTGATTAATTAGGTTATGGGGATTAAGTTGTGTTAATTTCCTTAAATACCAACTCCCAATTAATCACTTTTTCCATAAACACCCTTAATTACCAAAAATCAAAATAATCCCTTTAATTATATACATAAATTAAAAATTATATATATATATATATATATATATATATATATATATATATATATATATATATATATATATATATATATATATATATATATATATATATATATATAATCAATTAAATACTTAACTCCAATAAATGAAAAGAAATACTAATATTTCGTTTTAAAAATAACACGTCTCATCTTTCCTAAAAATCGAATATTACATTCCTCTCCTTAAAAAGGAGTTTAGTCCTCAAAACTAGAACATACCAGTAGATCAACAAACTCTTGGAATTCACGATCATATCATCTTCAACTTCCCAAGTTGACTCCTCCGGGTGAATGATTGCTCCATTGAACTAAAACCAATGGGATCATCCGCCTCTTGATCATCTTTTCCTTCCGGTCCAAAATCTTGACAGGTCTCTCATCATAAGCAAGATTGTCTCGAAGGATTTCCGGATCAACCGTAGTTTCAACATCATTCTTAAATCGACACTTCTTCAACATCGAAACATGAAACACACTTATGGACCGCCCGACATGTATTCCGGTAACTGTAGTTTGTAAGCCAACGGTCCAACTCTTTCCAGAATCTCAAATGGTCCAACATACCTTGGACTTAGCTTTCCCTTTTGTCCAAAGCGTTTCACTCCTTTCATCGGTGAGGCTCGTAGATACACTCTATCACCGACTTCAAACTCAAGAGGTCTTAACTAACGTCACCCCAACTTTTACGCATGTCTTGTCTTTTGCCTTGATTCTTAACCACCAACAACCGCTTTCCTTAGCCTGTTCAACCAATTCCGGCCTACGTGATTTGTCTTTCCCCGACTTCATCCCAAAACAGTGGCGTTCGACATCTTCTTCCATACAAAGCTTCAAACGGCGGCATGCCCACGCTTGTGTGATAACTGTTGTTGTAGGCAAACTCCGCTACGGGTAGGTAATCATCCCATGATCCACCTACTTCCAAAACACAAGCTCTTAGCATGTCCTCAAGTGTTTGGATGGTCCTCTCAGACTGTCCATCTGTCTAAGGATGAAAGACCGTACTCAAATCCAACTTGGTTCCAAAAGCTTCTTGTAAACTCTTCCAAAACCGACTGACGAACCTCGGATCACGATCCGAAACTATCGAGATAGGAACTCCGTTTAACTTCACTATATTATCCAGATATAGTGTTGTCATCTTCTTCAAAGACATATCAACCTTAGTTGGTAAGAAATGGGCGGATTTAGTTAACCTATCCACAATTACCCAAATCGCATCATGTCCTCCCTTAGTCTTCGGTAAACCGGTGATGAAATCCATCGTAATCTTATCCCATTTCCATTCGGGGATATCCAAAGGCTTAAATATTCCTCCTGGTCTTCTATGCTCTGCTTTAACTTTCTGACAAGTGTCGCATTCTGCCACGAACTTAGCTATTTCCAACTTCATCGAGGGCCACCAAAACTTTTCCTTCAAGTCTCCATACATCTTAGTAGCACCTGGATGAACTGCAAAAGCAATCCTATGTGCCTCATCCATAATTCTTTGTCTTAAGTCACCAACATTAGGCACACACAGACGATCCTGGTACAAAAGATTTCCATTCTTATCTAACACATAACCCACCGTAGGCTTTTCTCCAGCAACTCGCTTCAAATCAACCAAAACTGTGTCTTCATCTTGCTTTTCTCGAATATCATCCATCAACTCAGATCTTGCTAACAACGGCGCCACAAACTGTCGATCCTCTATCTGATCAAAACTACTGGTTTCTAGCCTGTCTAACCTTTCTGCCATATCTTCGACGCTTGAAACCGCAAACACTGGTTTTCTGCTTAAAGCATCTGCCACTACATTCGCTTTACCCGGATGGTACTGAATGTCCAAGTCGTAATCCTTTACGAACTCTAACCATCTCCTCTGTCTCATATTCAGATTCTCATGTGTGAAGAAATACTTTAAACTCTTGTGGTCGGTGAAGACCATTGCCTTAACTCCATACAAGTAGTGCCTCCAAGTCTTTAAGGCAAACACTACTGCCGCCAACTCTAAGTCATGTGTCGGGTAGTTCTTCTCATGCACCTTTAGCTGTCTAGATGCATAAGCAATCACTTTCCCTCCTTGTATCAACGCACAACCTAAACCTTGTCCCGAGGCATCCGTGTAGATGTCGTAGTTATCAAAGATCTCCGGAACTGCCAAAACTGGGGTTGTAGTCAACTTCTTCTTCAACGTCTGAAAAGCTATTTCACACTCTCTTGTCCATTCAAACTTCACATTCTTCTGTGTAAGCTTATTGAGTGGGGTAGCTATCTTTGAAAAGTCTTGCACAAACTTCCTGTAGTAGCCAGCCAATCCAAGAAAACTTCTTACTTCTGAAACTGTGGTAGGTCTAGGCCAATTCTCAACTGCCTCAATCTTTGCGGGATAAACTCGAATGCAATCTCCAGAAATGACATGACCCAAGAAACTGACTTGCTTCAACCAAAAGTCACACTTCGAAAACTTAGCAAACAACCGACTCTTCTTCAAAGTATCCAACACTATCCTTAAGTGTTCCTCATGTTCTTTCTCATCCTTAGAGTATACTAGGATATCGTCTATGAACACTATCATAAACTTATCCAAGTATGGCATGAAAACTCGCTGCATTAAATCCATAAATGCAGATGGAGCATTAATGAGTCCAAAAGGCATGACCAAGAACTCATAATGTACATACCTCGTACTAAAAGCCGTCTTCGGTATGTCTGCTACCTTGATCTTCAGCTGATGATAACCAGACCTAAGATCAATCTTAGAGAACACTTTCTTGCCTTGCAACTGATTAAACATATCATCAATCCTCGGTAAAGGGTACTTGTTCTTGATGGTAAGATTGTTCAATGCTCTGTAGTCGATGCACATCCTCATGCTACCATCTTTCTTCTTCACGAACAAAACAGGGGCTCCCCAAGGTGAAGTACTAGGCTGAATTATGTTCCTCTCAAGCATATCGTTAAGTTGAGCTTTTAATTCCTTCAACTCAGCCGGTGCCATTCTATAGGGTGCCTTAGCAACTGGTGCCGCTCCCGGTACTAACTTGATCTCAAACTCGATTTCTCTATCCGGCATGTTCCCCGGTAACTCCTTCGGAAACACTTCAGGATACTCTCTCACTACCGAAGTTTCTCCTAGCTTAGGCTTCACTTGTTCCACATCCACTGCGTACAACAAGTAGCCTTCACAACCCTTCTGACAAGCTCTAATTGTCTTAACCGCTGAAATTATCGGATGTCTCTTCTTGCTCGGCTTGTACACATTACCCTGATAAGTCTTATCTGATTTCCCGGGTATCTTAAAAGTCACTTTCCTCTCTTGGCAATCTAAGTGAACATAATTCTCGGATAGCCAATCTATTCCAAGAATCACGTCAAAATCTGAAAAGTCTAGAACTGTAAAGTCGCTCTTGCATCGATAAGATCCAACTCGAACTTCCACTTGAGGTATCATCCTAGTTACCTTTGTTACCTTTCCTAACGGTGTAGTTATCGTACCTAGGATGCATATTCATTTATTTAAATTAAATTACAGCATGAGTAAACGTGCTATAAAAATATCTTAACAAAATAAATTAACAATAAGGTACCTGAGATAACATCATCTTCTGGTTCCGCATCTTTAGCATCAACAGCAAAAACACGAACGGGTCGGCTTGGGCCGCTTCTCCCGTTTCCTTGGCTCGAACTGCCTTTGCGTCCTCTGTTTGGACACACCCTAGAAAAGTGTCCTGGCTCTCCGCAGACGTAGCAACCATTAGTATTATGCTTGCACTCCCCTGAATGATTTCTGTTGCACTTAGGGCAAAGTGGTGCACTGTTCGGGGCCTTAGCTGCCGTGGGAGCTGTTGTCTTCTTGACGTTCTGTTGCGGTGCCCCTCGGTAATTACCCTGACTAGTTCCGAAGTTTCTCTTGTTCCCAATGACAATTGTGGCCTTCTTCCTGAAGGTCTCAACCTCCAAAGCCTTATTCAATAACTCCGTCATATTCTTAGTTGTAAATCCCAACATGCCTGATTGTATTTCGTGAGCTAAACCTTCCTTATAGAGGGCCATCTTCCTCTCTTTCACTTTCATTAATTCAGGGTAGAACCTTCCCAACTCATTAAATTTATTGGTATACTGAGATACCGTCAAATGAATACCTTGCTTTAGCTTCAGGAACTGACTTGCGTTATCTGCTTCTACCGTTGCCGGGAAGTACTCGTTGTAAAACATGACTTTGAAAGCTTCCCATTCTGTCACCTTACCATTGCTACTCTGTATAGCGTCAATCCAAGCTTCAGCTGACCCTAAAAGGAAACTAACTGTCAGCTGTGCCATCTCTGTTTCAGGAACATGTATATTCCTACAAGCCTTTTCGAAGCTTCTTAACCACTCTTCAGCCTTTGAATGTTCTACATTCCCGTAGAAGTTTTCAACCCGATTCCTTCTCAATCTTGTATATCAATCAATTGGTGGTGCTTGCTCAAAACCCGGTCTAACTGGTGGGTAAACATGTGGGTATCCAAAAGGTATATGTTGCTGGTACTGGGGTTGTTGAAGGTAAGGTGGGATCACTTGAGGCTCAGTCCGATAAGGATAATTTCCCTGATAATGCTGTGGGGTAGGCTGAGGCTGGTGGAAACCAAAGGGTGGATAACCAATGCCTTGCTGATGGGGGGCACAGTAAGTCGAGGAGTATGACCTACAGGAGGTGGATAGAAGGTCTGCTGCTGTTGGTGATGGTAAACTGGTGGAGAGGGGTGACTCACTGGTGGGTAAACACTCACTGGCAGAGGATAAATGCTAGTCACTGGTGGAGGTAAGCTGATCAGCGGGATGTCACCTACTACAGTGACACGGGTAGGTGCTTGTCCAGGTTCTCCATAGATATAATTGTACCTTGGTGGTGGTCGCGGTGCGAGATTCTGACGAGGTCTCGGTGACAAGTTCTGCTGGGATCTTGGTGTAGGTGTCGCAGTATGAGGAGGTGGTGAAAGCTCGGGTGAGGTGAATGATTCTGCCTCACGAAACCGCCTCTACTACCGGCGTTGGAATTTCCCGACGAACTCCGTGAAGTCTCGCACCGCTCGAGCCTCGTGAACACCATCCTCGATGATCAAAGAAACGAGCGTTACCAAAAGATCTAGAAAACTTATCTTAAAAAAAAAGGAAGCCTAAAAGGCGCTTCTCTCTCGATACCAATTATAACGCCCGTTCCTGCACACCGAGTCCTTATCCGGAAAGGAACGTTCGGCACGTATAAAATAAAAATAAATTCATTTCATACGTAAGCCTCTACTACGTCGTATCAAAAACAAGCAAACGAAAGCAAAAGACTCGGGTAGTAAATTTCCAATAGAAATCCAAGAATAGAATACAATCTAAAGATGGAAATGTAACATTATTACATTCAAGAAAAATACGAAATTTAAAAGAAACGTACGATAATCTCAAAAGAACCGTAAAAGGGTACTACAAGTCTCGAAAGATCAAAAGTCTAAACCAAAAGTACTCCAACAGCCTAATAAATGAAAGACAAAATAAATAAATAAAAAGTCTTCACGCGGCGTCGTCAAACGTCATCATCGAACTCATCCTCGTAACCCTGATCAACCTGTCCATCTTCTCACCCACAAACACATAGAAAACATGCATTTGAGGTAAGTACAAGGTACTTAATAAAAGAGAGAAGCTATGACAACAATTATAATTTATAAAGAAATGATATTTATTCGTTTAGTTGTTCATGTGTGACCAACTCAATCTGGGGTTCATTTAATGTCCATCAACAGGTTATGACTAAACGTTGCTACTTAACTTATCTATGTTACAACCGCACTCAAGGGCACTACGCCTGATGTATATCCACCAGGTGATATCGATTGCAACATATTAGTGGATCACACCATATCAACGAAGTCTAGAATAGGTAAACTCCGATAATGCGCGCGTCTCGGTGAGTCCTCTCATACTTAGGGTTTTTGACTCCGGAGTTCTTCCACCTTCGGAGGTAGCACACACATCGCGATATGGTGATGCCTATCCAAGAGACATGTTGTTTAATCTTTTACTAGTCAAGAAATGCGTATTTATTAAAATGATTAACTAACCACATAAGTGTTTTCAATTAATCTCCTCACAAATACTACTCTCTTCCTGAACCACTGAGACATAAACAAGGCCTAGCAATTACACGGACATTGATGAATACTAATTCATCAAAGCACAAGCCTTTCATGCTCTTCCGACGGATCCGAACTTCAACTCTCTTTAAGAGTACATTCGGTGTTTTAACTGAACGAATCAAAAGCTCAATTCAGGCTTGTTTACGTTTTTACATTGTTAACATTTCATAAAATAAGGGTTTAAAACTGAATGACATAGCTTAAACATCAATTAAGTGCAAACTGGGGCAATGTGTGCGCATTAGCTGGAATGCGTACGCATTCCCTGCTTCAAAACCTGCGGGAAACTGTCTGTCCAAACAATGCGTGCGCATTGACTACAATGCGTACGCATTACCTGACCAGCACCTAAGCTTAAACTCTCTGTTTGAACAATGCGTTCGCATCCTTATTAATGCGTACGTATTCAGCAACCGGAAACAAAACCAGAACTCTCTGTTCAAGGAATGCGTGCGCATTCTTTTGAATGCGTACGCATTCAGCGTCCAGAAGTGAAAACTTGAAATCCTGTAACAGGAATGCGTGCGCATTGCTAGCAATGCGTACGCATTCTACCTGCTGCCCTAAATCCTAATTTCAACACTTAACGATTTCTAATCCGTTTCTAACCCAATTAGCATCAAATTAAGCACAGTAAAACGCAGAAAAACATATCTAAACATACCATAACATCTATGATCATTGATCAACAAAATGACTCATCATTCTAGCATTAAAACATCTTAAAACATGATTTAAACCTCATAAACGATAATTGAGTTCATAGGAAGAGCCTCTTACTTGATTGCAGCAAAAAACCAGATTCAAACAGCCTTGAAAAGTCTGTTGCACTTCCCACAAACTGATATCCAAACGGTGCTCTTTTCACGACGATTCCAATTCTCCAATCCGATCTGAAAACGATCAAGAAACGCTTCAAATATTATGACAACTCTCTTGGCCCTTTTCTCTTCTCAAGAATTGTGCACAGGAGAAGAACGTAAAGACTGATTTCTGATTAATTAGGTTATGGGGATTAAGTTGTGTTAATTTCCTTAAATACCAACTCCCAATTAATCCCATTTTCCATAAACACCCTTAATTACCAAAAATCGAATAATCCCTTTAATTATATACATAAATTGAAAATTATATATATATATATATATATATATATATATATATATATATATATATATATATATATATATATATATATATATATATATATATATATATATATAAAATCAATTAAATACTTAACTCCAATAAAAGAAAAGAAATACTAATATTTAGTTTTATGAAAATTACACGTCTGTATTTTTTAGAAAATCGGAATATTACACTATCGACAATAGCGCTTAAATAAATAAATCTCAATGTTTCTCAAAAAAATTAAATACATGCCTTTAAAGTTGTGGAAGTTGTAAATTGAGCGTTACACTTCAGTTGTTCAATTTGCAAAATGTTGTATGTACATATTTTTGGCTAATATAAGTCTATACAATGTACTCCCTCCGTTTTTTTCAAATCACACAATGTCTTTCATCCGTTTTTTATATCATTATTTTAAAAATTGCTCTATTTTTATTTATTTGTTATTTTATATTCAATGCATCATTTATTATTTTTTCCTCCTTTACGAATAAAGTATTTACATCTTTAATAAAATATTACATTTCCAATACTAAAACTTCTTTACTAACAAAATATTTACATCTCCAATAAAAAAAATTATATTTCCAAGTAATATTTTAGACATAATAATTACTTTCTTAATCAGTATGATTCTTCTCTCAACGACAGATAAAAAAACAGAGGGAGTAATTTCAGTATTTCAGCTCAAATGCAATGTTGTCACTATAACATCACTGCTCTATCATCCGCCCGTAGGGGCAAGTACGATTTTGCTTCTCAATGTTCTCATGAAAGTGGTGTCACCTATGTTTTTACTCTTTCATTATTAACAACATTCAGACATTTTATCATTTCTTCAAGGTCTTAACATCACACTCTCTTCATAAAAAATGTTTATTTCTTCATTTGTTTTTTTTTTAATTTTCAGACCCAATATGGAGCACATTTCGTCTCGTGATTTTTTTTTTCACAACAATATCCAAATCGTTCAAATTCACGGTTGTACCCTACGGTGGATGCTGATGGTGGATTTTGTGACGTCCCCTGATCTACTGTCATTGCGAATCCACCATAAGTATTAACAAGGGGTGAGCTTGGTTTGGTTTGATTGGGTTCGGGTTGGTTACAAAATCTATTTACCGGCATGGTTGAAAAAATTTACACCACAAACCAAACGAATGGGTTGGTTTGAATTGATCTCGGTTAGGTTCGGGTTGGTTTGGTTTCCAGGATTCCCAGAGCTTTTTTACTGCCCAAAATCATACGAGAAGATATACGTACGTATATACATTTCAATGCAATACAAATAGTTTATAAATGAAACATTCCACAATTAATCAAGGAAATACAAACACAACATATACAAGAAAAAGAAATGTTAGATATATAACCTCTGTAAATTACTTTCATGTTTGAAATTCTTTGCTAGTAACATTAGCAGTGGATATAGATAATAAAGACTTTAGGCTTATAATAATACTCCTTTCGTTTTTTATTAAATGAACAAGTTACTAAAATATATGCTCCCTTTACTTGATAAAAAGAAGATATACTTTATCAATGAAGCAACAAACTCCACAAATGAGAACAAAACTTCATAACTACACCAAATTAAAATACATATTTCAACAGTTTCAAGATGAAAATAACTTGAAAATGGCAGAAAAAGAAAGAGAAAAAAAAACAATCACAAGCAACCGTCTCCAACCGCTCTAACCGGTGTGAACCGTCTACAAAAAGTCAACAACCATTTTCCTTTGAGGGCCGTTTAGTAGTTCCTTGATGTGGATTATGGTAGAATATATATATATGGTCAACACTTATTCATCCTAATTTGATGTTAGTCTCCAAAGTTGTCAAACACTTATAAACATAATAATGCATCTTATGTGTAACAAATCTCTCCACTCAATTTTACCTTATCTTGCAAACTGGTGTGCAGTTTTACTGTGGGAGATGGTAAATCCATAAACATATGGACAGATCAATGGCTCCCAGATACACCACCTTTCCAGGTTATCACTCAAGCCCCCCTGCTACTAGTCTACATTTGATAAATGGTTGTTGGAGCCTAGATTTGATCCAAGATTTATTCCTAGAATGTACATTTTTTCAGAATTCTTTGAATTCCTCAATCTATTACTACAGTTATAGATTACAGGGCGTGACATTTCACTAAATCTGTCAAATCAGGGTATGTTATGTTAAAATGGTTACAAGAGCAGATCCAGAATTGTGACGACAAGTGACACAATCCTAGGGAAAGGTTGATGAAAATATGGCCCACCAACATATAACAGGAGGGGCTTAATCCTCAAAAAGGAAATTCATCTCTTAATATGGCAGTGAAACAATAGCAAGTCCACAATGTGGGACCAATAACAATTTTAGCACGCCCCCTCAAGTGTGAGTCTATGACACATTGCACTACAAGGCAACAAAGAAGACCAACACTAGAGTATATAAATAGGTGGTTCTGATATCATGAGGAAAATATGGCACATCAACATATAAAAGCGGGGACGTCATCCTTAAAACCTAGGTTGTGAGGTAAGGAAAGTTTATCTTTTGATGTGATAGGTGATTTAATAGCTAGTCCATCGAACGGGACCAATAACAACTTTAAACAAAGGTTGTGGGCATCTTTTGACAATTACATGGACATTTTCTTCATTCTGCATAATGAAGTTGTTCTTTCATCATTATGCAGGATGCTTTTCTAGCACTTCTGAATTTGTTCCCACTAGCTATGTCAAGGTTGTCTGTTTCTCACTGTTTTTTCTTGTGCAGCAACTAAAAAGTGTTTTCCTGAACAACAACAATCTTGGAAATGTTTTTAGGAAAAGAAAATCTGGAAATGGTCGTAACTTATTTTATAGTGGCTGATCGTTTAAATAATTTTAACATATACCGACAAACTTGCAGGCGGATTGCTAAACTTCTGGTGTTGTGAAGATTAGTGCCGAAAGAAAAGCAGATTGACAACGCTACTATGCTGAAAATCTATTGGAGAGTGTCTTCATAGGTTAGGTCAAGTTAGATGTGAGACACGTGTCTAAGAAGATAAGAAAACAATTATTTTTCTAAGAATGAAAACTCACTGCAATGGAGTCTTTCTGCTAATAAGAGTATTGCAATTGAAGAAATTATTGTACCTGCGGTTAGATCATCTATCAACCTATGTTCCAGCAAATAATGAAAGATGCAATGGCTGCGTGCCGATTTTGTAGCTGCAATGATGGTTAAAACAAAGAGATAGAGGCCAATGTGTTGGATACAAAGCCTAAACCCAATAACTGAGATGCTGCTATTTCCATAGGCGTTGTGGACGTGTAGGCACACAATTTCTAAGTATTTTCTATTTCAAGTGTAGGTAAGATTGCAGTAGCTTCGCCATCAATAACAAGAATGTTGCCATCTTTGAAGCATTTTGTTGTAAATTTTGCCCTGCACATTAATAACATGTATAAACAAACCGACAGTTCTGAAAGCAAACTCATTCAACAAACTTCAATCCTCAGACTGTGAAGATTTTAGTGGGGAAATAAATACTACAACTCACATGTATTTGCTTTTGATCTCCCTGATCAATGTTGCTTGTACTTCTGCATTGATTTCTTCTCCGATATAAACCGGCAATTTAAACTGCAGAGTTTGTGAAACATACACTGCCCCTGGCTACATTGAATGAATCACAGAAAGAAAACATTTAACTCCAAAAGACAAAAGAAAAAATGGAAACAAGGGGTAACCCGGGTAAAAGAAAGATTTGGAAATATGAAAGAGAGATAAAAGTCTTACAAAGTGATGTGCAATAATTCTAGGAAACAAAGAAGCAACTAGAATTCCTGGAACTGGTCTGTCAACAAAACCAGCACTTTTGGCTGAGTCTGTATTGAAATGCAAGGGATTGCAGTCCAAGCTGAGGTTCGAGTAGTCCGTCACGTCTGAGTCTAAAAATTTTCTTGATAGTTTCAGAACCCGTCGGCTATTGAGCACATTGGGTGTTGATGATGAACAGAATAACGCAGAGGGAACGAAGTTAGCAAGGGGCTTTATCTTTATTCTATTGAGGCAATTCATCGAACACGTTTGCTGCATCCTGGTTACAAGAGCGGACATGTTTAGATAATTAGATTCAGATGACAAACTCAAATTTTCTCTTTTCCCTTTTTCAGGTATGCAATCTGAAACAGGTATCTGTTTCCTAAATCGTTCAATCCATGAAAATTATACATGAATTATCAAAACGAATTATCAAAACTTTCAGTGTTTCTTTTGCCTAAGCATAGCATATAGGAAAAAAAACGGAAAAATAAAAAACGAAAATAATTAGTAGAAGGTAAGAGAACCCACTAAAACTTACTGATCAGCTAGTTATCAAGCCTCGTGGAAAGAATAATTTGTGAAGTTGGAAAATTTTGGAGTTAATAAGTACAGGAGGAAGTTTTCTTAGTTCAATTTTGCTCCCTGACCCTGACCCTGAGACCTGAGTGAGGCACTCTCCAATAGGCAAGTTTAAGTTGTCCAAGTATAATACCACCAGGTATCAATGATGAATAAGGACTACTATTAAGTCACCACGGAGTATGTTGGCGTTGCAACCCTTCGTATATCGGAACAATGTTTACTTCTGATGGTAATCTGTATAATATAATAATAATGATAAACAAGATTGAATAGATGATTGATCGTTGTCCGGGCAATCTTTCAAATACATCTATTTGAAATTCTTGACCTTCTGTAACAACATTAAAATATGTTCTTTGGAATATGAGGTACAAGAGATTGAATCATCGTGTTGAATCAATTTCATACCCTTTGAAACAGAAACAATATCATATTCACCATTGTGTCTTTGTTAAATGTCTTCGAGAATATTTGGAGGAATAGAATCTTTTCATTAATCGAAGATAAAAATTATAAATAAATAAAATTACAAATAGAAAATGCTACCAAAAGTGTAGCCTACAAAATAGGAAAGTGAAGATCATGGGTTAAACTAACTCTACACGATCTCAAGTATCTAATCTTACTGAAGACTTAGTCAAATTCAAAAATAAACACAACTAAGACTTTATTTAATTAAAATAAATCCAACAAACTCTCCCTTAAACTGAATTTTAGCAAAGTTTAGTTTATGAGTCTTAGTTTTCTTCAATCTCCAACTTCAGCCAGTTTCATTGATGAGGCGAACCTCCATTCTCTTCCTTAACTTGATGAACAACTCCCTCTTCAATGGTTTTGTCATAAAATCAGCTAGTTGGTCTTCACTTCTACAATGCACCAACTCAATAACTCCATCTTCACACAACTCTCTCAAGAAATGGAACCTTACATCAATGTGTTTGCTTCTTCCATGTAGTACAGGATTCCTGGACAGCTTTATAGTTGACATATTATCACAGTAGATGGTTATAGGACCTTGATGCATCTGTCCTAAACCATTCAGCAGCCTTATTAGCCAAATTGCTTGACATGAGCACTGTGCAGCAACTACAAATTTAGCCTCAGTTGTTGATAAGGTCACAATCTGCTGCTTTTTAGATCCCCAAGAGACTATGCCTTCATTAATCATGAACACCGCTTACGATGTACTTTTTTCTATCATCCATATCACTGCGCATAGTCATCGTCGGAAAAAACCAATCGGCTTGAGCTTTGGGTGATTGAGTACTTGATTCCATAATCTGTGGTTCCCTTCAAGTATCTGAGTATTCTCTTGATAAAATTCAAGTGTGCTTCTGTTGGATCACTCATGTATCTACTAGCTACACTCACAGCATACATAATGTCTGGCCTTGTAGCTGTGAGGTACAACAAACATCCAACCATCTGTTTATACAGATTTGCATCCACCTTCTTTCCTTCTCCAGTTTTTGTGAGTTTGGTTCCAACTTCAGTAAGTGTTATGACATGATTGCAATCCTTCATTTGGAACTTGTTCAGGATCTCACAAGTGTATTTTCTTTGAGTTATGAAAATGCCTTCATCTGATTGCTTTACCTCAATCCCCAAGAAGTAGTGCATCAACCCTAAGTCTATCATCTGAAATGTACTCATATAAAATCAGATAACATAGCCTTTTTAAAATCAGATAACATAGCTGCATTATTACTGGTGTAGATCAAGTCATCAACATATAAACAAACAATTAAGATATCACCATTACTTCCAGTTTTGACATAGAGGGTAGGTTCATGTGGACATCTCTCAAACTGATTTTTAACAAAATAAGAATCAATTCAGCTGTACCAAGCATGTGGTGCTTGTTTTAATCCATACAGAGCCTTTTTAAGCTTGCATACCTGATGTTCATGCCCAGATTTGATGTAACCTGGTGGTTGATCAATGTACACTTCCTCCCCTATCTTTCCATTCAAGAAAGCAGACTTTACATCAAGTTGATGTACCTTCCATGCATGTTTTACTGACTAGTGGCGACACTAATCGATGGTATCCATCGGCCATTGGTGCAAAAACCTCATTGTAGTCAATTCCATACTCTTGTTTGTAACCTTTTGCTACCAATCTTGCTTTCAGCTTGTCTATCTTCCCATTTTCTTTTAGCTTGGTTTTTTATACAGCCACTTTACCCCAATTGTCTTGTGTCCAGCAGGTAAGTCAGTGAGTTCCCATGTGTCATTCCTCATAATGGATGCTATTTCATCATCCATTGCTTGCTTCCTCATTGAATCCTGTATTGCCTTTTCAAAAGTGGTGGGATCTCCTTCTATCATCAGTGCATAGTAAGTTGCTTCTTCTGACAGACCAGTGACCTCATAATCAGTCATCCATGCTGGTCTTTTTAGTTTCTTTGAGATCCATCTCATCGAACCTGGAGTCTGCGATCCTGACCTGCTTTGATTCTCACCCTGCTGACTCTCACCTTGCTGATTCTCACCTTGTTGATTTTCACCTTGCTAATTTTCACCTTGCTGACCCTCAGCCGGTTCTTCATTTATCAGATTCTGACTTGAATAAGACTGAGAATTGTTTGCTTCCCAATCCCAAGTGTTTAGTTCATCAAACACCACATCTCTGCTTGTAACAATCCTCTTTGTGAAGTCATATTTGTGGTCATTGATTGAAAAATTATATCTTTCTAAAAATATGAGAGCAAGAGTAGATCTACATTTCAGTCAATATTTATTAAGGGTTGGTTGTGGAGAAGAACCAACAAACACTAAAGCAGACATAGAGTTACCAGAAGAAATAATCATTGTATATGATGAAAATGATGACGAGGTTTCCGAAAATCATTTAATCAGTTCCATTTTCCATTTATATAGAATAACGCATTCTCTGCATAATACATTATAAGCAGAGAAATAATGGTCACGGCTTTTGAATATGTTGATAAGTTGAATGAAAATCGATATCAACCTTTCCAGGGGATGGATATTGTTTCAACATCTTTGATAAGGCTATTGATTACACTAATGATTATTATCAAGAAGAATTTCTCAACACGTTGACACCAAATGAATTGCCTCATCACAAATCAGTGTTGAAAACATATTCACCGATATTGTTGTTAAGGAACTTAGAACTGGCAAAAGGATTATGCAATTATACATGCATGATATGTAAATGGTTCAAAGGAAACATGATTTATGCTGAAATCACGGTTGGGCAACATTATGGAAAGCGGGTTTTAATCTCACATATTCCATTTTCACCGGCAGAAAACAAAGGATACCCATTTCAGTTTACAAGAAAGCAATATCCTATACGTATTTGCTTTGCAATAACGATCAATAAAGCGCGAGGATAAACAAAACCATTTGTAGGAGTTTAATCGCCTTGATTGGTGTTCTCTCATGGACAACTATATGTTGCACTTTCAAGGGGAACTTCAATATCAACAACTTAAGGTGTTGATCAAACCCAAAAATCAACTAGACAACATCCACAAATGTACAAAAGCATTGTATTCAAACATGTTCTACACTTCGGTACGTAAATATTATATTTCTTTATTATTATTATTCTATTATTTTCACTACATAATTGGAATTTTGACACTTTTGGTCCCTCATGTTTGTTTCAAAAATAACCCTTATGTTTCTGAATGACACTTTTGGACACTTATAATTGTATTTTGTTTCAATTTTAGGACGCCTTATGTTTCCGACAATTTTGGTCCCTTATATTTGTAGTTTGTTTTAATTTTAGGACAATTACCTAATTAGCCATCTAAGTTACCGTCGAATAAATATTGGATCAAACGTTTAGTCGACATTAACTTAGATGGTTAATTAGGTGATTGTCCTAAAATTGAAACAAAATACAAACTTAGGGGAATGTGCTTGAAGATCTTGAGAGGCTTACCTGAAAGATGGAAGATCATAACATCGATGTCGGAGGAACTACAAATCTTGCACACACCGACACTCGACCACGATGTCCCAACTAAAAGCTCATGAATTCGAATTGAGCGGTGAAGATGGTGCTCCGGCAGAGACACAAAGAACCAGTGCACTGATAGCACCACAGCAAAGTAACTTTGCCGATTGCATCATCAAAGAGACACAAGAACTCAAAGAACAGGTAGCTTTATTACTTAAACGTTTTGACAGGTTTAGCAAAAAGAAGCCATTCAAAGGAAACTCATCATCAAACAAGAGGTCAAACAAAGACATGAATAAGAAAGATGATGAATACTGATCAAACTCATTTGAGCAGTACTTTCCACCTCTGTCAGACCTTAACCTCTTTATGGTCTTCCCTGTTTCATTTTCCACCTGTTGCTTGAAAGATTTAAATGCACTGAAAGCTTCTGACTTTTCCTTCAAAAAACTGATCCATGTCTTTCTAGATAAATCATCAGTAAAAGTCATAAAGTACCTGGTTCCACCATTTGATGTTGGAGTGATTGGACCACACAAGTCTGAATGAGTTAGACCTAGCACTTCTTTCGCTCTACTTGCATTTCCTTCAGGGAATGGCGGCTGTTTTGTTTGCCTAGTGTACACTCTCACATACTTGTGCGGAATGTCTATTTAGGGCAAACCTTCCACCATACCTCTCTCACAGGTAGGTCTTTAATCCACCAAAATTCAAGTGTCCATACACGAAATGCCACAACCAAGATGAATCAGTACATTTTTCCATCAAACATGATCAAGACATGAGTTATTTGCGATTGGGAACGACTGCTAGCATTCATTTTGATCATCGCAATTGATCCTTTGGTAGGATCATAAATTTCACACTCTCCTTCTTGATGATGACTTCATAGCCCTTTTCCTGTAATTGTCCAACACTCAACAAAGTTGCATTTTAACTCAGGCACATCTGAACATTTGAGATAGTTTCGTGAATCCATTCTTGGCTCTTATCTTGATATCTCCATTGCCTGCAGTCATCACTCCAGATTTGTCTCCAAAACTAACTTTAGAGTGATGTGTGTCGTCTAAACTTGAGAAAGAGGACTTATCACCACACATGTGGTTGCTACATCTAGTATCTACATACCATATGTCTTTGGAGGCTTCCATAGGTTGAGTGAACGACCATCGATAGGGTTCCGTGTCTTCTTTCTCAACAAAGTTTGATACCTCTCCCTTGGTTTGTTGCCCCTTGTTTTTGTCACCTGGCAGCTTTGTATAGCATTCTGATTTGTAATGTCCAAATTTATGGCATCTGAAGCATTCCACCTGAGATTTGTCATATCCCTTGATTTTGTGATCAGTATCATCTCCTGATCTTGCATTTTTGGATCCATCTCTGCCTGAGTTTGAATCCCTGCCACTGCCTCTGCCTCTGCCTCTGCCTCTTCCTCTACTTCTAAAATTAGTAGGGGTTGTGGTTTTCAAGGCTTGCTCCTCATGATTATTTCTCCTTGTCATCTTCTGTTCATGAACCTGCAATTATGCTTGCAGTTCATCTAGTGACAATGTGTCTATGTCTTTAGATTCCTCTATAGAACACACAACTTAATCATATTTAGGACTGAGAGATCTCAGGATCTTCTCCACCACAGTAACATCATCCATCTTCTCACCAAGGAACCTCATTTTGTTATGAATCTCCATGGTTCTTGCACAATAGGTTGTAACAGCCTATCCATCCTTCATCTGCAGGGTTTCAAAGTTTCTCCTCAATGCTTGGAGTTGAGATATTTTTACCCTTGCATTCCCTTGGAATTTCCGTTTCATGGAATCCCAAATATCCTTGGAGGTTTCTTTGCAAAGAATGGTCTCCAAAACTGCTCTATCTATAGCTTGGAATAGATAGTTCTTAGCCTTCAAGTCCTCGAGTTTCTTGCCTTCCAATTCAGTTTTACAGGCCTCGATAATTGCTCCTGTCGATGCAGAACACCATGTTCGATGATGGTCCGAACTCCTTGGATCTTAGGAAGTTCTCCATCAACATGCTCCAATGGTCATAGTGACCATCAAACTTTGGAATGGCAGCCTGGACAAAATTTGATTCTGCCATGGAATCTCTTTCAATTTGCAAACCGATTGAGATTATGGCTCCGATACCAATCATTAAATGTACTTCGAGAATATTTGGAGGAATGAAATACTTTTCATTAATCAAAGCTAAAGCTATAAATAGCCAAATTACAAATAAAAATGCTACCAAAAGTGTAGCCTACAAAATAGGAAAGTGGAGATCATGGGTTAAACTAACTCCTACATGATCCCATGTATCTTATTATTTGACTAGACTTAGTCAAATTCAAAAATAAACACAACTAAGACTTTATTTAATTAAAATAAATCCAACATGTGCTGCACACAATTTTCCCTTTAAAAGAATCGTTTTATTTTAAACTCAAAAATCGACTTTTCAAAGTCCCATTACATGGTTTTGCAATAATTTGTGTGAAATCCAAATAAACCAAAATCAAAACTAATAAGTACCTTGGCTCAAGTAGTAAGTGACTTGAGAATGTCTAGGGAGATCACCGGTTCGATTCACGCCATGTTGAAAAAGCTCTTGATCAGGCCTTACCCCCGAGTAAAAGTCACACTATGCAGGCACGACCCAGGTAAAACTCCGGATTAGTCGGACCAATCGGTTCCGGATACGGGGGCTTCAAGGAGGGAAAAAAAAGACCAAACCGAAACATTGTACAACGAATAGTCTGGTGTGATTCAGATCTGGTTTGGTGTCGATTTGGTTTCACTTTTTGGCAACCACAAATAAAGATGGAAAGTAATTTAGATGTTGAATACTTTCGCAGAGACTTGTAGTGCAACACATTAGTTGCAAATGATTAGCAGATGATGTATGTATGAAGTGACACATATTGCTATAGAACCCAAAAAAGATTTATTAGCATTCAACTTACAAAGATACCCATATCCAATCGAGTAAACACAATATCCAGTAAGTCTACATCCCACATAATTAAACAAACCACAACTACAGCTGCAGTTTTACAAACAGAAAACCAAAACAAAAATGTTGTCCAAATTCATTTTTAATGCCTCCGATAAGTCATTTGGAACTCTTGCAGATCATACCTTCATCTTCATTTCATCACCTACTTTTGCACATTGCGATATGAACTTCAGTTTCTACCCTCTTCTGTTTTACCTCTTCCTAACGAAAACCCGAAACAAATAATTTAAATCGTTAGGCCTTGGGGAGCAGCAGCCACGGGTGCTTTGGGTTTAGGTTTTTCCACAACAATGGCCTGTGTAGTAAGCACCATCCCTGCAACAGAGGCTGCATTCTGCAATGCACATCTCGTCACTTTGGCTGGGTCAATCACACCGGCATCTACCAGATTCTCATACGTGTCTGTCATTGCATTATACCCTATCTCCCAATCACTTTCTTTCAGCTTCTCAACCACCACTTCACCTTCGATTCCAGCATTCTGGGCTATCAACGATGCTGGTGCAACCAGTGCCTACGATATAAACAATAGACATTCATGACCAGAACAGCAATAAGAAATAAAAGGAAGACTAACACGTAGCAATTACCATCATGAAAACATTTAAGGTATGACTGTGGTATGTACCAAGAGAACGGATAGTGGATGGACGTGATGTAACCATTTTTCTTATCTTACCTAGTACGAGTGTGTGGGGTAAGTTGGATGCCTTTCATCTATCTACTTGGTACAGCCATTGCTACAATGGTTGCACCATAAGATTATGACCCTTTCCCCTAGATTGTTGAGACTTCATGTCCAATTATAATAAACATTATGTGTCAAGACTTCAAAGACCCATTTAACCTAGTAAAACTTATCAAGGTTTACACTTTTTCTTGATAACTTTCACACAAAGATTATGGTTCTCTACGTCTTAGAAAAAACCTTGACCTACTCAGGTTCATGTCCCAAAAGACGATAAAAAGATACAGAAAAGAATGGAGGGAAAAACACAACAGACGAAAAATAGCCACTGATCTTGATGCAAGCAACACCTGATTCTCGCATCGACGGGAAAATGAAGAAAAGAAAAGGCACCACTACCAATCTTGTAGTTCGTAATACTTATTTTCATTGTGATCAATCCCAAAAACTGGAATTATGCAAGGTGAAAATCACTTGGACAAAAAAAAGGGAAAGGAATAAAAAACAAGCTTAGTCAGTATTTACCTTCTGCACAATATCAGCGCCAAGTCTTTCTTCAGCATCTTCAATCTTCTCCTTGATTGCTGGAACATGGGTTGACAGATGAACCAATGCAGCTCCACCACCAGGAACTATACCTTCCTCAATGGCAGCAAATGTGGCATTCTTGGCATCTTCAATCCTCAGTTTGCGGTCCTCAAGCTCAGCTTCTGTAGCAGCGCCAACCTTGATAACGGCAACCCCACCAGACAATTTAGCAATCCTCTCAGCCAGTTTCTCGGTGTCGTAGATAGAATCTGTCTCGGATAACTCTCTTTTCAGCTGCGCAATTCTAGTCTGCAACTCATCCTTTGATGCAGCATCAGCAACAATTATTGTTGAATCTTTGGTGATAGTCACTTTTCTGGCTAAACCCAATTGCTCGACAAGTATTCTCAACAGAAAGACCCAAATCGCTGGCTTGGAATTCAGCTCTGACGGTATATGAACAATAAATCAGATATTACTGCAGTAAAAACCTTGGCACAAGTTCAGGTGATGCATTTAATGAAAAAAAAAGTTAGAAATAGTATTCGACAATGAGGTATCATGTTAATGACTTTAGAGCTGAATTAGTTATTAGGCAATTATCAAATTTGCTCGACAATACTTGAACCTCACAAAAAAAACTAGCATGAGGGACTGACCAACCAAACCCCCCACAAACCCCCACCATCTCCCCTTTTTCCCCTCAACTCTTTATTTCTACATATGGGTCATCGGTAATTCATCGGTGCAGTACTTATCATTAAGGAAGCAAATAGTTATTAGTTAGAAAATTTGTTTACCAGTGAGAATGGCAATATCTTGGAGAAGAGCCTTCCTTCTCTCGCCAAATCCAGGTGCCTTGATTGCAGCAACGTTAAGGATACCTCGCAATTTATTCACGACTAAAGTAGCCAAAGCCTCTCCTGTAATATCTTCAGCTATAATTAGGAGTGGAGCCCGAATTTGTGTTGTTTTCTCCAACAAGGGTATTATATCCTTAATAGCTGTAATTTTCTGGTCTGTAATTAATACTCTAGCATTCTCAAATTCAACAATCAATTTCTCAGGGTTGGTGACAAATTGCGTGAGATATATCCTCTATCAATCTGCAAAACAAATAGTTAGGGTTAAAACACATGTCCATTTATTCATAGAAAACCATAAAGGAGGCTGCAATTTGAGGAGCATAGCAACCAAATATGATGCATCTTCAATCTTTGAGCAAAAGTACCTACCTCCATTCCCTCCTCAACATCCACGGTTGTCTCAAAGGAGGAGGATGACTCAATGGACAAGACACCATCAGGTCCAACTTTGTCAATCGCATCAGCAATCATTGTTCCGATCGTCTCATCATTTCCAGCAGAGATAGTAGCGATGGCTGCAATATTTCAAAGCATTTCCAATGCAAAGCACTGTTAAAACTCGAATCTGAATCATGATTAACCACAATACATACATTGCGGTAAGAAAAATACCTTTAATGTCATCGCGACCTTTAACAGGTCTGGATCTCTTCTCTAATTCATCAACTAGACCTTGAACAGTTTTATCAATCCCCTTCTTGAGAGAAACGGGATTAGCGCCAGAGGTAACACTGAGTAGGCCGAGCTTAATAATTTCACGGGCAAGCACTGATGCAGTAGTTGTGCCATCACCAGCAGAATCGTTTGTCTTGCTAGCAACCTTTAGAATTATGGATAACGCATTAAAACGATAGAATAATACACTTCCACACCATGCCAAAAAGTCAACACAATCTCCCTAACCAAAAGACAGATGAAGATTATCACTAACCTCCCTAATCAGAGCAGCACCTGCATTTTCCATCGCATCAGCCAGCTCAATAGCTCTAGCTATAGTGACACCATCGTTGACCACCTTAGGAGTTCCAAACTCGTCCAACACCACATTTCTCCCTATTGAAAATGAATTCAGATCCAGTCATTGAAAAAAAAAAGAGAGCTCGTCTATCAAATCAATGAGAACTACAGGACCAAATAAAATAAGAAAAAGGACATATTGAAAAGGCGATAAGAAGGTACTACTAAGTAATTACCTCTAGGGCCAAGAGTGAGGCCAACAGCATCAGCCAATTTATCAATCCCAGCTTGAAGGGCTGCCCGAGAATGCTGGTCAAAAGCAATTTCCTTAGCTGCAGCCTTTACCACAAGCCTGCTTTTACTTGGTTTAGAGTTGAATTTCTGTCGCTGCGAATGGTTCTGGCTCAGCCTAAAACCTCCCTGCAAAAAAATACACATAAATCGTTTGAATAAATGCCTCAACCAAAACATTTCAAGCAGACTGAATCCAAATTAAGATAATCCATGTCTATATACTTTGTTTGCGGAGGAGGACAAGATTGAGGCTGTGGAGATTGCATTTGCTGAAGCCATTTCTCTGTGAAAAATGGGATAGTGAAATTCGCAGCTGATGGGTTTTTGTGGGTAGAAGGATAAAGATAAGGAAAAGGGGATTGGGCGAATATAACTAGGGCTTTTGGGCTTATTGGTTTGGTGGGATTATAGAGTCGAGACAAATGCAGGGGTTTCTAGAAGATTCGCGGGTGAGGAAAACCAGATCAACCCAACCAAACCAAAATCGAAAATCAAACCATACTAAACTTAAAATCAAACCAAATAAAAACCAATATTTATTAGTACTTATAAGTCGTTTGTTAAATCTGAAATCTGAAGTCTGAAGTCTAAAATCTGAATATAATAAGTAACTGAAATCTAAAAACTATTAGATCGTTTGATAATACAATCAATCTGAAATCTAAAAATGTTTAAATTAATAATTATAGCCTTAAAACACTTTCATATATTAGATAAAAAAACACATGTAATATTATTATAAACCCCCCCCACCCACCCACATATATATATATATATATATATATATATATATATATATATATATATATATATATATACTAAGTAAAATACTGCGCATCGTCAAATCCATTGGTTTTGTGAAATAAACTTTTAAAATTTGAAAATAACAATATTAATTTAATACATACTTTATTAAGTATTTCTTCCTAAATCATTATAAAATATAAATATGCTATTAATCATAATTATTCAAAATTATCTTATAATTTTTAGTTAGTATTTTGAATTTATATATTCATATACTTTATGGAAAAATATATATATTCATATAGTCAATACATTTATCACCATTTTAAAGGTAATAAGCGTTATGAATTTACAAATCTGCAGTATTTAATATACATCTACAACATGTTTTTTCATAATTATCTTGTAAACTTGTGGAAATTTACAACATATTTTTAAGCAACTTTTGCAAAGATCTTACCCCTGAACATAAACAACTCATTTTGATAGAGTAAAAATGCAAATAATATAGCATGTGAGTTTCATGTATGCTATAATTTTATGTGTTAATTATATGTTAGCTATGAATATAATTTAATAATTATAAAGTAACACTTATTAAACAAAATAACATTTGAGATAATGGTTAGTATATTTAAAAAATTGATGAATGAATCTAGGATTCAATTTAATTAGTATGACAGGAAAAATGGTGAAACCATATATAGAATTTTATTGTATGTGTAAAAGGTTAAACATGTACTTTAAACATTATAACTATCATATACTTTCATCGATTCTTAACGCCCTCATTCCACTCGCAACCCAACCCCCATGTGAGGGCTCAATGCCTATCTTTTCCTATTTAACCGATGGAGTTGTCAAAACAATGCATACCAATCCAACATATCTCATTGTATAACGAATGTGTTCCTATTTAACGGATGGATTATGCAACTGAAATTATTCATTGTCCTCAATCTTATCCGTCATACTATCTTTTGAAGCAGCAGACATGATCAACTTATATTTAATACCCTCATTTTTTCACTTTCTTAAAATATCATTCTCATTTATCACCAGTGCAAAGACTTCTCGTGAGTCATTGACTACTTTATATGATAAATATGCAGAGACGTCCCGTGCACAAATCAAACAAATTGAACAATACCTCAAATCTATGCAAAAAGGTACTCAAACAATCTCTAATTATCTTCACGATGTGAATACTAAAGCCAATGAATTAGTCGACAGATCTGGATGATCTTGTGAATTTTATATCGGGCAACTTGAGAGATGACCATAAAGAGTTGGATGAGTTTTCAAGTACATGACATCCACATTGATTTTGAAGAGCTCCATGAATAGCTACTTAATTATGCGACATCTAAGTTGCAGCCTGTCGCCTTTACCGGTCTTGCTACAGCTCATTCGACCGTATGACATCTCTCTCTTACTGCAGGTTTGTTTTCACATCCTAATATTCCTAATCTTGGAAATAGACACAAAATAAACTCTCGTGCAGTAGGCCCTAGTTTTCACCCTAAAAAATCTTACTTGGGTATTTCCAGTGTGCAAAGTGCAAGGACATTCAGAGATACGGAACAATTATTACAAGGTTCAACATCTTACAATTTTTCTCATTCGTCTACAGCCTCTAACATTGCATCCTCTTGAGACACCTTTGGATGCTCACGCCGGTTTCTCGTGGCTTCTTGATAGTGGTGCTATGCATTATGTTACCGCTTATCTCGATGGTTGCAATTACACATGCCTTATTCTGGAATGAAGACATCATGGTTGGTGATGGAAATAATCTTTCCATCACACATATATGTTTTGTTTTTATCTTCACTCTTCAAAATGTTTTACATTGAATGATGTTTGACAAAGTCTGAATTTGTCCGGCTACTGATTGAGTTGATATTCGGTAAATGGACATCCGAGTGATAATCCAATAATTTTTAGAGTGGATTTGAGAGTGGCCTACAAAATACAAAAGCGTGAAGGGTCCCAAAGCTTGCTTCTAGGGGAGACTCCGACGCTAAAGTTAGTACATGAATAGAGGAATTTCTATTAAACCAGTAAGTGAGAATGTATAACAAGCATAGTATATGCGTACCATGTAATTGAGGATTATGATCCTTATATGGCTCTCCCTCGTTGGGGAGTGAATTATGATGTATTGAAGTAGTGGTCAAGGGAGTTTACTACGTATTGATGTAACGGAGCCTGTTATGAAGCAGATATGGCTTAGATTATAACGAAACATATATTTTAGATCCATCACTACAACAGTTACTATCATGGAGTAATATCTGTGTGAATTTCGCAACAATTATTGAAGAGAATGTAATCGTTGCTTGAGGTCGAGGATGACTTGTGTTGCATTGAGCATATATGACTTAGTGACCTACGGCGACGTCGGAAATAAGGGACCGTAGATGCCTCGCATCTTGCGAGTTATGAGGATAAAAAGCGGCTCACGGCTTGTCACACAGAGGATGGCCTGCGTCATGTTGGCAGGATATAAGGTCGGCATGTGTTGTACTAAAGACGGACCTTGCTGGTTGAGGCCCGAAATCGAGTTGAGCCCATGTCGACCCACATGCGGATCTGGCATTTATCACTTTATTCGAGAACGAATGAGTGCCACGTGTATGATGACCGATCTCACTCATGCCAATGTTCGTTGTGTTCCCAGCATGTCTCACAATTTATTATCTATCTCTTAGCTTTGTCGAGCCCATAATGTTTCTTTTGAATTCTTACCCTTCAAATTTATTTTAAGGTTCTTCAGACCATTATTATTTTGATGTAATGACCGTTTAAAAACCGATTGTATGAATGACCAAATTCTCCCTTCTAGCTTTTCCTAGCGAGTAAAACATCAAAAGTGCTTGGTATCATCGTCTTTGTCACTCAGCTACCCCCATTTTCAAGTTATTCTTTCTCAAAATGATGCGGACATTGTCACCATGACTGCTTCTTCCCATCGTTTGGTTTGTTTAGAGAATAAAAGTCACAAATTTTCTTTTGCTACTTCTATTTTATGTTCTTCCCACCCATTAGAGATTGATTTCACTGATGATCAGACATCTCCAATTGTGTCGTGTGATGGTTTCAAGTATTACATAATTTTGTTGTTAATTTTACCAAGTATACATGGTTCTATCCATTTATTTATAAATATGACGTGGCTGGTGATTTTATGCATTTCAAGTCTCTTGTTCAAAAATTCTTTGATACTACTATTAAAATTGTCTTGATCTGAGAGGTGAATACATATCCTTAAAAATTTATCTATAAGTCATCAAACCACACTCATGAAAGCACAATTTTTTTCTCGAGAGGCATCATCTTCATCTTATCTTATTGCCACATATTTTATCAATGTTATTTAATATTTAACAATGATTGTTATATTTAATTGAAAAAATTAATTAAGGATTTTGAGGAAAATATTTAGGAAAGAAACACACGCGTACACTTCTTTTATATCTCTATTTCTATAAGTTGGATAATGATCAAAACATTTGTCATCCACACTAATTATCTATGTTATTTGATACCTACCAATGATTATTATATTTAATGATATATAAAGTAATTGGGAGAAAAGACTTTTAGGGAAACTCGCTTCATTACACTCAAAATTTTATATAATTTTCACACTCAACATCATATCACCACACGTTTTCCACATGTAAAATAAATTTAAAAAAAAAAACACATTTGCTCACAACCACACGATGATGTTAAGTCTAGACATTATGTATATCTTTGGGTCTAATGCATTAAGTTGAATAATGATCACCACATTTGTCATCTATATAGACACCATTTTTATCTATGTTAGTATTTAATAAAAAGTAAATTCACTGGACAAAAACACTTTCTAAGGGAAACACTTACGGAAAACAAGTAGTCACTTTTAGTATATTTCTATATCTATAAGTTGGATAATGATCTGTAAATTAAGTTTGATAATCATCGATCAATACATTCTCATCTATATCAACAAGTTTTCATCTATCATTACTATAATATAAGTGTCAATGAAATGTATTCATTAGAAGGAAACACTTAAAGGGAAAACACATTAACGCTTATTATCTAATAGTGATTATCATCTTTGATGAAATAAATTAGTTAGAGAGAAATAATTTTGGGGGGAAACACACCGGCTCAATTAGGGAGGACACGCTTTTAGGGGAAACACTTTAGGGAAACACATCGACTCTTTTATTATATTAATGATAATGATATGTAGACTCCATTTTTATCCATGTTATTTAATATAAAATGTTTATTACATTTAATAAAAACAAATTAATTGGAGAAAAACACTTTCTATGGGAAACCCTTACAGAAAACACGTAGGGTCTCTTAGTATTTTTCTATATCTATAACTTAGTTAATGATCAATAAGTTAAGTTTGATAATGATCTATCAATACATTTTCATCTATTTCAACAACTTTTTTTCCATCATTAATATAATAAAAGAGTCATTATTGTATTTATTGAAATATATTCATCAGAAGAAAACACGTGGAGGGAAAACACATTGACTATGAATATCTAACAGTGATTGTTATCTTTAATGGAATAAATCAATTAGAAATCATGAGGAAACACTTACAGTGACAACACACATTCGCGTGGTCTTTTTAAATAAACAAATTGGAGACATATCTAACACTGATTATTATTTTTTATGAAATAAATTAATTAGGGATCAAAAGGAACACATATAGAGGAAAAACACACTTTCACGTGTTTTTTTAAATAAATAAATTAGGAACACTTACTAAAACATGTAGGCGACTTTTAGTATCTTTCGATAAGAGTATAAGTAGGACACAGATTTATCTACATCAACAAATCTATCATTGCTATAATAAAAAGTCATTATTAAGGAAACAATTAAAGGAAAGCACGTTACAATGAATATCTAACCTTGATTATTATCTTTGATGAAATAAAATAATAAAGGACAAGAAGGAAACACTCAGGAGGGGGTGGAAACACACTTTCATGTGTTCTTTTAAGTAATAAATAAACTGAGGCACACGCTTTTAAATTAACTTGTTTTTCTACATGTATCGTTTAATTGATTGATTTTTGTTATTCTAATTTGATTTTACGATTAATGATTTATCCCTTAACTGGTTGATTTTTTTTAAAGATATAACAATTGCTTTGGTTTCAAACCAAGGTGTTTAGATTTAACGTGTGCTTTTATGTGATTGGTTTTTTTTTTTTTTTTGAAAGATTTTATAGATGTTTTCTTTTGTATTTTTTTTCGTCGTAGTTTTCTTTTGTATTAATTTTTCCTTCAAAATATTTATTTTTCTTATTATAATAATTTGATTGGATGATTAATGGAATAAGTTTTGCAACATGTACGTGTGTGTTTTAATTTTTAAGGTTAAATTTTAATTCTAATAATCATTCCTTTTATGGTTAGAATTATAATTGATTGGATAGATATATATGGAATTTAATTAATGCTTATGATTGTGTGGATTTATATATGGAATATTAAATTACATTTATAACAATTTTCGCTTAGAAACACTGATTTTTAAAACACCATTTCTTTTATAATAATGAATGATAATGATGATAATGATATGATGATAATGATATATATATATATATATATATATATATATATAGTACTAGTTTATATTATCTATAAGATCAGAAAAGAATATTTTAAAAACATATGTAATTACGTTACTACAGTAGTATATACATATTGGACTTTGTTTTTGTTGGGAAAAAAAAAAGAAGAAGAAGACTTTCGTTCAGAAAAATTGTGATTCAGTGTTAAGCGGCAATCAAAGGTCTGAAAATTTTACATTAGCGTTTATATGCTCTTATCTTATTAAGAGGTAGTTGAAATCATTATCAAACAATACTTAATGTAATTACTCTTATTATTTTCTGAATAAATCTTATTTTAGGTTAAAACCTAACCGAATGTTATTTGTTTGGTTTGATTTCTCTTCATATTTCGTCAAATTAGTTTTACTCTAATAGCCCTAGGAAATGGCATAAAAAAATTCTTGATAGATAGCTAAAGTTACATCAATGGCAAAATATTATAATTTCTTTTTATTCGCCTTGCATAACTTTGAATTTTATGATCTCCACTCCTACGCATTATTCCCACAATTTCCTATTCATTTTATTTGAAAGCAACATCAATGTTGATTTTTTTTTTCCCACGAGAAACGAAAGCTTTCATTATAACAAAATTAAGCATTACAGAGCTAAACAGAAATATAGTTATGCCAAAATACCCTACATCCGAACTGAACGAGAAAGCAGCAAGATTGTGATTCATCTTGTTACTTTCGCGTTTAGTATGCAAAATACGACAACATTCAAACTTTCTAGCTAACAACTTAATATCGTCTAGTACCCGAACCAGATGCTAGGATATGCATATCTTTTGAAATTACAAGATAATATTCTCATGCTTCAACGGTAGCTCGAGAGAAAATGCTTGATACTTGGATATCTTTATTTTTTGTATATATACGAGTAACATGCTTTCAATTCTCTATGTGCAACAAATTTTATTTAATGAATGACGCATGCTCTTCTCTCCTCTCAAAGCCTTCCGGTTCCTGCAACAACTTTTTTCAGCCGCCTCCGCCCCTCCGGCGTCCTGCCGGAGGTGGCTTTTTTCTTTCTCTTCTCGTCGTGTAAATACTGGGTCTATTTTCTATTTTGTTTCTTTTCTTTGTTTCTCGCCACTCATCTCCATGGATTCCGGCCAGTAGCTGCGTTTCTTCTCCGGAGATCGTTTGACCAGCTACTCTGTCTGTAATCTTTTGGAGGTTTCTCTCCCTTGCTTTTTTTTGTTTTTGCTTGATCTATCTCCTCCGTCGTCCTTGCCCGGTGCTCCGATTGTTTCCAACGACTTTTGGTGGCGCTTTTTGGCGGTGCGATTTAGATCTGGGGCTAGGGAGGTTGGCGGCGACACTGCTTTTGCTACTGCTGCGTTGCTCTTGCCGCCGGTTTCTCTTGGTCGATGGCCTAACCAGTTTGGTTCCGGGGAGTCGTTTCTCGGAGGTTCAGCCTTCGGCTTCCTGTTTCCGCTCTGAGTTGTTGTCGGTCACTAGTGGCAATCTTTCGTGTTCAACCGTCACATGTGGCATCTTCCGCGGCAGCTCGTGGTTTGTTGGTTGGATTTCAGGAGAGGAGAGGCGCCTGGTTTTGCTCGGGCTCGGTGGTATCTTGGCGGTGCTTGCCGTTTTTTTTTTTTATTTTATTATTAGTTTGTTTGTTTGTTTGTGTTTGTTTGTCTGGCAATAGATGGAATAAGAGGTTTAGTGTACGCAGCGTCTTTCATGTCATTTAGAAATTTTACTTTCTTTGTTCTTCAAGACTCTCTTTCGCTTCTATTACCCGACTTTGTGTTGTTGTATCTTAAGTTTAGCTTTGTCCGGTTTAGACCCGGCCTTTCCAAGCGGCGTCCGGCGTTGTATTTTATTTTACCTGGCTTTTCCGGCGTTTAATAAAATCTTTCGCTCCTAGGAAAAAAAAAGAAAAAAGAAAAGCATTCCAAAGAGCCTCAGGAATATCACATTAAAAGAGACATTGCCATGACGTCTCTATCATTTCATTACAATAAAACAAACACCAACTCCAATACCTCAAATTTTTAGCCCTGATTCCGTTGGAAGCACATTATTCACGAGCTTCCATGTGAACTCTCTTAAAGTGCATGTCAATTGATAGCACGTCTTTACCAAATAAATTTCGTTATTCGTGTTTGCCAAATCATTTTATCTTCTCGGGTTCTTGGCGAGAGGGAAAGGAGAGAATGTGGGTTGCATCGATGGGATCGAATTTGATCTCTACAACGCTCCATTGTCGTATTGATGAATTAAACAAATCACTTACCCAAGGCGAGCCGAGAGCTCTTGGAAGGAGTATCATCTTAGAATTTGGTGGTGAAGCAATTCATAGGTCCTCGTAAATATTAACTTTGTCACCCTTTCCAATTCGCCAACGAAGTTCTTTCATAAGAAGGTCTCAATTAAAAATGCTCCTCCAAATCATTGTTAAAATGCCTTCCTTTAAAATATTTAGCATGTAGAACATAGGCAGAGAATTTCAGAGAATTTAGGTTAATAGGAATTCGCCATGCTTGCTTTGAAGCGTTTGAGATCTCTAAATTCAAACTCACCTTCAGACTTACGCTTACAATAGTTATTCCAAAACTTTCAATGAATTTTCCTCCCTAAATGGATCGTCGAGTCATTTTTTTTTTTTTTCAAACAATCAATAATAACTTTTGGCAATGCAATGTCGTTGATTGAAAGTATCGTTCGTTTAATCTTGAGTGTAGTACATTTTGAACTGATTTAAGCCAATTGTCAAGTCGAAATCGATTTCAAACTACTCACGAGTTGCTTAGAGCCTTGTGATACATGCTTCTTACACTAACCTCAAGAAACACATAGGATTATAAATAAGAAACATAAATGATTGAAAAAAACAGAAAACTAAAAAGCCAATTCCCACAAATAATTATGCAATGTATATTACACAGTGAAAGAAAAATGGCAAACACCGCCTTGGTCGTCTATGTCCTGTTTACAGTAATATTGGTTGTCGGCTTATTCCCTGATAAGGTGAAAAGTGATCTAGACATCACACCACTACTACAAGAGTGCCGTGAATGGGACATTGACGATAAATCTGGTACTGGTGACGTACAGCGTGTGTTAATCACGTTGCTCGCCGACACTCCCAACATCAAGCCCAACAAAGACGGAGATATTAAATATGCATTTGAAACTGGTAACGCCTACTGCACCCTGTTGTAGAATGATTATCTTTCTCAATTATTTTAAATTAATCATCGCCTCTTTACTGACTTTTAACCTAACGGTTGTAAATGTTTTGCAGTGAGTAATGAAACTTTTGTTTGACAAGGTAATGTGAAAAGTACAACGAGAACTGGATTCAAGTTTAATTAACTCTTTTTACTTTTTTCTTTTTAGTAAATTGTATGTTAATAAAACTAAAAAGTTTATATTTTACATAGAAAAACAATGTATACATGACTATACATCTCATCAGCAAAGAAATTGACAGGTTACAAATGAATCTTGAAAAATATAGCCATGTGAGAATGTCAATTATTTCTAAATTATGACATAGACAGAACAGACAAATCTATGCACATGTTTGTTCTTCTTTTAAAATTCTATCCTGCGACTTCTTATTAGAGAATCTGTCTACGCGACAAACATCCAGCATAATTTCCACACACGACAAGATCGTGTATTCCACCTCAGGAAACTGTGTGGTCCAGATCCTGCCACTAATCCACCTTTATATAGCATAACTTGACCTTTCTGCGGTAGAAATAATGTACTTTAGAATTTTGCTATTAAATAAACAAAAAATGAATCAATTAGTCGTCCACCTTTATATAGCATATATCAAAATTGTAGGGTTTGGTGGAGTATCTGTCGCAGTGGAATTAGCTTTTGATTATGTAACCACATGAAAGTGGGATCTTACTATTTTGAGAACAATTCATACAATATTTATATTATGATCATCTTATTTTTGGAGAAGGTTCATGTTATGATTTAATTGGGTGGTGCCAGGGGAATGAGTGGTGGGTGAAAATTAATCACTATATTTATATGATCGGGTGGTACTTTGAATTAAAACAATTAATCTTGTGTTAGATCGATTTATATGAGGATTTTAGTGTTCGTCCTTACCGGTGGCATCTTGACACATTTTAGGCACAACATATGTGATCATTATATATTTTTATGTTATTTTTACACTATTGATTAATTATTATCAACTCAAATCAGCATGTTAAAGAATACAAATTTTAGTACAAATGCATGAATAACATATATACAACAATATTTTATGCATCACGTTACAAAAAATATTAGAAATATTTTATAAAATTACTCCATTGTCTTTATCAGACGAATATATTTAACTTATCGTATGATGAGTTAGAATTATATATGTTGTACGTGAGTTTATCTATTTGCAGGAATTTCAAATATAATTGAAAATTTGCAAACCAAACTTATATTCGTTCGTGTATAAATTAAATGCACAGCCCAATTCGTGTTTAGTTCAATAAGTTAAACGAATAAAACAATCACAAACAATAACAAATCGATTATGAAATTTAGTTTATGAACGGTTTTGTTTCGCTTGAAAGAAGTTACTCTTAGCCTTGAAATATCACTTTCTATATCTCACAATATGTTAAATTGGATCACAAAGAATACACGCTCATGGCTTTAGACGGTCCACAACGGTGTTTCTATATCACACTTCAAATTCATCGTTTTGTGTTCCGGTTATAATTTATTAACTTTAAAAAGAGGAACACAATGCACTAAGCATCCTCTACATCACTCTTCACTACTACAAAAAGCATAAAGATCACAGTTTTTAAGTGTGATATTTTCACATTAGTCACGGCTTCCAAAGTGTGCCGTATTAATGTGTGACATAAAATACTTCAATCCAATCACAGTTAAAAACTGTGATATATTATAATAGTTATCACACTTAAAAACCGTGATCTATTATAGTTGTTATCACACATAAAAACCGTGATCTATTATAGTTGTTATCACACTTAAAAACCGTAATCGATTATAATTTCATCACATTTAAAAATCGTGAATTATTTATTATAGTTGTTATCACACATAAAAACCGTGATCTATTATAGTTGTTATCGCACTTAAAAACCGAGATCTATTACAATTTCAACACATTTAAAAATTATGGTCTATTTTAGTTGTTATCACACTTAAAAACCGTGATCTATTATAATTTAAATCACACCTATAAAAGTGCTTTTTTGAAAACAATATATAATCACACATATTTTTCGTTCCTAGTGGGACTCGAACTCAGATACCATGGATTAACAAGTCACGCTTATTACCACTGGGCTGATGACTTCTATCTTCTAATTTTCGACCACACTAAACTAAGATATCATTATAAAATATCATATTATTTTAATCACAGTTAAAAACTGTGATTGATTGATGTTTTTGTCTCAGTTTTCCTTGAAACCGTGTTAATAAAAGTATGATCTATTTTAGTTGTTATCACACTTAAACACCGTGATTTATTATAGTTGTTATCTCACTTAAAAATCGAGATGTATTATAGTTTCAACACATTTAAAAACTGTGATCTATTTTAATAGTTGTTATCACACTTAAAAGCCGAGATCTATTATAATTTCAATCATACATAAAAAAGTGTGAACAATCTTATTTTTCGAAAATGAAATATACGCACACTTTTTTTGTTCCCATCGAACCCGGATACTCCGGATTAAGGAACCACACTAATTACCGTTGGGCCGATGCCTACTTTCTTATCGTTTTCGACCACACTAAACTGAAATCTCATTATAAAATATCATATTGTTTTAATCAGAATTAAAAACTTTGATTGATTGATGTTCTTGTCTCAGTTTTCCTAAAAACCGTGATAATAAAAACTGTGATCTATTTGAGTTGTTATCACATTTAAAAACCGAGATCTATTATAATTCAACACATTTAAAATCCGTGATCTATTTTAGTTGTTATCACTTAAAAATCGTGATCTATTATAGTTGTTATCACACTTAAAAACCGAGATCTATTATAATTTCAATCACACCTACAAAGTGTGATCATTCTTTTTTTCACACCTAATAACTGTGATAAAAAATTTAAGTGTGATATATACATTTCCTTGTCTCAGTTCTTTTAAAAGTGTGATCCTTACCGTTCTGTAAGTGTTATCTATGTCTCTTTTTATATTAGTGGATATAATTTGTCTCGCTTTTTCTATAATTGTGACAAAAATATCATATGAATTCGGTCAATGTTTAAAAATGAGATTAATTGATATAATATGTCTCGCTTGTTCAATAACCGTGCCAAAAATATCATACCAATTCAGTCCAGTTTAAAAGTGTGATTGATTGGTATAATTTGTCTCGTTTTTTCAATAATTGTGACAAAAATATCATATGAATTCAGTCACTGTTTAAAAATGAGATTAATGGATATAATTTGTCTCTCTTTTTCAATAACCGTGACAAAATATCATACAAATTCAGTCACAGTTTAAAAGTGTGATTGATTGGTATAATTTATCTCATTTTTTTAATAACTGTGACAAAAATATCATACCAATTCAATCATTGTTTTAGATGTGAGATTGATTGATGTAATTTATCTCGTTTTTTTAATAACTGTGACTATCAATTAAGTCACACTTTAAAAATGAGATTGATTAATATAACTTATCTCAGTTTTTCAATAAGTGTGATAGAAAGTTGTAAGTGTGATATATATATTTTCTTTGTCTCGTTTTATTGAAATTGTGATTGTCATCATGTCATAAGTGTGACATGAAACTAAATAAATGCACAAAATCAAACCAACACATCTTTGAACTGCAAAATGATAATTGAAGACTCGTCAAAATAGCAAAAATAAACTAAAAGAAACACATTTTCTCCCATACTATGAGTAATAAAGAACTTTTCTGCTTGAACCGATGTAAGAAGAAGAAATATGTAATATTTGTTTACCCCACCCCACCCCACCCCACCCCACCCAAAAAAGGAAACAGAACAAGAAGATGAAGATCATCTTATTAAATTATGGGATTCGGTAAAAAGTGAGCTGCACATGAAGGTTGAAAGAAGAAATGAGGAGTGGTGGAGAGAATAAAATGACACAATTCACTTGAAGAGTGACTTGTGTTTTAGATAATAACTGACAGATTTTCAGCGTAGAGAGTCAATTGCGGTTCCCATTGCACTGTTCAGATGCTTCAAAACACTCTCCCGGTTTTTTAGAAAAGGACAAAATGGTCTTTTAACAAAATAAAATTCAGAATTTTGTTTTATTTAGTTAAAGGATTTATGTTTTGTTGAATATATATATATATATATATATATATATATATATATATATATATATATATATATATATATATATATAAAAATAAAAGGAAATAAAAATAAATAGTTAATGGGTGGTTTTTTTTTATGGGAAATAAAACTCCCCATTAACCTTGGGAGTTGTCAGAATACAAAACGAAAAGAACGTTTAGACTCTGGCTTCAAATAAGAAAATAGAGGAAAGTAAAAGACAAAAGACAATCTCCAAAGGATCTTCTTGATCGTCAGTCGGTTTTCAGTTTCGAGTAGATAATCGGAATCGTGGTGAAGAGATCGTCGTTTTGGTAGCAAGGTTTCAGAGTTTTGTAAAGGTATGGTTTTGGCTCTAAATCTAGAACCTTGAAGATTAGATCTTGTTTTGGTGTTCTAGTTGATCAATTTGTAGTTTAGATTGTTTAGAAACCTTTGATAACAATTAATTTAGGTTTAGATCAATTAGGTTTGAGTTGGAGTTCTAAGAGTGCTGCAGATTTCTTGAAGGTTTGGCTTTGGTTTTGCTTGCTAATAAGGTAAGAGGCTCTTCCTAATGCTTAATTAAGGTTTTATGATGATAGGGTTGAGTTTTGACATGTTTTGGTGTTAGAAATTGTGCTTAAATGTTGTAATTAAAGTGTGAAGTGCTATGGTATGATATAAGATCGTTTCTTCTTTGTTTTTCTACGTAAATTGTTGTTAAATTGATTGGAAAAGGGTTAGAGATGGTGCAGAATCGAAAAATGCAGAAAAGTGCTCCCAGGTGTCGTAGGCCGTGGCCTATGATTTACAGGCCGTGGCCTATCAAATGTTGAGAGTTCAGAATATTCTGTAGGTGTCGTAGGCCGTGGCCTGTCTGATTCAGATAATTCTGATGTGCCGTAGGTGCCGGCCTATTATTTACAGGCCGTGGCCTATGGCCCAGAAATGTTGTTTCTAGTGTTTTAAGCTATGAGCCTAGTTTTAAATGTTGGTTCTTGATCTAATAACATTAAATGAACTTGAACAAGCCCTGATTAAGCTTCGGATGCGTTTAGTTCCGGCACCGAATGTACTATTCAAGGGAGTTGAAGTCCGGGACCGTCGGAAGAGTATGATTGGCTTGTGCTTTGATGAATTAGTATTCATCAATGTCTGTGTATGTGCTAGGCCTTGTCCGTGTCTAGTGGTCTAGGAAAGAGAGTAGTAGAGGTGAGAGAGCTTATTTGAAAATACTTAGGTGGTTAGTTAACAATTAATAATAAACGTACGTGTGTAGTTAAAAGACTAAACATCGTAACATTCTTGGTAAGTCACTTAGCTATATCGCGATGTGTGGGTGGTTAGATAAAGTGAATAACTCTGCTGGCCTATAAACGGATAAATGGTATGGGGACTTCGCCGAACGTGTACACTATCGGGTCTTAACATGTGGCTATCGGTGTGATCCACTGATAGGTTGCAAACGATACATCGTGGTGGGTAGCACCATGCGTTGTGCCCTTGAGTGTCGGTGTAACAAAGATAAGTTAAGTTAGAAACAGTTAGTCATGACATGTTGATGAGCATGAAGTGAACCCTAGAATTGTGTCGGTCACACATGGATAACTTAATAATAATAACATGAACCTTTCGTTGTAAGACTTAATTATACATTAGCTTTTTCCTCTTGTTAAGTATATTGTACTTACCTCAATTGTATATGTTGTTTTGTGTGCTTTTGAGGTGAGAAGACGAACATGTTAGCCTTGAGCTCGTTGAGGAGTTCGATGATGATTTGATGACGTTGATGCCATGATGATGCTTTCTTTTTACCTTTCTATTAAATGATGTACTAGATTATGTTGTACTTTTATTTTAAGTTTGTAAGACAAGTGTTGTATCTTTCCTTTAGACATCGTACGTTGTAAGCTTTATATCGTTGTTGTAATCTTTTCCTTTCTACCTCTAGTTGGTTTGTGTTCTAATCTTAGAGACATTTATGAGTTTACTCGAGCTTTTTGGGCTTCCGTTGCTTTAATTTTGATACGACGACGTAGAGGCTGGCGTATAATATTAGATTTATTTGATGTTATACACGCCTTAACGTTCTCTTCCTGATAAGAGCTGATATCTCTGGAATGGGCGTTCTGATATTACAAATTGCTCATTGTGGGACAGTCTTAAAGCCTTAAACTCTTAAAATTTATGACCCTCGAGTTCTTAAAGTTTATTTCTAAGAAATAAGTGCTTAAATTTTATGACCCTCGAGTTCATTAGGTTAGACCATGCATGACTCTCAAGTGGCAAAGTTGCAAACCATTTGCAAAATGCGTCGCACTTTATTAAGCGTTTGAACAATGATGTAGCGTCATTGTATGTATGTATTTTTGAAATTTTTAATGAAGATTCGGTTTTAACAAAAATTGCAAGCCATTTTTTTGTCCCCACACACAAATTAAAACAAAAACAATAAAAATAAAAAGATATATATTACAAGCATTGCTATACAAACCTTGACCACATCATGATAAATGATAATTGAAGTGTACAATTTATTTTTTCCTTCTGAATACGAAAGGTTCACACACACGCCTCAAACGGGGTTCAAACCTTGATCTCTTGCCAGAATATAACCTAATGAAACCACTAGGCCAATGCCTTACGGGGAAGTGTACAAAAATATAATCCCTTAACTTCAGTGGTAGAAAATAAGCAAAAGGTAGCAAACAAAAAAAGCTTTCGTTTTTGTTCATAATTAGAACAAAATAACTTTTTGCAAAATATAATTATTGCATTGATTTCTGTTCTTGAGAAAACCCATGGAGACAAAAGGAATAATAAAAACAATACGGGATGAGTTTGAAGTTAACTAAATTAGGGTATGTATGTGATAGCAGATCAAAGCGTTCACGTGAATTAGTAGATTCGAGATTTCGGTGCGAAAACATTTTACGTATATGCATTGCATGTGGCCCTTGTAATTCTTATCTTTTGTGTATTTCTTTTAACAAATGTTCTTTCATAAATAAAAGAAAAGTAATAATATCTTTGGAAGATGTTTTCTTAAGGGGTATATATCATTGGGCCATACAAAGGAACGTCTCTTTGAAAACCCAAATAAGAAAACGAAACCGACGGTGCAATTAAAAGGAGGCATTTTCCTTCTCAAAATTCATTTCACCGCATCTCCTACCTCCAGAAACCCTAAAATCTTTTGTTTTCTTCAAATCGTAATTAAAACACCGATCGATATGATGGCGGAGGGAGAAGAGAAAATTTATTTTGAGAATCACGTCATCCAACTTTTGGAAAAGATGGAAAAGATTCCGAAGAGCGCCAAGGAGGTCTTTCTGTGGGATCTTATCCGTATCTCACGTGGCGTACATCCTCTATATATCCTTCTTGTTCTCTTCAATATATCTGTTTTCTTTCGTTAAAATTTTGTTTTTCTGTTTTTATTTTGTACGATTTCAACTTTTCTCCATCCGATTTGTTCCTTCTTCCTCGATATCTGAATATATATATATATATATATATATATATATATATATATATATATATATATATATATAGTCTTTTTTCTTTCTTTCCGGAGTATGTTATAGTTCTTCTAATTGTGCTTTGTGTTGCTTCCTGTTATAGTTTGTTGTTGTTGTTGTTGTTATTAATCATCGATTGATGATATTAGGATCTTTACAACTACCGTTCGAATTTGGCTGACAAGACCAAGGTTGATGAAGATGAACTTTGTATCAGATTAGTCACTAATGAGGAGAATAAGTCCCTGTCCATCATCGACACTGGCATTGGAATGACAAAGGATGGTGAGTAGGGAGGGCTCTCTAATAATAGATGCATCTAATAATTGTTTTTGTCGTGTCTGCTGGAAATTAATTATTGGTTTTGTTTGATATTGCAGAATTGATTGACGGAATTGGTAAGATTTCAGAGGATCAAGTGATTGAATACAAGGGTATCATTGATCAATATCTGATGAAAGGTGATCCCGACGCCTATCGTGTGCCCGACTCGAGCTTTTGTCTTGGTGTCTATTCAGCTTTCATGGTTGCTCACAAGGTTGTGATCAGTACAAAGAAGAATGGTCACGATCCGTATGTGTGGGAGTCAAAAGCAAGTGATGGTTTTTTCCGCATTGCTCCTGCTCCTGCTCCTGATACCAATGGTGATGATAAACTTGATAGGGGTACAAAGGTTACTCTATACCTTAATCCTGATGATTTTAAATACCTTGAAGAAAGCACATTGAGGGTTTTGGTTGACAAGCACACATTTGACCTTTGTCCTTACCCCATCTACGTTTCGGCTGAGGATGAGAGGGAAAAAAAGAGGCAACGCACAGCTGGTGCGAAGGAAAGGGAGGAAGAGTTAAAGAGGTTTCAGGAAGAGTTTTGGGGTCTTCAACAGCTATGCGAAGAAGCTCTTAAAGGCATGGTGAAAGAAGTTGTTGTCAATGACCGTGTATTTGATTTACCTAGTGGTCTGTCGGCTGATAAGAAAACGTTTGAAATCAACCCGAGAAGCCCCATAATGAAATCGTTATTGGAGGAATATAACAGAGACCCTGAAGGGGAGAGGGAGAGGTTGGTGGATACGTTTAAAGTACACTATTTTTTGCACCTATTTGATACCAGGCCCTCGTACTTCGCTGAACCCATTTGCATTGATAGTGACGATGATGATACCAGTCTCAATGACCAAGTTGAATGTGGCACCAGCAGCACTACATGAGGGAGCAAGAAATGCTGTAGCATTGTGGATCTTCTGGTCTGATTGCTTTTTTTGGACTTGTTTTGTTTCTGTATTTTATGTTGGATAATGTTCTCTATGGACATGCTCTTGTTGTCTGTGTTACTCTTAAACTTGTTGAGTTGCTTGTTTATAACTTGATGATTTGTGTGAAAGCCTTCTGGTTCCTGCAATCAATCAAGTTTGTGTGTATACTTGATCTTTTCAAATCTATCTATGGGGATTTAAGCTTTAGTTTCTTCTTAGGGCTAGAGATAGTGTAAAAGAATGCATGTTTGTCTATGTTGGAGTGGTCAACGTTGATTTTGACTTAAACCGGAAGTTTTATGTTGACTTCAACCTGAATATTAGCTGTAAACGGAGAGAGTAAATTAGTTTAGTAAATGTTATTTCATCAACTTAGAAGTATGTATAACGACTCGATAAGATTGTAATTAAATCCTGTGGTTGTTACAACTTGTAAGAATCGGGTGGCAACCATTTTTTTTTATTTTATTTTCCTTGTTTTTCTTTGAATTTTTTTTATTTTCCTTGTTTTTCTTGGCAAAGGAAAGAAATGCTAAAACAATTTCCATAATTTGATAACATATCTCTGCACATAATATTGAATCAAGATCAATCTGCATCATTAGATTCGTACACAAATGCATGAGCAAACCCTTGAATCTCCTTGGAGACATTGCAAAATGAATCTATCTACTTTCTGGCTGCAGATGACCATATTTTCTTGAGAAAAGTAATTCATGAGCAATTCTTAATTACGGAACCGTAATCCATTCAACTCAAACCCCCTGGCCAGCTTCGATTCAAAAGCCTGCAATGAAAGTCCCTAAAGCCTGCAATGAAAGTCCCAAAACCAATATTGGCATATTGAAATTATCGCAACTTGCAACAGCAATCATTGGAAGTAAATGTGTACATGAAAACAACATTGAATAGATTGGACCCATCGATTAATGAGTTTTCTGTTGTTTTTGTGATAGAAGATCGAAAACCATCTCCTTTATGTTGACTTAGACACGGCTGGAGAAAGACAGAAGAAGAAGAGCGAGCATCACCGAAATTGAAATCCCGTCTCCGTCCTCACCATCTCAATCCCGGACCTTTCTCTTCCCATGGTTTTCTCTTCTTGAAATCACCTCAAACACCCTCACCGTTTTTGCCTAGCCGATCTTAATATCTTCTGCCAGCGGTCTTCATCAACCTATATCTATAAAATCATTACCCCCTTTTTTTTGTTGCTCTCTTCTTTTCCGACTTAGACACGGCTGGAGAAAGACAGAAGAAGAAGATCGAGCATCACCGAAATTGAAATCCTGTCTCCGTCATCACCATCTCTGTGGAAAATTACCCTGATAGTGTTTATTTTAGCCACCGGAGAGAATGTTTCGGAGTAGTCCATGCCATATGTCTGAGAGAACCCATTAGCCACTAGTGTGGCTTTATATCTTTGAACTGACCCATCCGGAAGTTATATTTCATGGTGAAGACCCACTTACACCCCACATCTTTTCTCTCCTTAGGCAATTCTACCTTTTCCCATGTCTTGTTTTTTTCCAGATCCTCATTTCTTCCAAGACGCTTCTTTCCACTCAGGAACTGCTAGAGCATCTTGGATAGACTTAGGAATGGTTGTATTTGACATGGCTGTGACAAAGGCTTGATATGGGGTAGAGAGGTGTTCATAGGATATGTATTTGGCTAGAGGATATAAGGGATATTTAGTGCAGGTGCGAACAGGTTTTCTAAGAGCAATAGGTTCAAAGTATGTCTTGTCTTTTTCCTCCTCTTCATCAGAATATTCGGGTGCATCATCCTCAAGACTTTTAGATGGTGAGGGCTGTGAGCATTGTGAAGAAGAGTGAGAGGAAGTACCGATTTCCTTACCTTCATCATTGTTTAGATCAGACCCCCTTCCGAGGTGGATTGGTGATCTTTTGGATCAAGAGCTTCTAGATTCTGATTCAAGCCCCTCATGTGAAAGACATTCCCTTTAAATTGGACCTCTGGAGGAGGAATAGGATGCCTTTTCAGGACAACTTGATACTTTTGAATATCAGCTTGAAAGTTATCCTTTTCTCCTCCAGGGTTTCCAGGTTGTTGCTCAGTTCTTATTTGATCATAATTATTATGAGACCCCGACACAGGTTTCAAAAATCACTCGGACCCAAACTCAAAATTAGACTCATCATTCGTATTAATGATGGACTCCCCCTTAATTTGCGTTTGCCCAAAAAACATTATGTTTTCAAAAAATGATGCATCCATAGTAACAAAAAAATTCTTGGTTTCTGGATCAAAGCACTTGTACCCTTTCTTAGTAGGGGAATACCCAACAAACACACACCTCTTTGCCCTCGGTTCCAACTTCCCTTGATCATATAACTTTGCTAAAATAGTACAACCAAAAAATTTAGGAGGTAAGTTATTGATAAGTCTGAACTCGAGGATAACAAAGTGTTGAAACAACTCACAGTGTTTGAAATTTTAAAATTCTTGAGGCATCCGATTAATCAAGTATGCACCGCTTAAAGGGCCTCCCCACAAGTACTTGGGACACCGAGAGGTAAACATCAATGCTCCCGTAACCTCCGTAGGTGCCCATTTTTCCGCCAAACCACACCATTCTCACGAGGGGTTTTTACACACGAGCTTTGATGTATAATCCCCTTCTCATCAAAGAACTTCCCGAGGAGTTGATTAAAGTACTATGTACCGTTATCACTCCTTAAAATTTGAATTTTGACATTAAACTGAGTGTTTACCATTCGTAGAAAGTTTATAAAATATGTTCAACTTCAGATTTTTCTCTTAGTAAACACATCCAACTAATTCTAGTGCGATCATCGATAAATGTGACAAACCACCTCTTCCCCCTAACGTCCGAACCCTTTTAGGCCCCCAAACATCGCTATGAATCATGGTGAATGGTTTTGAGGGCTTGTAAGGTTGGGAAGGATAACTTTTCCTACATTGTTTAGCCAGTTGACACAACTCACACCGAAGAACAGAAATATTATTATTTGAAAATAATTTTGGGAACGTTCTTTTCATATATTCAAGACTAGGATGACCTGGTCGTCGATGCCATAACATAGTTTTATTATGATCAATAAGGGAAACTGAACAACAATTTGCTTTATTAGGATCCTTATCAGCATGAGGATCTTGTTACATAATGTATAGGCCCCCAATCGCATTAGACCTGCCAATCGTCATCTTCGAAAGAGGGTCCTGAGATACACAACCATTAGAGGTAAAGTTAGCAATACAACCTCTATCTAAGGTTAATTTTTGGACGGATATCAAGTACAATCTAACTTGGGGACATGCAGAACATTTTCAAGAGTCAGATTAAAGGAAATTGGAATGGAACCTTTCCCAGCTACAGAGGCAAAAGTCCCATCCACAAGTTTTACTTTATGGTTACCGGCACGGGACTTGTATGATGAAAACAGTTCTGACAAACTAGTCATATGGTCTGTTGAACATGAGTCAATAACCCAGTTGACCTTATGACCCAAGGCAATAAAAGAGGCAGATATACATGATTCCACATACGTACATGTGGATGAGAAATTTTTGGGTTTTTGAGGATTTAAGAGTCTGCTCCATTGCTCTAGTTGTTCCTTGGTGAAGAGAGACGCCCCTGGTTCTATGACATCCTGATTGGCCGACTTTCCTTGGCTCCTGTTCTTCCAAGCGGGTTTCCCGTGAATATCTGAGCAAGTATCCCAAGTATGGTCCACTTTCTTACAATGATCACATCTCGGCTTGGATTTATTCGTCTTTTAAAAGCCCTCTATTCTTCCAACAACTAGGGCCGAATTCTCCACCTCCGGTTCCTCCACTTTGGCGGTAAGGTAACCCACTTTACCTCTCCCACTGGCGGGTTTGATCTTCCACTGCCGGTGATTAGGATTATTTTGAACCGAGCTCCGATACCATCTTTTTTTATTTTGGAATAGAATTAAAGGAATATTAGGTTTTAGTCCACTTTCCGTCCTGTATATAAATTTTAATCCAGTTTGTATTTTTTTGTTGATTTAAGGACAAAACATTTTCTTTCGAACTATTTTGTCCTTTTTTTTTAATCCCATTCAAAACTAATTGGACAGAGAGGTGGGTCCACGCAGTGTACTATCCATGCATTTCCATCTCAACATCCGGGGGATGGCTTCACCGTCAATACGCACACAAAAAGGTGGAATGCTTGTTTGCAAACGTGGGAAAAGTTCATAAGCCCAGCATACTAACGCAGGTGCCCACCTGTCAACCGGTGGCTTGTGCTGGTTTCGATCCTGCTTTTGTACACTGAAGCGCTTAACGATCCGCATGAGGTTTGCTATCTTTTCATAAGTAATTCGTCACAAGTACTCCCCTCATAGAAACTCGTTTACAATATTCAAATCTTTAACGACGGAGAATATTTCTTTCGGGATTCCAATACTGTCATTCCAACCTAATAGATATCCATAAATAAAATACACCAACGCTAACCGGTATACAATCTCACTGGTATGAGCACCGTCTCGAACAGGATGCTCAATAGCCCTAGGAAATGGCATAAAAAAATGCTTGATAGATAGCTAAAGTTACATCAATGGCTATATTATAATTTCTTTTTATTCGCCTTGCATAACTTTGAATTATATGATCTCCACTCCTACGCATTATTCCCACAATTTCTTATTCATTTTATTTGAAAGCCACATCAATGTTGATTTTTTTTTTCCACAAGAAACGAAAGCTTTCATTATAACAAAATTAAGCATTACAGAGCTAAACAGGAACAGAGTTATGCCAAAATACCCTACATCCGAACTGAACGAGAAAGCGGCAAGATTGTGAGTCATCTTGTTACTTCGCGCTCGAGATGCAAAATACGACAACATTCAAACTTTCTACCAATAACAGAACAATATCGTCTAGTACCCGAACCAGATGCTAGGATATGCATATCTTTTGAAATTACAAGATAATATTCCCATGCTTCAACGGTAGCTCGAGAGAAAATGCTTGATACTTGGATATCTTTATTTTTTGTATATATACGAGTAACATGCTTTCAATTCTCTATGTGCACCAAATTATATTTAATGAATGACGCATGCTCTTCTATATCTTTACCAATTAGAAATTCCAGAAAATCTCTGCCCATGAAGAGAGTCAGTTTTTTTTGCCAAAAATCACCCGAATGAAAAGCATTCCAAAGAGCCTGAGGAATATCACATTAAAAGAGACAATGCCATGACGTCTCTATCATTTTATTACAAATAAAACAAACACCAACTCCAATACCTCAAATTTTTAGCCCTGATTCCGTTGGAAGCACATTATTCACGAGCTTCCATGTGAACTCTCTTAAAGTGCATGTCAATTGATAGCACGTCTTTACCAAATAAATTTCGTTATTCGTGTTTGCCAAATCATTTTATCTTCTCGGGTTCTTGGCGAGAGGGGAAAGGAGAGAATGTGGGTTGCATCGATGGGATCGAATTTGATCTCTACAACGCTCCATTGTCGTATTGATGAATTAAACAAATCACTTACCCAAGGCGAGCCGAGAGCTCCTGGAAGGAGTATCATCTTAGAATTTGGTGGTGAAGCAATTCATAGGTCCTCGTAAATATTAACTTTGTCACCCTTTCCAATTCGCCAACGAAGTTCTTTCATAAGAAGGTCTCAATTAAAAATGCTCCTCCAAATCATCGTTAAAATGCCTTCCTTTAAAATATTTAGCATGTAGAACATAGGCAGAGAATTTCAGAGAATTTAGGTTAATAGGAATTCGCCATGCTTGCTTTGAAGCGTTTGAGATCTCTAAATTCAAACTCACCTTCAGACTTACGCTTACAATAGTTATTCCAAAACTTCCAATGAATTTTCCTCCCCTAAAAGGATCGTCGAGTAATTTTTTTTTCAAACAATCAATAATAACTTTTGGCAATGCGATACATTGATTGAGTATCGTTCGTTTAATCTTCGAGTGGAGTACATTTTAAGCTTGAACTGATTTAAGCCAAATCAAGTTGAGTTTTGGTTCGAGCCGATTTCAAACTACTCACGAGTTGCTTAGAGCCTTGCGATACATGCTTCTTACACTAACCTCAAGAAACATAGGATTATAAATAAGAAACATAAATGATTGAAAAAAACAGAAAACTAAAAAGCCAATTCCCACAAATAATTATGCAATGTATATTACACAGTGAACATTCGATTTTACAGCCATAACTTGACCTTTCTGCGGTAGAAATAATGTACTTTAGAATTTTGCTATTAAATAAACAAAAAATGAATCAATTAGTCGTCCACCTTTATATAGCATATATCAAAATTGTAGGGTTTGGTGGAGTATCTGTCGCAGTGGAATTAACTTTTGATTATGTAACCACATGAAAGTGGGATCTTACTATTTTGAGAACAATTCATACAATATTTATATTATGATCATCTTATTTTTGGAGAAGGTTCATGTTATGATTTAATTGGGTGGTGCCAGGAATGAGTGGTCGGGTGGGCTAATTGACTATATTTATATGATCGGGTGGGCTGGACTAAAACAACTAACTGTGTTAGACTGATTTATATGAGGATTTTAGTGTTCCGTCCTTACCGGTGGCATCTTGACACATTTTTAGGCACAACATATGTGATCATTATATATTTTTATGTTATTTTTACACTATTGATTAATTATTATCAACTCAAATCAGCATGTTAAAGAATACAAATTTTAGTACAAATGCATGAATAACATATATACAACAAATGATGCATCCATAGTAACAAAAAAATTCTTGGTTTCTGGATCAAAGCACTTGTACCCTTTCTTAGTAGGGGAATACCCAACACACACACACACACCTCTTTGCCCTCGGTTCCAACTTCCCTTGATCATATAACTTTGCAAAAACAGTACAACCAAAAATTTTAGGAGGTAAGTTATTGATAAGTCTAGACTCAGGATAACAGGTGTTGAAACAAGTCATAGGTGTTTGAAATTTTAAAATTCTTGAGGGCATCCGATTAATCAAGTATGCACCAGTTAAAAGGGCCTCCCCCCACAAGTACTTGGGACACTGAGAGGTAAACAACAATGCTCCCGTAACCTCCAGAAGGTGCCCATTTTTCCGCTCAGCCACACCATTCTGCTGAGGGGTTTTTACACATGAGATTTGATGTATAATCCCCTTCTCATCAAAGAACTTCTTGAGGAGTTGATTAAAGTACTCTGTACCGTTATCACTCCTTAAAATTTGAATTTTGACATTAAACTGAGTGTTCAACTTCAGATTTTTCTCTTAGTAAACACATCCAACTAATTCTAGTGCGATCATCGATAAATGTGACAAACCACCTCTTCCCCCTAACGTCCGAACCCTTTCAGGCCCCCAAACATCGCTATGAATCATGGTGAATGGTTTTGAGGGTTTGTAAGGTTGGGAAGGATAACTTTTCGTACATTGTTTAGCCAATTGACACGACTCGCACCGAAGAACAGAAATATTATTATTTGAAAATAATTTTGGGAACGTTCTTTTCATATATTCAAGACTAGGATGACCTAGTCGTCAATGCCATAACATAGTTTTATTATGATCAATAAGGGAAACTGAACAACAATTTGCTTTATTAGGATCCTTATCAGCATGAGGATCTTGTTACATAATGTATAGGCCCCCAATCGCATTGGACCTGCCAATCGTCATCTTCGAAAGACGGTCCTGAAATACACAACCATTAGAGGTAAAGTTAGCAATACAACCTCTATCTGAGGTTAATTTTTGGACGGATATCAAGTACAAGCTAACTTGGGGACATGCAGAACATTTTCAAGAGTCAGATTAAAGGAAATTGAATGGAACCTTTCCCACTACAGAGGCAAAAGTCCCATCCGCAAGTTTTACTTTATGGTTACCGCACGGGACTTGTATGATGAAAACAGTTCTGACAAACTAGTCATATGGTCTGTTGCACATGAGTCAATAACCCAGTTGACCTTATGACCCAAGGCAATAAAAGAGGCAGATATACATGATTCAACATACGTACATGTGGATGAAAAATTTTCGGGTTTTTGAGGATTTAAGAGTCTACTCCATTGCTCTAGTTGTTCCTTGGTGAAGAGAGACGCCCCTGGTTCTATGACATCCTGATTGGCCGACTTTCCTTGGCTCCTATTCTTCCAAGCGGGTTTCCCGTGAATATCTCAGCAAGTATCCCAAGTATGGCCCACTTTCTTACAATGATCACATCTCGGCCTGGATTTATTCGTCTTTTAAGAGCCCTCTATTCTTCCAACAACTAGGGCCGAATTCTCCACCTCCGGTTCCTCCACTTTGGCGGTATGGTAACCCACTTTACCTCTCCTACTGACGGGTTTGATCTTCCACTGCCGGTGATTAGGATTATTTTGAACCGAGCTCCGATACCATCTTTTTTATTTTGGAATAGAATTAAAGGAATATTAGGTTTTAGTCCACTTTCCGTCCTGTATATAAATTTTAATCCAGTTTGTATTTTTTTTGTTGATTTAAGGACAAAACATTTTCCTTCGAACTATTTTGTCCTTTTTTTTAATCCCATTCAAAACTAATTGGACAGAGAGGTGGGTCCACGCAGTGTACTATCCACGCATTTCCATTTCAACATCCGGGGGATGGCTTCACCGTCAATACGCACACAAAAAGGTGGAATTAATGCTTGTTTGCAAACGTGGGAAAAGTTCATAAGCCCAATATACTAACGCAGTGCCCACCCGTCAACCGGTGGCTTGTCTTTGGTTTCGATCCCTTTTTGTACACTGAAGCGCTTAACGATCCGCATGAGGTTTGCTATCTTTTCATAAGTAATTCGCCACAAGTACTCCCCTCATAGAAGCTCGTTTACAATATTCAAATCTTCAACGACGGAGAATATTTCTTTCGGGATTCCAATATCATTATTCCAACCTAATAGATATCCATAAATAAAATACACCAACGCTAACCGTATACAATCTCACCGGTATGAGCACCGTCTCGAACAGGATGCTCAAATGCCCACTCCAAGTGTTTTATGGTAATCGCTTGTTTTTTTATATTTTTCCAAGTAACATCCGGGTCCAAAGCACATAGAAGTACCCGTAGCCAAATTCGGATCAAGATGGCCAAACCGTAAGCCAGATATCATGGCAAACTCTCTCTTGCCAAACACGCATGTTGTTCCAGGGTTACCAAACCTAAAATGTAGCTCATCAGGCTTGTCGGGGTATATTGGCAACAATATTATAATAAACGTAACGACAAAAATTTAAATAATAAACGTAACGACAATATTATTGGAGTTAAACAACACTTAACTTTAATATTATTGTCGTTAAACACATAATTAATGCCAATAAAAACGAATATTGGCGTAAAATCATCCAAATATTGTAAAATCAGCATTCAGAGCGTATTCATCGGGAAATTCAAAAACAACCCCTAACCCTAAACAATCTACCCCTCCTTTTGCAAAATCTTGATAAACAACAACAAAGATTCTTACTATACATGCGTTTTGACCTCAAAGTAAACAATAATACTTACAAATTGCACAACAAAAATCAAACAATCAAATAGTCTAAGATTTAGCTTCTTATGCGAAAGAAATGAAAGATAGACATTAATATTAACCTCAGGGGCTATCTGCCGTTGTGCAATTTGATCTATTTGTTCCAAAGGAGCCTCAGAATCCATTGCGAAATCAGATCATTTTCTAAGAATTTTGGGGGAATTTGCAGCAGAATGATAATTTGAGGGAGAAGAAGAGTTTTCAACAATAATAGCATCGTTTAAACCATTAATGGCGTAACGAGCCTTATTTAACGCCAATAATATTGTCGACGACAATATTATTGGCGTTAAATAAGCCTCGTTCCGCTAATAATGTTCTATTGTCTATATGGGTGGTATAATTACAATATTATTGTCGTTGAGAGACCTCAAACGACAATATTATCGTTGTTATACCTAAAATCGAAATTGGCAAAAAGCTAAACTTTCTTTACAAATAAGGGGCCGACAACATCTGATTTTCCAATTTCCCCTAACATTTGCCACTATCGTCACTTGTTAGAGAAGTGATTCTAGCAAAATATCTAGAGAACATACTCAAAAGATGGAACCCTCTTTCTTTTCCATGTATGCTTCCAATAAATTCGCATTATTTCGTTTACGTATACAAAAGATATATATAAAAAAACATCCACATCGATCCCTTTGGTCAATCTTTTACGTAAGATACGATTCGAGCCGAACTTCGAATTAGTCGGACCAGTTGGTTCCGGATACCGGGGTTTTAAGAAAGAAAAATCGATCCGTTTGATCAATCTTTTACTTAAGATACGATTCGAGCCGAACTCCGAATTAGTCGGACCGGTTGGTTCCGGATACTGGGGTTTTAAGAACGAAAAAATAAAAAATAGTGTGACACCAGCCTTCTTGCCTTTTTCAATATTTTCAAGAAATCATGAGGTCTTATAATAAATAGCACGTAGTAGACACAATCAAAGACTTGTTACATCTAAGAAAAGAAAAAAAAGGAAACATTGTGGTTCTAACACAATGAACTTTATTAAAGTGTGTCTAACAAACTTAATCAACACTACATGTACACAAGTAGCAACAAACAAACAAAAAAAATGCTTATGCTTTGTTTCATAAAGTAAAATTGTTATAAATACACACGTAATATGTGGATGTTTATTAGATATAATATCTATTACTCAAAGTGTAAAATACTTAAATTTAAATTTAGTTTCTTTAATAACTAAGTCTCGATGCAAGCACGGTAAATATATTGGATAAATATTGACGTAAATATATGATGTAATCGACAGATGTATTTACACCATAAAGCCACGTGTATTATATCGTGTCTATATTAATCGATGACGTGATTAGATAATCACAAAAATAGGATAAGCTTTGGCCGGCCGACTTATTCCCTTGGGATATTATATATATATGAGATACAAGTAAAATAGAAGATAGCAGGAGCAGTCATACCAATCCAATTGGGATTTCTCTTCCTAATATATATATGAGAGCGGCTACAGTCCAGTTGCATAATTTAAAGGGATGGTTAATGTTTTAATCTTGACCGTTGAAAACGTACGTAAATAACTCTATCCGTTTGATCAATTTTTTTAGTGCACCATAAATAATGTGTATCTTACCTGTTAAACAGGTAAACAATTAAGATTTTCCCATCTAAAAAAAAATTAAGCAATATAGAAAAACAGAAGGCAAACGCAGATGCCCTTAAAAATCATTTTTCGTTCATTCCTATTTTCTATATTTTTAGTTACACGGCATGGATCTAACCCAGCCCATCTACTTGGTCATCTGATTTTTAATTTGATCAACCTTTTTTATTAATTTAAGAAGATTCTGTTGTTTTTTTTTTTTTTTTTTTTTTTTTTTTTGTGTGTAATGATTATTGTAATTGGGATGGCTTCTTGCCTCTTTCTTTGACTCCTTCAATTGCAGTAGATTTTTATTGATATATCTGAAACGAAAACATTTTCCTGAAAATTATATAATGCTTTGTTAAAAAAATTTGATATAACGCAAAATCGATTCTTCACAATAATTTACAATTTCTCTGAATGAATCAATTCTATTTTACGGAATCAATGGCTGATGACCGGAGATGTAAGAATATGAGAATGACATATGAGGAAGAATAAGATGAAGAAGCAAAATAGGAAGAAGTGAAGGACAAGAAATGCAATCGGTTCCCTGAAAAAATGCAATCGAAAGATTGATCTAGTTTTTTTTTTTTTGGATTTAAGTGTTGACTGTTTAACCTGTTTTATAGGTTAAGGTCTTGGTTATGGTACACATTAACTAATACTGCATCAAATCAATCTAACGATCTGTATTATTATAATATTGATCCAATCCAGAAACCTGACCGTCCCAGGTTTTTCTCTATCGACTTGATCTGCAGATTTCCTTATATATATATATAAGCTTATCTTGCTCATACGGTTTCCTTTCATGTTTGCTTTCAATAGCATTATTATTTGTGTGAAATACATATTTTATAACACGTTATCATATTGAGTCTCTACCGATCGAGCCGTGTGATAAAATTCTAAATTTCTTCTCATATACTCAGCCCTTCTCTTTCATTGCTCCCTCTCGATTATCAAAATTCCCCCACAATTATCCAGCTTATTTGTGGCCTTCTTCTCTCACACCATGACAAGAAATTGCTGGCCATGGAAAAATAGAAAAAAAAAATCAGAAGTTGGAGATGGTGATGGAGGATTGATCTTTGACAAATTTTGATTAACCGTAATGTTCTGTTTTCATTCCATCATCAATCATATATTTATACATCATAAGAGAAAACCCTATCACCGTAAAATACCGACTATGTCCTTTTCCTACTTACCATAGAACTTAATTACTAATAATTCAATAATAATAATATTGTATATAGATATATCCGCAATACCCTCAAGTTGGAGCGTGAAGATCACGGACGCCCAACTTGGACAAGAAGAAGTGAAACTGCTGCTTCCCAACGCCTTGGTAAATATGTCACTAACTGCTCATGAGTAGTAACATAATCCGGGCAATCGGACCTCAATAATCGCGTCACGAACAAAATGACAATCCGACCTCAATGCGCCGGACGGTCACCATACCGACTATGTCATTTTCCTACTTACCATAGAACTTAATTACTAATAATTCAATAATAATAATATTGTATATAGATATATCCGCAATAATCTTAGATATGAGAAAGCAAGGGGTAGCAGATGTGGAAGCCGGAAGCAGCAGAGAGGATTTGTAGTGGCAGAAAATGAAACTCTTTTGATGATGCCAAATAATGCACCACTGATAAATCAGGGTCACGTGTAATCTAAGGATGAGCTGTAAAAGAGATCGAATGACTGTAAATGGGTAAAAGATGGTGTTTTGGGTGTTTAATGGTCGAGTCCAAGAATTTATCTTGGATTGCCTACGATCTCAGATATTGTCCAGAATCAAGCCTTACGTAGTTCCTGGAATGGTGTATTTATAGGCACATGCCCTTCTTCCGCCTCTAAAAACTTGGGGCGGTTTAGTATATTGACGTAATTACCCTTAAATGGGCCTTGCCTCCTTGCCCAAGTAACCTATTGGATGTGGGCCGGCAAATTTGATCGAATTCCATGGTATCGACTCGATGAACACCGACGTGGGTGTTTGAGCTCGGACACTTGTAGAATCTCTCCCGAGCCGCGGCCGTCACTGGTACGCCTCATATCGATCCGACGTGGATAACTAACACAGACTTTTCCACATGCCAGCTGGACCAGTCAGATAATTCCACGTGGAGGAGTAAATCCCCGTATCATCATAAGCCCCCCAGATCGGAGGGAAGCTCATCTCGAATGCTGAGGTCGGATCTGAAGATTTGAATAACCTTTCCGACACGTGGTGCTCTTTAGGCGGGAAAACAGCTGTCACTCTTAATTGGTATAGGCGGTTATAGGATGACGTCACACTGTCAGCATTAATTGGTGCAGGAAACGAAGCGTCTCTTATTGGGCCGCGTGGAGATTTGGCCCTTGATTCTCGCGCTTACACTTCTATAACTGCCCAAAATGTGTCCTCTCAAATCACTTGCAGGATTCACACGCATATAAGGAGTCCAAACCACAGAGGCCTCTCACTTGCTATTACAACTTCTCGCAAATCCCGCTCGCCTAAAATCTCAAGTAAGCCCTAGTTTACTCAAGTTTTGCTTCTTATTTCTGTTTCTTGCATATTTTTCCCAAGTCCATGTCGAGTAGCGATAGCGATTCCCAAAATAGAGAAGAGCCTGTCGTGGTTGAAGAAGAATCGTCGGAGCAAACGGTTTCTGAGCATCCCGCTGTCTCCGGTGGGAAAGCGGCCGGAGAAGAAGAAGGAGGAGAAGGAGGAGAAGGAGGAGAAGGAGGAGAAGAGGAATCGTCCTCTCGACCCACTGCCAAACGCCAAACCAGAATGAAGGGTCAAGGGCCATACGGGTGCATCTCCAATTTGACCCCGGAAAAAGCCAAAAACATCTGTATAAGATACGGCATACCCTATTCTTCTTCAAACATCATGGTATCGCATGGTCAATTTCAGTTTGCTTGTGACCCTCCACCCGGATTCTGCGCTATATACGAGGCGCAACTGAAAGAGGGGTTGAGATTTCCATTCGACCCGTGTCTCATCGAGGTTCTTCGACACTACAAGATCAGCGTTCCACAACTTGCTCCAAATGGCGTTAGGAGCGTTATGGGATTTGTGCTGGCGTGTCGAATCGCCAAGGTCGAGTTCTCGGTTCGACTATTCCGTCAGTACTACGCCATCCAAAGTCTACAAGATGTGGGATGGTATACTTTTCAGAAGCGTCCTCTCACGTCGGAATTTGTGAGGAAGGTGACTTCGTCTCAGGGTGAGTGGAAGCCCCAGTTTTTCTTTATCCGACACGGGTTGGTGGACATTGATGTCTACACTTGGTATAACAGACCCCAGAAATGGCATGACAGGCTCGGACCCGATACCCCTGACGGATGTGGGGCTATCGAGATCGCTCATCCCGACATCGCCACCCGAAACCTGCATTCACTGTATCCCTATGCTGATATCGAGACAGCTGGCCCGGGCGCTTATTTGGAGCTCGATGAAGATGTTCGAGTGTTGTGTAGGACACTTATTTACTCATCGAGTCATTACACTTATGTGTTTTGCATTTTCTCTGTAGTTATTTCATATTGACTGCATTCTGACGTCGACTTTCTTTGTTCACAGTGGAACATTTCTCAAAGATGGACGCCTTGGGCAAAATGCCAGATCCCAAGACCACAGATCCGAAGAAAATCCAAGACCTCGCAGGTATCAGGTCGAGGACTCCGGCCCGGGCTCCAGTGTCCGGCAACATAGTTTCTGGAGGTCAGAGGACTCCGGCTCGAGCCCCCACTCCTGCATCGACATCAGACTTTTTGAGGGGCCAACCCGACGAGGCCGAGATGACGGGTCGGACCGATGCGGACCTCGTCCCGAGGAAACGGCAAAAGACGACTGCCGCAAAGCATGGGGTTGGAAAGGAGGCCCGTAACCTCCCTCCTCAGAGTTCAGATGGGGTCGAGGCCCTCCCTGCAATGAGCCTGGCCGAGCTGGAAGCGATGACTCCTGAGGAGTTGAGCGAGTACCATTTGAAAATCATTCGAGCGGTAAGTCTTATATATTCTTTATCAAATGCGTCAAGTGTTTGTCAGCCTTTGACGTCGAACTAACCCTGCTGTCTATGTAGGCTCGGCTAACAACCAAAGTGGCCATTAGCAAGATTGAGTCTCCATCCGCCGTCTCGGAGGAGCAGAAGGAGATTATAACCAGGCTGACAGCAGACATCGAGAAGCAGAAAGCCAAGATCGACAAGTTGGATGATCGACGTGCCAAGCTCGAGTCAGAGTTGGCTACCTCTCGGGATGAACTGTCGAAAGCTCGCAAAGATGTATCTGTCAGGAATGCCGAGCTGGCCAAGATGAGGTCGGAGTTAGCAAAGATGAGGTCGAGCTTGACGGGACTAAGGTCGAATTGGCCGGGCCATCAAGACTCGTGTCGAACTTCAATCTCTCTGATGGTTTGACGAGTCGCATGGAGACCGCTTAACTGATTTCCCTGTCCTCAAAGGAGCTCAAAACGATTTTGAAACTCGTTGATGACTCAGGGCATGAAGGGGATTCACCATGGCCCTTGACCAAGTGAAAGAGATCGACCGAACTTCGATGTATCCGCCGCGTGGCGAAGCCCTACCTTTACGATCCCGAGGCTGTTCTCGTTAGTATGATACTTGATGAACTCCAGGCGGCGTCTCTTTGTATGAGAAGTACGTGACCCCTCGCCTGGAAGGTGATGGTACGGAAATATCGAGTCCAAGAGCAAGTCGACCCTAACGCCTCCACCTCAAGCCACCACTCCTTAACGACCTCTTCTGCTACCGCGATTTTACTGATCTTCTGTTTAAACTTTTTTTTTTATTCGATTTGGTTGTATGACTTTAATACTTTCATTTGTCTGAACTTGCATCTTATCGATTCGATGTTATAAACTTGCATTCTTAGATTTTTCAACTTAAATCTATGCTTTTTCCATTGAATGTCTTTGTCTTTTATTGATAATTTGTCTAGGGTGTAGTCCTTCGGACTTAATTCCCTTGCAAACACTGTCTTATGGGGTGTAGTCTTTTAGACTTAATTCCCCTGCTGGCCCTTCGAAGTGTAGTAGGAGTACATGACTCGTAGTACACTTGAGTATGAGTCGACCTAGCATTGTGCTGCCTTATTGGCTTGACTTGGCTTTTTGGTCGGAGCTCGATTCGACTATCCTGCCTTGTCAGGCTTATAAGGACATCGAATTAAGAAATCCCTACTCGACTGTCGCACATCGTGGTGCTTATGATCTGGTCGAGTTAGGTATCCGTCGCGGGATCTTCCGACTGCTTAGCGTCGTGGCTTACTGACATGTCGGGAGTGATATAAGCATTGTCAGTGACTTGGCTTTATTCACTACTTTTGTTTTGAGTCCATCGTATCGGCGGACCTCAGCTCGGAAGTGATATAAGCATTGTCAGTGACTTGCCCCCTTCTCTTTTTCATACGATCTTGCAAATATAACGTAATTAAAAAGGAAAAGAAAGCATGCTGAATAAAAGGCTTCGGAATATAATGTCATGTCGACCTATTACAACTGATGAGAGTAGAACTGCAAAAGTCATGAGAATGAAATGAAAAAATAACTTAAACATAATATTTTCTGAGGTTGGTGGCATGCCAAGTTCGAGGAACGGTGCTTCCATCCGACCTGCCCAACTGATATGACCCTTTAGGATGCACTTTTAAGATTTTATACGGACCTTCCCAATTCGGCTCGAGCTTGCCTATTGGGTCCTGCCTGCTGGCCTCGTTCTTCCTTAACACGAGGTCCCCCACTTGGAAATATTTGTGCTTTACCCTCGCGTTATAGTACTGTGATATCTTCTTTTTATAATTGGCCATTCGATATGCCGCAACCTCTCTCTTCTCTTCAATGTTATCTTTCTCTTGAAGCAAATCGGTGACATTTGTTTCAACGTTATATGCCAGCACCCGAGGTGAGGCCAGTCCGATCTCCGCAGGTATCACTGCTTCGCATCCATAAGCCAAAGCGAAAGGAGTCTCTTGGGTGGCTGAATTGGGCGCTGTTCGATACGACCACAGTATGCTGGGTAATTGAGCTGCCCAATCTCGACCCTCGTCTTCTAACTGCTTCTTCAACCCAAACTTGATTTGCCTGTTTGTTTGCTCAACCTGTCCATTGGACTGAGGTCGGGCCACCGATGTCGTTCTATGCTCTATCTTGAATTCTTTGAGCCAGTCCTGCACGCGGTCATCCAGAAATTGCATCCCGTTATCCGAAATCAGATACTTGGGAACTCCAAACCTGCACAAAATGTTCTCCCACAGAAACTTCTTGATGGTCTGAGCTCTAATGTCAGTTAGAGCCTTAGCTTCGACCCATTTCGTGAAATAGTCAACTGCGACCACAACATATTTGAAATTACCCGGAGCTCGAGGCAAAGGCCCGACTATATCGACCCCCCACTCATCGAAAGGCCATACTGACTCGATGGCACTCATCTCTCGTGCTTGTTGGTGGGTCACTACGTCATGTACCTGACAAGCCCTGCATCTCATCACCACTTGATTGGCATCCTTCGCATCGAAGGCCAAAATAGCCTCACACCGCATTTTCTTGCCAACATTCGAGCTCCGCAATGGTTACCACAAATCCCCCGATGTATTTCCTCGAGAAGATAAGCTCCCTCATCTTCCGATGCACATCGTAACCAAGGTGCTACAAACGATTTTCGATAAAGCACATAGTCGAGTAGTGAGTACCTCGAGGCTTGCAGCCTGATCTTCCTGGCCTGAGACTTATCAGACGGGAGAATTCCGTCTTTTAAGAATAACGCTATCGGATCCATCCAGGTCGATCCATGAACCACTGGTTGCACGTCAACTTCGTTATAGCTTCGCTCCGCTAACATCTCTACCAGAACCTTCTTCTTTGATTTGAAATTTGATGCGAGTTTAGACAACGCATCGGCCCGCTTATTTTCACTTCGGGGTACCTGCTCGACACGAACCGCTTTGAACTTTGACATCAGCCCCTGAACCACTCTCAGATAACTTTTCATAGATTCTTCCTTGGCCTCATACTCTCCCCGTATGTGATTCACTACGAGCTGAGAGTCACTGTACACCTGGAGGTTCTCGACCCCCAATTTCAAAGCTAGCTTCAAACCCGTGATCATTGCCTCATACTCAGCTTCGTTGTTTGTAGCCTTGAATTCGAATCGTAGAGCATAAGGAACTCTTCTCCTTTCGGATCGACCAATAACAAACCAAATCAGCCTCCTTTTCTACTCGAGGCACCATCGACATGGATGGTCCACTGCTCATCTGATGACTGCTTATCCTGTTCCAACTGAATTGACAATCCTTCTGCTATGAAGTCTCGCTGTAGCTTGACCCTTAATGGTCAGTGACGAGGTAGAAACTCGATATCGTGACCGCTAGCTCGACAACCCACTTGGCCAATCGACCCGATGTCTCGGGCTTTGCCAAAATCATTTTCGTGAGGTCGGTCGGTGACCACCGCGATGGGTGTGCCTGAAAGTAGGGTTTCAATTTCCTCGATGCATGTATCAGACTCATTGCCAACTTTTCAGCCGGCGTGTACCTGATCTCTGGTCCATGCAATGCTTTGCTCACAAAATACACCGATCTCATCCCCGATCTCCTTCTCGAACTAATATCGCACTCACCGCCTCTTCACAGTTGCTAGATAGACCAGGAGTTTCTCTCTTTCTCGAGGTGAAGACAAAGGTTGGTAAATCGACAGATACTCCTTTAAAACGTCAAATGCTCTTTGACACTTCTCGTCCCCATTGAACGGACTCGCTTTCTTTAATATCTTGAAGAATGATAGGGCCCTTTGCGCTGATACCGACAAGAATCGATTGAGAGCCGCCATCCGACCCGTTAGTCGCACTTCCTTTACGTTACGAGGCGTAGGCATGTTCCCCGAGGCCTCGATTTTATCGGGATTAGCTCGATACCTCTCGCGATATCATGTACCCCAGAAATTTTCCAGATCGAACTCCAAAGGTACATTTCTTTGGGTTAAGCTTCATGTTTGCGGCCCGCAGTACCTCAAAGACCTCTCTGACATCGACAAGAAACTGTCCCATTGACTTGCTCTTGATCAATAAATCATCAACATAAACCTCCATATTTAGACCTATCTCGCCTTGAAAATTTTATTGACGGCTCTTTGATAGGTGGCCCTCGCATTCTTCAGGCCAAACGGCATTGTTACAAAGCAAAGCGTATCAAATTCAGTGATAAACGCGTTTTTTCCGAGTCCTGGGGTCCATGAAGATTTGATAATACCCCATCGACGCATCGAAAACCAAATACCTCGGCCCAAAGGTCGAGTCGACCAACCGATCAATCTTTGGAAGCGGATATGAATCCTTAGGGCATGCTTTGTTAAGATCTGTAAAATCGACGCACATCCGCCAGCTCTGATCTGGCTTCCGAACCAACACTGGATTGGCTAACCAATCCGGGTAGAATATCTCTTTCACGATTCCGGCAACCAGCAATTTGTCAACCTCCTTCCTTACTGCTTCTTTCCTTTCAGGAGCAAGGTTCCTCTTCTTTTGCCGTATCGGCTTCTTTTTTGGGTCGACATTAAGTCGATGCACGGCTATGTCCGCCGACAGACCTGGCATGTCATCTGCCTTCCAAGCGGCGTCCTCGATACTCGGCCAGAGGTCGACCAAGGCTTTCATGTCGGGGTGTGGTATCCACTTCCGATCCGACCCCTTGGCCCTCTTCCTCCTTCCACACTCGAACCTCCTCTCGCCGGTCTCATGGACACCCACCCGATCTTCCTCCTCCTCGTATCAACTCCTCAACCAAAGACTCGCCCGACCCTTTTTTTCCTTTAATCGTAACCAGGCTACGACCTCCGCTACTTGATGTCTCCTTTGACTTCATGGGTTCCATACCAAAGTGGGAACTTCATGTCATTGTGGAATGTCGAGATGATGGCTCGAGATCGTATAAAGTCGGGTCGACCTAATATCGCGTTGTACCCTGAAGGGGCCTTAACTCACGACATAGGTCATTTCCATTGTTCGACCTTTTCCCCGTCTCCAACCGTGGTTAATAAATTGATCGACCCGGCGGGGTGAATGGCCCGCCTGTAAACCCAAATAGAGGGGTAGATAATGGAACAATGTCTTCATCTTTCAACCTCATGGCTTTAAAAGTGAGTAGTAAAGAATATTAACGGCACTTCCACCGCCGACACACAAACTCTTTTACGCGACCCGGCTTATTATCGCTTCGATTACCAATCCTTCGCTATGATCGTGGGGAGCTCGAACGTCATCCTTGGGTCCATAACCCACCTCCGTCGTAAACTGATCTTCTTTGACTCTCTCGATCGTCCCGATGATTGCCGATCGGATCGAGGTCGATCCGACTTCGTGCTCCGCCACGATTGTGTTAACTTCGTATCCGACGCGATTATCCCGATGGGGGTCTCGGTTCTGATCTTCCCGATGGTCATCCCGACGATTCTCCCTGTATGTCGGCTCGGATGACCTGTCTCGACGATTCCGATTATCACGACGTGGAGATCGGTCTTTCTTTCCATTATAAGTTTTCCTCTTGTACTCTCGACGCCCCTTCGCTCGCCCTTTCTCGACTTTGCCAATCACTTCGTCCAATCGACCTTCTTGAATGCAGGCGTCGATGTCTCTCTTCAAGTCGAAACATTCCTCTGTGTCGTGTCCCACATCTCTGTGATAGTCGCAATACTTGTGAGTATTTTTCCTTTTCTCAGGGTCCTTGGACATCGGCTTGGGTGTTCGGGCAATATTCTTTTTGATCATAATCGCCAAACTTCCCCGAGATCGGTTGAGGGGTATAAAATCTCGTTCTTTCAGATTCCATTTCTTTCCAAGCCGATCCGAGATCGGAGCTGTCAATCGATCAAAGACATTGGTCTTGCTTTCCTCATTCCGACCCCTAGGCTGACCCTTGGTCTGGCTTCGGGAATCGTTCCTCGAATTGAGGCCAAGTGAGATGGTGTGCAAACGCACTGCCTCTTCACCTTGGCAAAACTTATGGACTATGTTCACACATTCGTCCATATCATTCGGCATTTTCTTAGACAACTTATCATACAACTTCATATTTCGCAGACCTCCAACGAAAGCATTAACCTGCAGTGCATCACTAGCGTTATGCACTTTCATGGCCTCAAGATTAAAACGTCTCTCATGAAGTCGATAGTCGACTCCTTTCTCTTGCTTAATATTCATGAGGTGTGTAGCAATCGAGGTGGAACTTCTTATTCCCAATGAAAGCATCTCAAAATTTTTGTCCCAAATTGTAAAAACTTGAGATCGACCCGGGCGTAGCTTGTGGAACCACTCTCGAGCTCGACTCAGGAGCAACGTGTCGAAGGTACGACACTTCATGGCATCATTTATGCTCTCAACCTCATCAATGATATATATCGATATAGATGGTCCTCTGGGTCCGTAGTACCGTCATAAGGTTCCATCTTGGGTGGTTTGAATGAGTCAGGCATCGTGTATATATCTATCTCGGGACTAAATGGTGATTCGAGCCACTGTTCCTTCCCTACTATGCGGTTGAACTCATTTCGGATACTCTCCTCGACCTGCCGCTGTTGGCTTTCTTGTCCAGGACGTCTGTGGGCGTTAGTCATGCTGATTTCAATTGCGTCTTCCTCACGTTCTTCGTGAGGCTCGACGGGCCTCTTCCCCTAGCCTTATCAGCCTCCTTACGACTCAGAGGGTCCAACAAATGTTCTTCAGGGGGATTACAGATTCCCTTACCTATGAATGCCGACGCCACCACCCTCTTCAGGGCGTCCTCATCTAAAGATGCTAAGTGATCTGCCATATCTTGCAGCTGTGGGGGAAGCTGAGGCCTGGGTGGATCTCAGCTGCATGGTCTAGATCCAGCTGGGGACTTCTTGAATCTGAGATGGAACCCCTGCTTTGATCTATATCTCGTGGTGCTCTTCGATCCGCATGTTCTTCTTGCGCCGCGGTTTCTTCCTTGCTTTGGTGGTGCCATGCGATTTCTTTACCAACTCACCGGTAGAAGCCCTCCTTCTAGCGCCAAATGATGATGCCAAATAATGCACCACCGATAAATCGGGCCACGTGTAATCTAAGGGTGAGCCGTTGACGTGGCCTTTTCTAGTGCTAAAACCGGGTCCTTAACGACAAAGGTATCGGGTCAAATCAGTAGTGCTAGTATGGTGAGTCGAGTATCGTATCCTCGTGAACTTTGTAATTCTTCTAAGTGTGGTTAAACACCAAAGAGTCATTATTAACTCAATCTAAATCTCGGTTTCATAGCACAGATAACTACTATTTTACTTAACATAAAATAAATGCGTAAATTAAAATTTATTCTAATATAATATATATAGATATATAAATATATATAGATGTGCATAAGTTGCAAAGTATATATATAGATATAAATATATAGATGCCAAATATATTATTAGAGAACTAGCCAAAGTTTATATAATTGATTTATACGATCTTTTCAAAGGAATGGAATGTGCTCGATCTTTAGGTTCAATTGAGTAAATGAAACGGTGCACTCCTAAGGTTAACAATTCGTCCTCACATAGTGTGTGAAATTGTCATATGTCCATTGTCATCACCCAAAGTCCACAATCATTACGGTTTTTCCGAATGCAGTCCCGAGTACGATTCTACCTTTGAATAAAAGGAGTCATTCCGTTCACAAACGGTCAATTTTATTTAAAGGCTCCGGTTGTCAAGGCCGGGCGATTCAACTTTCCGGTTTAAGTTTCAATTAAACTGATGAATTTAACATTATTACGATCTTGAGTACAAATTTTAATAAGATTCATCTTTTAGGACAAATCGCTTCGGTAGAAAACGGGTTCCGTTGTCACGCTTTCACTCGCCAATTTTACCCTCCGGTTTTTCTATTAACGAGTTCATAACTTAATTACGAGGTGTCAATTCATAATTAGATTATGAATTCTTTCAAGTCAAACTTTATCAATAGGAAAAGATTCAATTAACTCAATTTTATTCAATTTTACTTAGACAACATTCCTTTACCGAAAAGATCGAAATAAAACGATTACATAACTTTGGCTAGTTATTAGATTTAGCCTACTAACATTATACTAAAAAGATAAAAAGACAAAACAAACATAAATACTTTAGGAATTTTACCCGATTACAACGATTGAATCGTGGTCGTGTTTCTTCCGGATGCTACAACAACTTCAACAACATTGATCTTCCGATAATTTCTCGAGCATTATAACGATACTACTTTATTTATGGCATAAGGCCTATATATATACATACTACTACTACTAAAAAGAGGTGAAGAAAATATATTTGGTACCCCTTTTTGTGCCTGCAAGTCGCTTTCTATTTATAGGCATATTTTTTTCAAGCCGGATCGATCCGAGAAAGGGCGGATCGATCCGGGAATAAAAATCTTATCCTGTGATTATTCTCTGCAGGCCACATGCTGGGTAATCATGATGTTTCCTCGGATCGATCCGGTAAATCCGGATCGATCCGGATAGATTTTTTCCAATCTTAATCCAAAACTTGATAAAATCATAACTTGAGCTCTGGATCTCCAAATGACATAATTCAAGATGCGTTGGAAAGCCCTTGAGGAGATCTATAACTTCCATGAAGACTTCTTTTTCAGAAAATGCCTTTTGCTGGGCCATTTGTTCGTCGAAAATATAACTTGATACGGCGTCACGAACCATCGATCCACTTGAACTTTAAGTCTCGTGGCACTTCCTTTATTCCTTCAAAAGATATGATTTTACTCCACAAAATGTCATCACTGGGTCTTGGTTTACCTAAGGTCTCAGTAAATACCAAAAATACCCACGTGAATCGACACTTACACTCCGGTTATTAACCCGTATAAAATTTATAACTTTTTATCATTTTTACTAGATTTTTATAGTATTTAGATTTATTCATAGCTATTAATATTTTATAAGATTATCTCATTATAATTACTTATATTTTATATAAAAATAATCGATAACGTATATAAAACATCGTAATTTTTATCATATAAATGTTACACATCAACTACTCCCCACTTAGCTCTTTGATCGTCCTCGAGCAAAATAAGCGTAATATATAAAAATTACGATAAAAATAATATAAGTGGTAGATAAAATTTTAAATTAGTAAAATATCATTTCAATATTATAAACATATTAATTATATCTTTCTTAGAAATTAATAAGATAAAAAGTGTAGATAACTTTGATAAATTATTTATCAACTATTATTCAAATGAAATTTCACAAAATCTACTCAATAAATATAATTAAAATTCTAGAATTATTTTCCTATCTCAACTTATATGAAATATTTGGAATCAAAGACTAAGTCAAGTAATTGACAAGATGGCTAATACTTTTAGGATAGGACATTGGTTAATCGAAAAGATAGAAAAAAAAATCAAAAGAGAAAGCAGCAAGTCGTGCGTATTTACACCTTCACGCTTTGATCAAAAACAGCTTCGATTAATAATATCTCCTTTTCCAACTATTTTTCAGATTTTCTCTCTTTTTTTCAATATTAAGAACTAAAAGCGTGAATGTGTGTAGAAAATCAAATTTACAAGCATTGCTTCAACAAGATTGATCGGAGTAATACTCTTTCGATCTAAAATTACGAGTCCGGTTTCTTTAAACTCGTAATCATTCTTGAGATCTTATGATTCAATTTTTATCGGGAGCTTTATACCTATATAGTGATATAGGACGCTTAGATAACACCCTATCGCACTCAAATCATTGGAAGCTACTACCGATATCCGCGATCAAAGATAAGGAAGATACGCAGTATTCGATTAATTCTCAGTAAATATGGTGCTTCGTTCTTATATATATTTTTTTTTTTTTTTTTTTTTTTTTTTTTTTTTTTTTTTTTCACCTCAAGATACACCATCCTTAGCTTCATGCTATCATCTCCTTTCATAAGTACGTATAAACTCGTGGGATTTTTAGGAAATGTAGACCAAAATAAGCCAAAGTCGGTTATGATCAAAAAAATGGCTATATCGAGTGAGGTCTTGATCACTCTAATCAAGGTTGAGGTAATTTTTATGGTGTCAAAAATCTCATCATTCCTAATCCGATTCCATATTCATATTTCGCTTTTACAAAGAAAATTATTCTAAAAAAATTCATTATAAATATAAGTATATTTGCTAAAATTTCATAAGAAACTTACTTGATAATATTTATGTATAGTTACATATACTTAAAATCTTATAAAGATCTAAAATTGACATATATAATATACTTATAATATATCTAATTTATTTTACTTAATTAAAATCTATTCTTACCAATTTATATTGTTTTTATTCATACTAATTATATACTATCTAATTATTTTGTTCCAAGAAAAATTAAACTAAGTATTGAGCAATGAAGTATAAATTTATATAAGAAAATTTTAATTTTTATTTACTAACTTACTTCCACTCCCCACTTACATTTAAATGACATCGTCCCGATGTTTAGTGAGTAAATAAAAAGTAGTTTGCAAATAAAATTAAAATTTTATATGATTTTGATTATTATTTATTATTTTTAGCAACCATATATTATTTTGATTAAAGAAAATGACATATATATTAAACACTATTACAAACTATAAATAAAAGTAACAAACAACAACAAACGATTAAACAACTAATTTAAACAACTACCAACTTAACAACATAACTTCTAACTGATTATCAAACCGTAGATGAACATCCGGGAGTATCCACCGGAAGTAATCCTAACTGAGAATCACGAGATGGAAAAATCTCGCCAAGAGCAAATTCAGCACGTGATTCGATTGGATACAAAGGTGAGAGATAACCTGGCAAATGGTAGCGGTTTTCCTCTATTACGCCTTTCTATCGCAAAATTAATTGCAGCCTTAAAAATCAAAACTCCCCAATCAATGTATGCTCCCACGCTTAATGCATATAACAAAGAAAGATCTCATCATCCGTAACCCCCATAAAAATCTCTAGTTGGATAGATCCGAGAATTAATGAAGCGTTTCCACGCCTTAAATGAGGGGGTAAAGCGAGTTGAGGAATCATAGTTATGATCAAACAACGGAAACACGAATCGAAAGGCTTCTCGCAGACGATTTACAACATTATACGCATCCCCAAGTTCCCAAAGAAACTCGGCGTGGGTTTCATCAAAAGTACATGGTGGAATTTGATAGATTTGATTTATGATGATCGTGAAAATGAAATAACGATTCCCTAATCGTAATAAGTTGAGATGAGGCTACTGTCAAGTTATCTCGGTGAGAGACGCAAAGAAATCTCTAACAATCGAAATGTTTATTCGACCTCCTGAGTCCTTATCAACTTTTTCCACCCGCAACCTCGGATTAGATTACGCCCCATTGATCAATTTTTTTCGTTGTTTAAGCCTTTCTCCATCGTAATAGAGAACGGACGAAATTTAGATGTCTCGGACGTTATTATGAAAACAAGAGGCATGCCGCTTCGGGAACCACACCATCAGCGATGTGGTTCGTAATTATTAACCGAGGAGAGGAGCGGTTAGACATTTCTTACAAAGATATTTAAACTAAGCTAGATAGAAGGAAAGAAAGAATGAGCAAAGTTCAAGGTCTGCTGCTCTTTCCTTTTATAAATAAATCTATCAAGCAAAAGTAGAAAAATCTCTTTCTCGCGCTTTTGTACTTGCCGGATCGATCCGAGAAAGGGCCGGATCGATCCGCCTCCGAACTAGTAATGTCACCAAGTCGGTATTCAGTCGGATCGATCCGGTAAAGGCCGGATCGATCCGAACACTACCGCTTCACGGACAGAGTTGATTTTGCTTGTAAAATGTCTAGATTTTTCTAGGGGACAAGTTTTCTTCATATATATATATATATATATATATATATATATATATATATATATATATATATATATATATATATATATATATATTTTTTTTTTTTTTTTTTTTTTTCATTTTCATTGTGTTATAACGATAAATTTTACTACACGATACGTAATACCAAAATATGTAACTAAAACATGAAGATCGTATTAAAAATAAAATCCAACCAAAATCAAAATAACCTAAAATTTTACTTAAAACGAAATTGTACGAAAAATAAAATGTTTCAATGTCAAAAATCATGGAATGTTTAAAAATCACTCCTCTTCATCACTCACTTCGACGTGGCTTGAACTTGGCATAGCTTGAGAACGGGGTCGATTCTTGGGATGGATCTTGAAAATAAGTTGACATCCGCACCGAACTATCTAGTCCCATCGAGCTCATCTCTCTCGTGATATCGTAAAAGTGCTTCCCCATCTCGTCGTGGTATGGCCAAATGATCCGCATCCACCATTCGATGTCGCACCGCCGTAGTACCTGTCGAAAAATCTCCTACACCACTAGTTTGAAATCCAAAAGAATGTGGCATTTGTTGGAAGTCCGAGTGAGGTGGCATCGTGGAATGAAATCGGGCAAGGTATAAGGCTCGGGTTTGGCATTGCGGAATATCCATCTCGGCATAGGTAGGGTTTTGCAAGATATTCATTTGATATAAACCTCGTATGCCTTGACGTAAATCTTCGCACCATAATTTATTCCTTTCCGCAAAACACCATATTGGCATTAGCACGATGAACATCATAGGCCATGGATTGAAACATGTCATAAGTGATGGTATTTGGAAATTGAGTTTGAGTTTGACTGATGGAAGGAAGGAGGGACAAAGTGGATGGAGTAAGTGAGGTCGTTGACGGTTGTGGTCCAAAAGTTTATTCTTCCCCGCCGCCTAAGTGGTAAACTAGACCTATAAGTGTGTCATCCACCATCATCAAATTATCATTTGGGAGCTCAAGGACTCTATCCGACGACACAAGGAAGAAATAAAACACGGAAAAGGCATGTGGATCGCTGGTCTAGCAGCGATCGGGCAAATTCCTTGGCCCTTCTACACATTACTCTCGCCTATATCCACAGTGTACATCATTAACTATAGCCCAAGCAATACACAAATCCTCTTTACCAAAAGATGTAAAATGCCGAGTCGGGTAAAGAGTGTGGACTGATAAAACGCTTTAATGGCTTTCATATCCCGGATACATTTCCCATAGAAAACTCGCTTTTCATGCCAGACGGCAGTGGGATCTAACTCATTCGGGCTACCGCAACAATATGATCAAAGTCTCATTGGCTCATCCAAATTCCAAATCGTATAATAATCCTCATTCTCCGGTATATCAGAATACCATAAATAGCATTAATAATGTGAGGAGTAAACGGCACTATCCTAGTTCTCGAGTTGACAGAGGTTAACTCACCTTCATCCGTAGCATTATGAGTTGCTACCAGAGAATAAAATTCAGCTACTAAGGTGGTGTTAATTTCTCCCGACCTTAAACAAGCAATTCCATCCAATGCCTCCTTTCAAAATATCTTTTACCTCCTTCCCAAATCTTTGAAGTCTAAGCCCTCTCTATTGCAACTAAACACTGGCCCAAATTTATTTTTCAATGCTTTCTTAGCATTTGCAGCAGACGCAGTTCTTTCAAAACTAATCGCCAATTCTTCTTCTCATTAAAGGCCTAGTTTCTATAACTGAATTTGGGTAGGGATATGCGGTTTATGCGTTTTTACTAGCTTTCGATGATTCGGCCATTCTACGATAATGACAAAATAACAAACAACACGAACAACAAAACGACACAAAACAACAGTACAAATGTGAGTGACAAAACAGTTGAAAATAAAAATTGGATAAAATAAAAAAAAAACGAAATTAAGAAAATAAGTGACTACAATGTTACCTTACAAAGCTTAAAAAGGTTGAAATTTGGCCGAAAAGATGGAAATTTCACTGAATAAAAGTTGAAGCTTCTCTTGAAAAATTCTTCAATTTAGATGAAAATTTGAAGAGAGTAGAGGCAAATTAGAGAGTTTAAGAGTTGGGGTAATTTAATGGTGATGCTGTGTGATGATTTGAAGAAAAAATATTCGAGTTGGGGGGAAGAGGGGAGGGGCGGCTGTTGAGAAAAAGAAAAGAAGAAGAAGAAGAAGAGACCCCGTCCCTTTTTTAGGTTTTTTCAGGTTCCGGATCGATCCGGGGTTAGGTCGGATCGATCCGACCACTTTTTTTTTTTTTTTTTTTTTTTTTTTTTTTAAAACTTAATAAAACTTCTACAAAATAAAAAAACTTTTTATAAAAACTTTATAAAACTTTTAAGTAATTTCATAAAGATCCTATTTATAAAATTTTCAAAAGTTATATAAAAATTTTATAAATATTACAAAATTCACGAGGTCCTAATTCCAATACTTCTAAATCTTCCAGAGTTACGATGTAACGCTCTATCAACCTAACCTTAAGAAATGAGGCGTTCGAATTTTCCTTTGATCTCCATCGGGATTTTCGGATAACCACCTAATCGTTCCTTCTTAACAACATTCAAACACTCATCCTGTGATTTGGTTGTGCTTTCCTACATTTCCTTCTTCATGCTCACTTTTTCCACACGCCTTCTACACCTTCTTAAAAACTTTGCCCTTCTCTTTATCGAACTTCTCGATTTTCCAAGACATTTTTCTTTCACCGATCTCTCTCAACAATTGCTTGTTTTTCTCAAAAATCAAGCTTCTATTTTAAACGCGACATCTTTATCCAAGCCTAATTTCAAAAGCAACATAAAAATTCTATTCTATCTAGAAAAGACATCCAGTTCTTTTTTACGCCTATCCGGTAAAAGACGAAACTACTTTAAACATAAATAAAACACATAAAAGTAGAGTAAAGATAGATAGCACTGGTATTCGGCCGAGTTTTAACTCCTCTCGCTTCGCTTTCTTGATTTCTCTGCTTTTTCACTTTGTCGGAGGATCGCTTAGTAGCATTATTTCTTCTTTCAAAGGCGTTCCTTCTCCTTCCACAAATAACTTTACTCTATGGCCATTGGCTATAAAAGTTGTATTTCCATCGCTTAGTTCAACAAACTCCAGATTTGTAAACTCGTTACTTTAAATGGACTCATCCCATCTTGATTTAAGCTTTCCGAAATAACTTTAAACGTGAATTGTACAAGAGCACTCGATCACCTACATGGAACTCACGACTATAGATTCTCTTATCGTGAAAAGATTTCGTATGCCTTGTAGATTCGAAATGCTTTCATAAGAATCGAGACGGAATTCTTCTAGTTCTCATCAAATGAAGCAATCTATGATCACCGATGACCTTAGGATCGAAATTCAAAATTTAATAGCCTGTAAGGCTCGGTGTTCTAACTCAACCTGAGATGACAAGACTTACCAAAACTAACTTATAGGAGAACAACCAATTGGTGTTTTAAAAGTCGTTCTATATGCCCATAATGCATCGCCTAGTTTAATCGCCCTTGCTTTTTCGATTTGAATCCACTTGTCTTTTCTACAATTCTTTTGATCTCTCTATTAGACACCTCTACCGACCACCGTTTTGCGGATGATAGGGCGTGCCCTAACTTATGCGTTACACCATATTTTTCAATTATCTTGGTAAATGGTCTATTACAAAAGTGTGAACCTCTATCACTAATGATAGCCCTCGGAATGCCATAACGTGTAAATATATTCTTTTAAGGAATCGTATGACAACTTTGGTATCATTAGTGGGAAGAGCTTCACTTTTCTACCCATTTCAAAACATAATCTACCATTACTAGAATAAATCTTTTTCAAAAGATATAGAAATGGTCCCATGAAATCTATACCCCAAACATCAAATAACTCACATTCTAAAATAGGTTGCATAGGCATTTCATGTTTTTAGATACATTTCCCCATTTTTGACAAGATTCACGAGGATTTGACATACTTATAAGCATCTCTATATAGCGTAGGCCAATAAAAACCACATTGTAAAACTTTAAAAGCGCTTTTCCAACCTCCATGATGACCTCCTCGCCTCACGATCATGACAAAATGATAAAATACTTAAAATTTCATTATCAGCACACACTTTCCGATTATCCCATCCGAACATTTACGGAAAAGGTCCGTTCCTCCCAAGAATAAAATTTTAAGTCATAAAAGAATTTCTTCTTCACGCTAAGTCCAATGAGACGGAATATAATCACAGTTAAGTAATTAATGATATCTCCAAACCAGGTGACATTTCCTTAGAAGGAATTCTATTCTTTAATAACTGCATGGTTGAAGGAGTATCTATTTTAAAAAGTTGTTCATCAGAAATGAATCTTTAATTTCTATTCCTTTTCTCCATCATTTTCCATTCTACTTAGATGATCTCGCTACTACATTCTCACTTCCTTTTTATCTTTAATTTCAATATCAAACTCCTGAAGTAAGAGAATCCATCTAAGAAGACGTGGTTTCGCATCTTTCTTACTCAAGAAATACTTCAAAGTCGAATGGTCTCAGATAAATTATTACCTTAGAACCAACAATATACGATCTAAACTTATCTAAGGCAAAAATTACAAACCAACAATTCTTTTTTCTCAGAGTTGTATAGTTCAGCTTGAGCCGCATTTAACGTATGAGATGCATAGTAAATAGCTTTGAGAATTTTGTTATATCTTTGTCCTAAAACTGCTCCCTACAACTAAATCACCGGCATCACACATAATCTCAAACGGTAAATTCCAATCTGGTGCTATTAGCACTGGTGCAGTAGTTAATCTCGCTTTTAAGGTCTGAAAAGCTTCCTTACATTTACTATCGAAGTTAAAAGGTACTTCCTTTTCAAGCAAATGACTTAGAGGTTTCGCTATCTTTGAAAAATGCAATAAATCTCCTATAAAATCCTCGCATGTCCAAGAAATCCTCTTAGAGTCCTTAGATTAACTGGTGGTGGTAATTTTCAATTACTTCAACCTTAGCTTTATCAACTTCAATTCCTATTTCGAGATTCGATGGCCTAGAACAATTCCTTCCGATACCATTAAATGACATTTTTCCCGCTTTAAAATTAAATTGGTATCCTCGCAGCGTTGCAACACTCTTTTCTAAGTGCGATAAACATTTACCAAAAGAATCTCCGTAAACACTAAAGTCGTCCATAAAATTTCCAAGAATTTCTCAACCATATCGGAAAATATAGCCATCATGCATCTTTGAAACGTAGTGAGCATTACATAAACCAAACGGCATTCTTTTATACGCAAAAGTTCCATAAGGACAAGTGAAAGTAGTCTTCTCCCTATCTCCTGCGCAATGAAAATCAGAAATAACTCGAATAACCATCTAAGAAGCAGTAATATTTATGACCACTTAACCGTTCCAACATTTGAACTATGAATGGAAGTGGATGATGATCTTTCTTAGTATGATCATTTAGTTTCCTAAAATCAATGCACATTCGATAACCTGTAATTTCTCTTGTTGGAATCCATTCATTTCTATCATTTTCTTTCACTGTGAAACTTCCTTTCTTTGGTACCACTTGAGTTGGACTTACCCATTCACTATCTGATATGGGAAAAATTATTCCCATCTCTAATAGCTTAATGACCTCTTTCTTAACAATTAACTGCAAATTTGGGTTGAGGCGGCGTTGTGGTTGAATACAAGGCTTAGCATCTTCCTTCAGAATTATCTTATGAACGCAAATCTCAGGGCTAATACCTCGAATATCAGCAACTGTCCATCCAAAAGCTTTCTTATGCTTTTTCAACATTCTAAGTAATTGATCTTCTTGTTGCTCAGTTAAAGTTGATGAAATAATAATCGGTAATAGATTATCGCCTTCAAGAAAAGCATATTTCAGATTTAAAGGTAATGGTTTCAAGTCCAGGTTCTTTGGCGGATCTTCTATTGACGATTTAAGAACTGGTCCTTCTAGTTCTAATTCCAAGTACTTATGCCATGGTGGTTTAAAGGTAAAACTTTCTGTATCTAAAGAAAGAATTATCTCTTTCATTTCAATGTCTTCCTCATCTTCTTTATAGATAGACAGAGTTAAGCATTCTTCTAATCTGTCTTCAAAAGTTGGTAATCGATTATCATAGATGTAATGAATATCTTCTATAAAAGAACATGATTCGATGATGCATGATTCATAGCTTTGAAAATATTGAAAGTAACTTCGTCTTCATTGACTCTTAAGATTAATTCTCCTTTCTCGAACATCGATTAAAGTTCTTCCCGTAGCTAGAAATGGACGACCTAGAATAAGAGGCGCTGAATAACCGTCTTCCATTTCCATAACTACAAAGTCTACCGGAAAATAGAATTTGTCTATTTTAACCAATATGTCCTTTATAATTCCTTTAGGGTACTTAATCGACCTATCCGCCATTTGCAGAGTCATTTCGATCTTAGTAAGCTTTCCTATGCCTAACTTTCTATAATCCTCATAAGATATGAGATTTATACTCGCTCTAGATCACATAAGACCTTCTTAAACAGTAAATCCTCCAATTTCACACGGAATGGTAAAACTACCAGATCTTTCGGTTTAGGTGGTAACTTATCTTTGCAATTGCGAACATTCTTCATTTAGGCATATGTTCTCATATTCCTCTAATTTTTTCTTGTTTGACGTAATTTCTTTCTGAAAATTTTCCATAGGCGAGTATATTAATCAAAGCTTCGATAATGAGGATATTAACTTGAATATGACGAAAAGTGTCCAGAAACGAGCATACTTCTTATCGCTTTTTGCCTTTTGATTTGATCTTTAGGAGGTAAGGTAAAGATTCTAGATCTATGACCCTTGGCTCCTTTGTCGCTTTCTCTTTTCCTTTTCCTTAAACCTTTGAGTATTACTCACGCCATGTTTCGTGTTCTTGAATTCTTTCTTTTAAATTGTTCCCCTGAATCAATCTCTACTTGAATCCCCTCATTTCTTCCTCGTTTTCATCCTTGTTTTCATTATTTTCCATTCTAACATGTTCCTTAAATAAAGTCCTTAAATCTTTATCCATGGGATCTTTCGTAATCTTAGGGATTTTTACCCAATTTTCCTTTTCACTTTCGTGTTCGAACTTTTATTTCTTTTCAAGAAGTTGTCTATAATTTCTTCTTCCTCATCTCAGAAATTCAAGTTCATCTTTAGTTCTATCATTCTTACCATCTAAGTCATCTTCTACTTCATTATCCCCAAAGTTTTCAACTCCATTACTTCCATCGAGCTTCCTACTTCTCGTAATTCACAACATTTACCTCTCTTGGGTTCCTTTCAGGTGTTACTTGGTAATCCTCCTGGGGTCTCATTGCATTATTACGCTCACACGCTCTACTCAAATGATCTTCCATATTCCTTAATGAGGCTTCTATCGTTCTCATCCTGGTATCATGTCCACTCATAGATGTTTTCATTGAACTCATGTCCTTAGTGATCGTACTCAATAAAGTCACCATCGCTTCTATATTTTTAGCTTGAGTAGATACTACACCCATCATATTTTCCATTAGTTTTTCCCATTTTTCAACTCCTTCTCAGGTTGAGTAGAACTTTGAGTTACCGGTATACTTTGAGTGGTATGTTGAGGATAGGATCTAGGTAATGATTGTAAATTCGATTAGATGTGTTTTCTTGATAAACTTGATTATTATTCAAGTTCCTATATGGAACCTGATACGGCGGTTGTCCTTGCTTGCTAGGGTTTTGGACCATCGATAAGTAGGGTGATCTCTTCTAATAGCATTGAACGAGTTTGAGTAAGCATTGTTTAAATTTCTATGTCTTTGAAGAAAACTCACCTCCTCTCTCGAGCATCCTGTCGGTTCTTCAATCCCTAGTGGGTATTTTATCCTGATTTGAGTATTCAGTTGGTGCACTATTTTCTGAACTTTGGTTCTTATTCTGTTGTAATCCATCAAATTTCCTACTCAAATTTTCTAAATGTGCTAGAACTTCCGTATTAGACGTACATTCTCCTGCAAAAGCTACTTTTCTCGTGCTAGAACCGGTTTCCACATTCATTATTTTTGGAAATCTTTTCGATGGCATCGTAAACTAATTGAGCCTCACTCATCATTAAAGAACCACCACATGCATGGTCTACATCAGCACGTGAATCTTTTCTTAATTTACGACAGAAAAGTTGAATTTGCATGTCTAAGGAATAACCATGGTCGGGACACGCTCTTAACAATTTTTTAAATCTTTCCCATGCATTCCCAAGCGCTTTCTTGAGATCCTTGTCTAAAATTAGCAACCTCGACTTTTAATTCCAAATTCCGTCCCAGAGTGAAGTATTGTTTCAGAAATTCAGTTTGAATCTCCTCCCAACTTGTAAGTGAATGATGCGGAAGAGACATAAACCAATCTCGGGCTCGTCCTTTTAGAGAAAAAGGAAACATAGTCATCCTTGTTAATTCCTTGTGAGCACCTTGACTTTTGGTCAGTATTGCACAGCTTCTTCAAAAGATAGAGATGATGATGCGGATCTTCATCATCTTCTCTAGAATTGGGCTCTTGCGTCAATTAAACCAAAAGATGAGATTTAATCTCAAAATTATTCGCCTCCTTCATTAGGTAAAAGTATGGGATTATTAGTCCGATTTCTTCTTATGGTTTGGTCACGAGATAGGCCTTGGGTTTCTCAAGTTGTTACGATTATTCTGGTTCCGATTCGATTATTTCTATTATTATTATTATTTTGATTATTAAGGTTAATAGGGTTTTGTCCATGCCTCAGAGCATGTTCCACTTTCTTGTTCGGTGTTTCATCACCGATTTCACCATTCTCGTATTTACTGTTTGAAGATGATTCGTCAGATTTCCTGACTAGTATGACCACGCTTTCTCTCTACTTAATCGCCTTTTCGTAAGTGTTTATGTCAGGCTTATAAGGAGTGAGTGGGGCCTTACCACTTCGGTCATCAACTAACGAAAATAGAAAATAACACTAAATTGATAGTAGTAAAAAAAATTTGGTAACTTACCTTTAAGGTAAGTACCAACGAAAATAAAATTAGAAGTGAGATAAGAAAAGTGTTGACTTATTCTCGAGAATTTTGAGCTAATATAAGTAGTAACCATAGACAAAAAAAGAAATTAGCGTGCTCCTCGCAACGGCGCCGTAAAAGTCGACGTGGCCTTTTCTAGTGCTAAAACCACCCTAACCGACAAAGTGTATCGGGTCAAATCAGAGTGCTAGTATGGTGAGTCGAGTATCGTATCCTCGTGGAACTTTGTAATTCTTCTAAGTGTGGTTAAACACCAAAGAGTCATTATTAACTCAATCTAAATCTCGCTTTTATAGCACGATAATAACTACTATTTTACTTAACATAAAATAAATGCGTAAATTAAAATTTATTCTAATATAATATATATAGATATATAAATATATATAGATGTGCATAAGTTGCAAAGTATATATATAGATATAAATATATAGATGCCAAATATATTATTAGAGAACTATCCAAAGTTTATATAATTGATTTATACGATCTTTCAAAGGAATGGAATGTGCTCGATCTTTAGGTTCAATTGAGTAAATGAAACGGTGCACTCCTAAGGTTAACAATTCGTCCTCACATAGTGTGTGAAATTGTCATATGTCCATTGTCATCGGTCCCAAAGTCCACAATCATTACGGTTTTTCCGAACAGTCCTCCCGAGTACGATTCTACCTTTGAATAAAAGGAGTCATTCCGTTCACAAACGGTCAATTTTATTTAAAGGCTCCGGTTGTCAAGGCCGGGCGATTCAACTTTCCGGTTTAAGTTTCAATTAAACTGATGAATTTAACATTATTACGATCTTGAGTACAAATTTTAATAAGATTCATCTTTTTAGGACAAATCGGCCCCCGGGTAGGAAACTGGGTTCCGTTGTCACGCTTTCACTCGCCAATTTTACCCTCCGGTTTTTCTATTAACGAGTTCATAACTTAATTACGAGGTGTCAATTCATAATTAGATTATGAATTCTTTCAAGTCAAACTTTATCAATAGGAAAAGATTCAATTAACTCAATTTTATTCAATTTTACTTAGACAACATTCCTTTACCGAAAAGATCGAAATAAAACGATTACATAACTTTGGCTAGTTATTAGATTTAGCCTACTAACATTATACGAAAAAGATAAAAGACAAAACAAACATAAATACTTTAGGAATTTTACCCGATTACAACGATTGAATCGTAAGTCGTATTCTTCCGGATGCTACAACAACTTCAACAACATTGATCTTCCGATAATTTCTAGAGCATTATAACGATACTACTTTATTTATGGCATAAGGCCTATATATATACATACTACTACTACTAAAAAGAGGTGAAGAAAATATATTTGGTACCCCTTTATGTGCCTGGCAAGTCGCTTCTATTTATAGGCATATTTTTCCCGCCGGATCGATCCGAGAAAGGGCGGATCGATCCGGGAATAAAAAATCTTATCCCAGATTATTCTCTGCGCAGGCCACATGCTGGGTAATCATGATGTTTCCTCGGATCGATCCGAAGTAAATCCGGATCGATCCGGATAGATTTTTTCCAATCTTAATCCGAAACTTGATAAAATCATAACTTGAGCTCTGGATCTCCAAATGACATAATTCAAGATGCGTTGGAAAGCCATTGAGGAGATCTATAACTTCCATGAAGACTTCTTTTTCAGAAAATGCCTTTTTGCTGGGCCATTTGTTCGTCGAAAATATAACTTGATACGGCGTCACGAACCATTGATCCACTTGAACTTTAAGTCTCGTGGCACTTCCTTTATTCCTTCAAAAGATATGATTTTACTCCACAAAATGTCATCACTGGGTCTTGGTTTACCTAAGGTCTCAGAAATACCAAAAATACCCACGTGAATCGACACGACACTCCGGTTATTAACCCGGTACAAAATTTATAACTTTTATCATTTTTACTAGATTTTTATAGTATTTAGATTTATTCATAGCTATTAATATTTTATAAGATTATCTCATTATAATTACTTATATTTTATATAAAAATAGTCGATAACGTATATAAAACATCGTAATTTTTATCATATAAATGTTACACATCAGCTGTAAAAGAGATCGAATGACTGTAAATGGGTAAAAGATGGTGTTTTGGGTGTTTAATGGCTGAGTCCAAGAATTTATCTTGGATTGCCTACGTATCCTGTATATTGTCCAGGAATCAAGTGATACGATTGCGAATGAGGTTCCCGACCCGTTGGCCCCGATGCAACCGATAGATCATTTGGTAATTCGAGATGGACCTATGACGAGGTTGCAAAGGAGAAGGATGCGAGAGGCTTTGGATAATTTGATTATTGATACTTATGTTGAGCATGGACAGCCCAAGCCGGAGGAAGAACAACCGTTAAGATGCGTCATCTACGCTACCGGATCGAGACAACAACGATGGATTTGGATAAATATGCATCAAAAGTGGCGCCACCTTTAGACTATTTTTGGACTTATTTATTATTTCTATTTTTGGATTTTTAGTTAGGTAATTATCTTGTTTTTATTTATTTTCCTTCTCCCACATTGTTTAGGAGACAACTAGTCTTTTTATTTGTAGCCTATATAAAGGCAAGCTACTATGATAATAAATCACAATACAATTTTCGAGTTTAATCTTTTATTTGAGTTGAGAGTTTTCTCTTCTTGCCGTTTTAATCTGTGACTGATTAAAACACAATCACTTGCGAGTGAGTAGTCTCTTTGTCGTAGAGATTACATCCTTCAAGAACGAATCAGCGTTTTGAGCACGCGTTGTTTATTCTTGGCCTTAGCCTGGTCGAGGACACTAGGTTTAGTTTCCATAGCTCACCATTGATCCTTGAGTCGCTTCGAACCCGTATCCGCATCGGTTGGTAGCGAGCCCAGCTGACCGAGGTATCAAATATCCCCGCTTAGTTAATTTTTTTTTCTTGCTTCTTGTTCGTTCTTCTTCGTGTTCATCACATATCTACAAAAAATATTGAGATCTTGCTATTCTTGTTTCGATTTTTTTCTCTATGTTCAGTGCAATCATTCATCAGCAGTCAATCCCTGTTCTTGTGTCTCGTTCATCATCATTAAACCAAAAAAAAAAAAAAAAAAAAAAAAAAATTTCGACCCTGCAACTTGCGATTTGATTCATTGTTGTTGTTCTTGTGATTAATTCTCTGTTGCTTCTTGTGATTAATCATTGCTCGCTCATTGTTCCTCTCGCTAACAAAAAAAAAAAAACACACGCCGCAATTTGATTATCTCAACCATAATTTACCAAATTGTTGACCTAGCCGCCAATTTTGATCATTTACCTAATTTGCAATTTTTATGATTAGTTTAAAAAAAAAAATCTTTCTCGTGCTTGTTTCTTGGCATTCGATCATCATCAATTTTTCTTGTGTTCATTGCATATTATCATATTATCAAAAAAAAAAAAAAAAAAAAAAAAACAAATTCCTACCTGTTCTTGTTCCTTGGCATCGCCCATATTCACACCAAAAAAAAAAAAAAAAAAAAAAAACAAAACCAAACATTACACCTTGTTTCTTACTTACCATACCTTCCAAACCAAGCCTTAGTTGTCTAAGTCTAGTTTGTGGTACTTGAATCTGACTCGTGTTGCTCGTTATTCGATTTGTTTGCGTATGACCTCCTACGACCGAGATTTAGGAGAGTGCAAACACGAGCGCTGTGAGGTGAAAAAAAAAAAAAAAAAAAAAAAAAAATCATGTCGAAGCATAGTGAAGAAGGTATGACCGATGGTAGTTCAAGATTATGGCCGATGGCCTTAAGCGTGATGTGCGAATGAGCTTGAAACCTTTCAAGAGGACATTAGGCAGACATGGCCGACATGCGGAGAGACATGGCTGGAATAACCGCCAGATTGGATGCGCCACGAGAGGAAATGGTGGTAATGAAAGGCATGGTGATCACGTTGGTAATGGTGGTAATAGAAATGGTGGCAATGGTGTCAACAGGGATGGAGGTAACAGAGGTAACGCCGCCGCCGCCGACGACAATGATGATATTCCCGAGGATGACCTGGTAGATAATAATATGCGGCAAATTAAAATGAAATTGCCATCCTTTTCCGGTTCAATGACGCCGATGTGTACATTGAATGGGAGTCGAAATTGGAGCATTTTTTGCATGCAATAATTATTTGGAAGAAAAGAAGTGTAGACTTGCCCAACCTTGAGTTTACAGGATATGCAATGGTATGGTTAACGCAGATGAATTTCATGAGGGGTAAAATGGTGCGAGGCCTATAGTACATGGCAAGTATTGAAGGAAGAGATGAGGAGGCGGTTTGTTCCTCATTCAGATTATCGAAACAATGATCGTAAATTGCAAACTATTCAAAGCAAGGGAGCGTTCCCGTGGATGAATATTATCAAGAATTGGTCACCCTTTTGGCCAAGGCACAAAGTTGACGAAGACGAGAGATGACTATGCAGCGCTTTCTTGACGGGGTTACGATCGAAATTGCGAATCGCGCGAGATACAACAAGCAGTGGGAATCTTGATAGTATGTTGCATGCCGCGGACACATGAAAAGCAAATTAAGCGACGAGAGAGCCGCTTACTCCAAACAATCCTGGCAAGAATTGGGTACCGTAATTTCCAACCCAAGGGTGACATCATTAAATCTACTCCGCAAAGACTGAACAGACGTTATTCCCACCACGGGAAGCTCCTAGGCCGAGGAAAAGGATAACGGAAAGTGGATCGCCACCACCTCCAAATCATCACATGAAATAAGGTGTCATAAGTGTCATGGTATGGGACACATTGCTTCTCAATGCCCTTCCAAGCGACGTATTTTGGTGATTGGAGAGGCTATTGATGATCGGAATTATGAGTCGGCGCCGGATGTGGAGGATGAGGAAGATGATGATGTTGATAATTGTCCGAAGAACCAATGGGTGGAGATATATATCAATCCGCATTTGTGCTCAAGCGAGCGCTGAGTAGTGTGGTAAAGGTGGAGGATAACTTGCAACGTGAAAATATCTTTCATACACGCTGCTTGGTGAATGGAAAGCTTTGTTTAATGATTATCGATCCGGGAGTTGTACGAACGCCATTAGTCTTGGTTTTGTTTCGAGCGTAGATTGCCTACAATACCCCATCCACAACCTTATAAGCTACAATGGTTGAACGACGTCGGCGAGATTAGTGTGACGGCGTGCTTTGATTTCTTTCACTCTTGGACGACTTGATGATGAGGTTCTATGTGATGTCGTGCCAATGCATGTTGGGCATATTCTTTTGGGACGACCATGGAAATTTGATAGAGAGTGATATATGATGGGTATGCGAACACTTATACGCTGCGGCATAAAGGGAAAATATTGTACTTCGCGCTTTATCACCAAGATGCTCATAAAGACCAACTTAAATTAGTCATGGGTCGTGAGGCGCAACGGAAATCCGAGGAGCTCAATCGAAAAAGAAAAAGAAAAAGTTGAGATGGGAGAGAAAATAAAGAGGTGTGCGAACTCGAGTGGAGGAAAAATAAAAGTTGAAAAAGAAAAGGTAAGGGGGCGCGCTAGTAGTACCATATGAGGGGAAAAATAAAGTCGAAAAGTTGAAAGTGAGGAGGCGCCATTAGCACCGAGGAGAAAAAAAGCGGTGAAGAATAAAGGTGAGCGAGTGCTGTGGATCTTTCTACATAGGGGTCAAGCGACATCCGTCGTGTTTGCTGAAGAGGCGCTACACCTCTCCTCTTTATTTATAAAGAGGCCGAATTCCCCTTCCCTGCCCCTGCTTTTACGATTACTTCTGACGTAATGAGTTCTCTTCCTAGTGTGGTGCAGACATTGTTGCAGGATTTTGCGGATCTCTTTCCCGAGGAAGAGCCCAGCGGTTTGCCGCCGTTGAGAGGCGTGGAGCACCAAATTGATTTCATTCCGGGTCAAGATTACCAAACCGACCAGCCTATCGGGCTAACCCGGAGAAACAAAAGAGATCCAACGGCAAGTCACGGAGCTGCTACGAAAAGGGCAAAATACAAGAATCCATGAGCCCGCAGCGGTACCGGTCATTGTGGTGCCTAAGAAGGATGGAACTTGGCGCGTGTGCGTGGATCGTCGCGCAATAAACCAAATCACAATCGTGTATCGCCATCCTATTCCCGCTTAGATGATATGCTAGATGAGTTATGTGGGGCGCAACTTTTTCTCTAAAATCGATTTAAAAAGTGGCTATCATCAAGTGCGCATACGTGAGGGTGATGAGTGGAAAACGGCGCTTAAAACTAAATTTGGTTTATATGAGTGGTCGGTTATGCCTTTTGGATTGACAAATGCACCTAGCACGCTTTATGCGATTAATGAATGAAGTACTTAGGGACTTTATTGGTAAGTTTGTGGTTGTCTATTTCGATGATATCTTGATTTATAGCCATAACTTAGAAGAACATGTTAGTCACCTAAGTGGTCGTTTTAGAAACACTTCGTGATGCTCGATTGTATGATAACCTTAAAAAGTGTACTTTTGCATGGATAGAGTCGTGTTTCTTGGTTTTGTTGTGAGTGCACAGGTGTGTGAGGTTGATCAAGAGAAGATTAAAGCGGTCAAGGAGTGGCTCAACCAAAGTCACCGCGGAAGTTCGTAGTTTCCATGGCTTGGCAAGCTTCTATAGGCGATTTGTGCGGGATTTTAGTGGCATCGCCCCAATCCGAACGAATTGGTCAAGAAGAACGCCCTTTCCATTGGGGACCTAAGCAAAGGAGTCTTTCAAATTCTTAAAGCTCGCTTAATTTCAGCCCCATACTTGCTTTACCCGATTTTAATAAAGCTTTTGAGATAGAATGTGATGCTTCGGGTGTGGGTGTTGGTGGAGTGCTTATTCAGAGGGTCGCCTATTGCTTACTATAGTGAAAACTTAAGGGTCCTCACTAAATTATGCCACTTATGATAAAGAATTATATGCTTTAGTTCGGTGTCTTCACACATGGCAAAGACTATTTAAGACCTAGGGAGTTTATTATTCACACAGATCATGAATCACTTAAATACCTTAAGGGCCAAGGTAAATTGAGTAAAAGGCATGTTCGTTGGATGGAGTTTATTGAGTCTTTTCCTTATGTGATTAAGTATAAAAAGGTCAAGATAATGTGGTAGTGATGCTTTGTCACGTAGATACACTTTGATCACTACGATGCAAACTAAATTTCTTGGCTTTGAGTTTATTAAGGAATTATACGCCTTGGATCCGACTTTGCTAAACCATTTGCCACCACTAGTGACACGGCCCATGATAAATTTTATAGAAGTGAGGGATTTTTATATCGTGAGCATGCTTTGTGTATTCCCAAATGTTCCTTACGTGAATTACTTGTTCGAGAAGCACATGGTGGAGGTCTTATGGGTCATTTTGGTGTCACTAAAACGCTGTACATACTTAAATCGCATTTTTATTGGCCTCACATGCGTGTCGATGTTAATCGCTTTTGTGCTTCTTGTATTGTGTGCAAACATGCTAAGTCCAAGTCCGCACCTCACGGTTTGTACACGCCATCGCTTATACCCACGGCCCTTGGACCGATTTGTCGATGGATTTTGTTTTGGGATTACCTCGTTCTAGGAGTGGTCATGATTCTGTTTTTGTCGTGGTTGATAGATTTTCAAAGATGGCGCATTTCATTGCTTGTTCTAAAACGCATGATGCATCTCATATAGCCGATTTATTCTTTCGTGAAGTTGTTCGCTTACATGGTGTGCCTCGTGACATTTATAGTGAGTGACCGTGATGTGAAATTCATAAGTCATTTCAAGCGAGTTTTATGGCAGCGCTTTGGGTACTCAATTATTATTTTCTTCGGCATATCACCCCAAACGGATGGTCAAACCGAGGTTGTTAATCGTGTTTTGGGTCAATTGCTTCGCATCGTTGTTCAAAAGAATTTGCGAAATTGGGAGGATTGTTTGCCTTTGTGGAGTTTGCTTATAATCGTTGTAAACATTCCGCGACTCGCTTTTACACCTTTTGAGATTGTCTATGGGTTCAACTCGATACCCTTTCTCATTAGCTCCTTTGCCCGCAGGTATGCAAGTCAGTTTGGATGGTGATGCAAAGGCTGAGTTGGTAAAAGAATTGCATGCGCAAGCTCGCCAGAATGTCTAAAACGCTACGGCTCGGTACGTGAAGCAAGCAAATAAAGGCCGCAAGGAAGTTATCTTTGAACCGGGTGATTGGGTCTGGCTGCATTATCGCAAAGACCGTTTTCCCAAACAAATGAAGACCAAGTTACATCCTCGTGAGACGGACCTTTTGAAGTTCCGAGCGGATTAACAACAATGTCTACAAGATTGCTATTCCGGATGATTGGGGCGTCTCAAATTCAATTAATGTGGCTGATTTGACGCCATTTGACAATCCTTACGATCTGAGGACAGATCCTTCGCAACCGGGAGGGAATGATACGATTGCGAATGAGGTTCCCGACCCGTTGGCCCGATGCAACCGATAGATCATTTGGTAATTCGAGATGGACCTATGACGAGGTTGCAAAGGAGAAGGATGCTGAGAGGCTTTGGATAATTTGATTATTGATACTTATGTTGAGCATGGACAACCCAAGCCGGAGGAAGAACAACCGTTAAGATGCGTCATCTACGCTACCGGATCGGGAGACAACAACGATGGATTTGGATAAATATGCATCAAAAGTGGCGCCACCTTTAGGACTATTTTTGGACTTATTTATTATTTCTATTTTTGGATTTTTAGTTAGGTAATTATCTTGTTTTTATTTATTTTCCTTCTCCCACATTGTTTAGGAGACAACTAGTCTTTTATTTGTAGCCTATATAAAGGCAAGCTACTATGATAATAAATCACAATACAATTTTCGAGTTTAATCTTTTATTTGAGTTGAGAGTTTTCTCTTGCCGCTTTAATCTGTGGATCGATTAAAACACAATCACTTGCATGAGTGAGTAGTCTCTTTGTCGTAGAGATTACATCCTTCAAGAACGAATCAGCGCTTTGAGCACGCGTTGTTTATTCTTGGCCTTTAGCCTGGTCGAGGACACTAGGTTTAGGTTTCCATAGCTCACCATTGATCCCTTGAGTCGTTTCCTGGAACCGTATCCGCATCATCAAGCCTTACGTAGTTCCTGGAATGGTGTATTTATAGGCACATGCCCTTCTTCTGCCCTAAACTTGGGGCGGTTTAGTATATTGACGTAATTACCCTTAAATGGGCCTTGCCTCCTTGCCCAAGTAACCTATTGGATGTGGGCCCAGGAGCCCAGACTGAATTCCATGGTATCGACTCGATGAACACCGACGTGGGTATTCGAGCTCGGACACTTGTAGAATCTCTCCCGAGCCGCGGCCGTCACTGGTACGCCTCATATCGATCCGACGTGGATAACTAACACAGACTTTTCCACATGCCAGCTGGACCAGTCAGATAATTCCACGTGGAGGAGTAAATCCCCGTATCATCATCTTTGTTGAAAAAAAATCTCAGCTTTACGGTTTTAAATTGTTGGTGGCTCGGTTTCTTGATCATTCCGCTCTTTTCCTCGTGTTTCAATATTACTATGCCTCTCATTTCAGTTAAATGTGAGCAAAGGATTTGAGTTGAAGATATTTTAGATAATACTATTAGTTAACGTATTCTTACCGTTTTACCCTCTGTAAACTAGTATATATATCGTACCTTGTAAACACTTTTACATCAATTAATACAATACACAATTACCACATGGTATCGGAGCCCTAAGTGATAAAAAAAAAACCCCTACGTTCGAACTACATGCCGCCGCCATCACCCTCTTCTTCTCCGACATCACCATGTCTGAAGATGGTTCCTCCACCAGCACTCGATACCCAACCTTCACCAGATCATCCTCGCTGCATATCACGAAATTAACTCGGCAGAATTACAACTTCTGGAGAGCCCAGCTGTTGCCCTACCTACGTGGCCAGGGTGTCTTTGGCTTCATCGACGGCACCATACCCCCGCCGTCACCCAAGCTTACCACCGCTGCCGGAAAAATTGAAGACAACCCGGATTACGACGAAGACCTTGCGGCCTGGACAAAAACGGATCAAATGATCCTCTCCACCATCACCTCCTCGCTAACAGATGAAGTCCTTCTTCAAGTTTACACAGCCACCACCTCCGCCGCTATTTGTACGGCGCTCCAGACTTCGTTTGCGTCACAAAGCCGTGCAAAACTGGTCCAGCTCCGCACCGAATTGGACTCTACCCGCAAAAATGAGCTCTCTGCGACTGAATATTATTTTAAACTCAAGAACCTTGCTGATGAACTTCATCTCGCCGGCCATCCCCTGTCCAACGACGACTTTGTCACCTATTTTCTCGCCGGACTTGATCGTGAATATGATTCTCTAGTCACCATGGTCTCAACCAACGCCAACCTCACTCCTGATGAATTATATGCGTTCCTTCTCACCACTGAATCAAGAATTCAGCACCATCGGCCTTCTCCGCTTGCGCCGTCTATCATCGCTTCATCGGCAGTAAATTACAGCCGAGCCCCTACCACCAACGGCACTCTATGGAAACAATAACAAAGATGCCGCCTAATAATAACAATGGTACTCGTGGCGTGGGGTCACTCTCCAATTATCGAGGTCGTGGTGGTCGTGGTCGTGGTCGTGGTCGTGGCAATCAACGCTCCAATAATACTGGTAACGAACCTTCTCCCACTTGTCAAATTTGTGCTAAAGTAGGGCATACTGCCCATGCGTGTTATTACAGGTACTCAATCTGGCCACCCATCCGCCACACCTCCACCACCCAACCCACGTCCACACCGCCCACCCCAAGCCTATGCCAGTCATCCACACTATACTCCCAACTCTGAATGGATTCCCGACACTGGTGCCACCCATCACCTAACCAATGATCTCTGCAGCCTCAACCTTCAATCTGAACCGTATGATGGCACTGATCAAATTCACATCGGCGATGGCTCAGGTTTGCCTATCACTCACTTTGGTTCCTCTAAATGCTACTCACCTCCACACACATACCACCTTTCTAATGTCCTTGTTTCTCCAAATTTAACCAAAAATTTATTATCGGTTCAACGTTTCTGTGCTGATAATTCTGTTTATTTTGAATTTCATGCCTCTTTCTTTCTTGTGAAGGATCATTCGGGAACCACCCTTCTTAAAGGTTTTGTCCAAGACGGTCTCTACCACTTCCCCAACCTCACTCGAAGCCCAGTCCAAGCTCATCATTCTTCGCCTCAGTCGTCTGCTCTGTGGCATCAACGTCTTGGCCACTGCTCTCATCCCGTCCTCTGCCAAGCTTTGCGTAGTTTGTCTATTTTTATTCCTAATAAATCATCGGAAGCGGTTTGTGCTCCGTGTCAACTTTCCAAAAGTCATCGTCATACTTTACGTACTTCTTCGTTTACTTCTAGTGCACCTTTAGATTTGGTTTATTCGGATGTTTGGGGACCCACTGAGTCCTCTATTTATGGTAATTACTACTATGTGAGTTTCCTTGATGATTTCACCAAATATATATGGCTCTATCCGTTAAAACACAAATCTGATGTTGAGATTATTTTTCCCAACTTCCTCTCCCTTATTGAACATCAATTTAATGGTAAACTCAAAGCAATACAAACCGATTGGGGCGGCGAATTCCGTCACTTCGCTCGCACCTTAGTTCAACTCGGCATTCAGCATCGTCGCTCCGCCCCTCATACACACGAACAAGGCGGTGCCATTGAACGTCGGCATCGCCAAATCACTGAAGTTGGCCTCTCTCTCATTGCTCATTCGAATCTCCCTCTACCATATTGGGAGGATGCTTTTGTCACCGCCACTTATATTATCAATCGCCTTCCCTCTTGTGTCCTCAACAATAAATCCCCATATGAACTTGTCCATCACTGCATGATGACGGTCAAATTATACCCGTAAAAGTCATCAACGTTGACCTTAAATCGAGATTAATAATATATATTTCATATTAAATCACATGTTTATATTTATTATTTAATGTTAAGTGATTATTAATATGATATTTGGTATTTAGCCATTTTCATTATTAAAAGCCGATTTATTGTGCGATAAATGCCGATTTTGTAGATCACGACAAATCGAGAGGATTAATGTCATTCAATCAATGGTCTCAAGATAATAGAGGAAGAAAATCGGAGCATTAAATGAAAGATTAATCGATCAACACGAAGCGTGCGTGTGGGGAACAAGATAGACGAGAAAACATTTAACACGCGAGTAGTGAAGGCTCGGCCGACCGAGCCCTATCATTCGGTCGACCGAGTATGTCGGTTCGGTCACTTATCGGATTTTTTCAGATTTACCTTCTAGATCCTTCATAAGTCGGCAGTAAAACTCCTATATAAGCAAAGCGACTACGAGAAATTGTAAATCATACCTTGAATCATTCATTCTTTTCTCAATCTTACAATTCATAATACAACTTTGATACAATGTAGAATAATTTGAGGGTTTCAAAGAATTTAAGGGTCGCAATATGTAAGCCTTTATTTTCTTTGCTTTCTTTTAAGTAATTAATCCCTCCCAATTATGTTTTATCGTTTGAATTAGTTAATCATAGCTAGATGATGTAGATCTAGGCTATGACGTTAGGGATGTGGCGACTCCTTGTCTATGGGGATCCCATAACCTACGTCATACACTTAGTATTTATTCATGAATCTACTTAGTTTAATTAATGCGTATCTATGTTAGTTTATATGAATGCTTTACGAATTACTGTTTAATCCGTTGTGTATGATGAAACACTGAGAGATACGTTCAGGGATGTAATCTGGGGGAAAAAGACCATTCGGTCGACCGAGCCCAGCTATTCAGTCGACCGAGCCCTATTTTCATCCGTTAAATAGCCACGTCTTTATGGTTAGGTTAACTTAATAGAATTTATTATCTCGTGAGGTATGGCTATGGCTACGTTACTCGCTTAGTTTAATTAAAATGTGTAAAAAGGAAATACCAATATAAAACTCTTAGGTAGGCTTATGAATTGCTCTTCACGGACGTTCAAATGCTATCTGGTAGGTTTATATTTGGGGATTGCTAGCACTGATTATACATACGTCGTAGATTAGCATGAGACTATAACTTGGTAATTGCTAGTTGGACGAGAGCTTGAGTAATCGTTTAGGAAGTACGCCTAACCATAGGAATGTTGCCTAGACGAGGTGTACGATTAATATCGGCATCCTTAGAGTCATAAGCGTGTGACGTAACAATATCACAGTGATTTAGTGACTTACCGGTGCTAAGTCAAGTTAAAGAGGATGACTCCCGTAGCCAATCTAAGATAGATACAAACGGATTGACAGTTAATAAGTTCAGTTTATTATATAAATTATCTAGGTCCAAACGATAAAGACTATAATTGGGGAGGTTAATTATGTTGTGTCGAGTCGTGTCTTTACCTTTCTTGTCTTATGTTGGTCGTAGACCGCATCTATGTCCTTGACATGTTTAATTAATTGTTTGTATATAAGATGATCCACAATTGGTTCCCTGTGGGATCGACCTTGATTCACTATAGCTATTCTACGATGGGCCTAGTCTTCTTGCTAGTATTGGTTTATGGTGGTCAAGTATTTTATAACCTGATTGACCCTGATCACTGCACTCCTGACTACTCCTTTCTCCGCATTTTTGGTTGTGCCTGCTGGCCCTATCTTCGATCCTACAATCGCCACAAAACCGACTTTCGCTCCAAAACGTGTATCTTCCTTGGCTATAGTCCTTCTCACCATGGCTATAAGTGCCTTGACCTCTCCACCGGGCGAGTCTATATCGCTCACCATGTTGTTTTTGATGAAAAGGTCTTTCCCTACACCCTCACCGTCCCTACCCCACCAACCATTACACCTACTGTACCCCTTCCATGTTACCTACCTTCCCACCCTACAGCCCCTCGCACCATCAAAAACACATCCTTACCTCCACCCTCTGAAAGACCCAACCCTCCACCCATCCCACCAACCGACATCCCTCCCTCTTCACCTGAACCCGAGAGCCCACCACAACCACCATCTCCTCCGCCACCCCCTCCTCCCCCGCTTCACCCTATGACCACTGCACACCTAACCTGCACTCTCAAACCCAAACAAAACCCGGACTTTATCCGTTACCCTTGCCCAAAGCTCTTATTACCACCGCATCTTCTTCCGAGCCCACCTCCTACACCGGCGCCAAAACATAAGGTGTGGCGTGATGCTATGCAAGATGAGATTAACGATTACTTCGTGCTAACACGTGGGAGCTTGTGCCCCTATCGCACGGATATGAATGTGGTTGGAAATAAATGGGTATTTCGCACTAAGCTTCATGCCGACGGCCACATTGAGCATCACAAAGCCCGCCTTGTTGCCAAAGGCTTTCATCACCGGAAGGTATAGACTACACCGAGACCTTCACCCGCTGGTTAAGCCCGTCACTATTCGCGTTTTGTTGTCTCTTGCTATCTCACGGGGTGGTCTCTCCGCCAAGTTGACATCCAAAATGCTCCTTCATGGCCATCTCACCGAGATCGCTTACATGGCCCAACCGCCAGGCTTTGCGCATCCGGATCACCCCGATTATGTTTGTCGGTCAAACGCAGCTTATATGGCTCAAACAAGCCCCTCGGGCATGGTTTTCGGTTTACTGAGCGTACTCACCCAATTCGGTTTTCATGGCTCTAAGGTCGATACGTCTCTGTATGTTTACTCTCGGGGCACCACTCGGCTCTACATTCTCATATACGTAGATGACGTCATTATTACTGGCAATAGCCATGCTCACGTTGAAGAGGTTATCAAGTTTCTTAGCACTCATTTTCCGGTTAAAGATCTTGGCCGGCTGTCTTACTTCCTTGGTATTGAAGCTCTTCACACGTCGGATGGCTTATTCCTGACACAACGAAAGTATATCTTCCACCTCCTGCAAAAGGCCAATATGGATAAATCTAAACCATGCTCCACCCCTATGGCTGCCTCCACCCGCCTCCATCATGATCCGGGTCCCTTATTCTCGGATCCGGCTTTGTATCGCACAGTCGTGGGGGGTCTTCAATACTTAAGTTTTACTCGTCCAGATATTGCCTTTTCGGTCCACAAGGCTAGCAAATTCATGCATGCTCCAACCGAGTCACATTGGCTCGCGGTTAAGTGTCTGCTTCGTTACCTCAAGTCTACGATTTCTGAGGGTTTATTTTTCACGCGTCGCTCAACCCTTCACCTGCGTGCCTACTCCAATTCTGATTGGGCCGCGGACCCGGATAATCGTCGATCTATTGGTGCCTACTGCATCTTTCTTGGTGATCACCTTATTAGCTGGCGTTCCAAACAAAGACTTTACCGCTTTAAAAGCAAAGACCGGCCGAGTACAAGACCCTTTCCAATACTGCGGCAGAATTGCAATGGATTCACAATCTACTCACTGACATGCTTATTGTTACTCCTACTCCGACGCTATGGTGTGATAACATTGGGGCCACATATCTTGCCCACAACCCGGTTTTTCACGCTAGAACCAAGCATATTGAGATTGACTTCCACCATGTTCGCGAATTAATCGCCGCCAAGAAACTCACGGCTGCTTTTCTCACCTCTAAAGATCAACTTGCGGATTTACTCACCAAGCCACTGGGGAATCCGCGCTTCACTACATTGAAGTCCAATCTCCGTGTCTACTCCCTACCCACGGGATTGCGGGGGCGTGTTGAAGATATTTTAGATAATACTATTAGTTAACGTATTCTTACCGTTTTACCCTCTGTAAACTAGTATATATATTGTACCTTGTAAACACTTTTACATCAATTAATACAATACACAATTACCATAGACGGCAAGATCAAACTCTGGAGTCATGGTGATAGTTCCACGATGGTATTCTGGTGTTACGATATTATGTTTACCGAACCCATCTATCATTATATTGGATATATGGTATTCCGGTATATCGGTTATTCCGGTCTTCTATTATTTAATCATCAGTCGATGATTATCTCTTTTTGACATTGATCAATTATTCTGGATTTCTATATTGATACACATCTGAATATTTATATGGATCTATCTTATGCGATATATAGATATCTATTATTGACCGATCAAAGTCAATAATTTATGATGGTGATCATTTTATCTTATTTGATGTTATATCTGAGGTAAAGTATGGAGGTAAAAGTTTGTTTCACCTAATTTATTTATTATGATCAATATGATCATATGGTCATATTATTATATATATCGTAATATATCAATATTGATGAAAATGATGATGCAATACCATTCTTTGGAGTGAATGTGTATAAACGGTTTAAATGCATCAAATTATATAGGTCCGTTACCAGAAGTGAACGTGATTAAACTATATATTTAAGATGTGTCGGTTGACACAAATCCATTCCCAGAAGTGAATGAGATGAAATGAAAATCCAAGGTGGATCGAATTACCAGAGTCCATTCCCGGAAGTGAATGAGACCACTTAATGAAATATATAAGTTACACAAGATTTTATAGGTTCATTCCCAGAAGTGAATGTGGCCTCATATATTTAAGATATATCAAACTACATGAACCGGTTTCCAGAAGTGAACGTGGCTAATTATAAATATTAAAGATACATTAAATTATATTGGCTCAATCCCGGAAGTGAATGTGAGTAAATATAATATTTATGATGTATCAGGTTGTACATGTCAATCCCTAAAAGTGGATGTGACTAAACTCGAAATTTATGATACGTCATAGGATACATGTCCGTTCCTAGAAGTGACAATTAAATATTCTAGACGTGTTGAGATACACAAGTCAATTCCCTGAAGTGAACATGACAGAATCTAGATTTTGTATACCGATATTTAAAGATGTATCGAATCACGTCAGTCAGTTCCCTGTAGTGAACGTGACATGAATGAGACTGTGATTTTAAAATCGTCAGAATAAATATCACCAGAAGTGAGTTGATGATGCTAAGGGAAAATGATACATCAGTAGAACCCGACAAAATTGATTACTTGATCACCTGAAAATGATCATTCATTTAAAGTATATATAGATGGACTAGGAGTTCATCAGAAGCACTTGTATGCTTATAAAAGTGAATCTGAAATTCACAAGAAACAAATACGGACTCGAAGTCGATATGAAATGGGATGATGTTCCAACGAATGACCTGAAGTCTAAAGATAAGAAAATTCACTTAGAACTTCATGACACTTCTTTAATCCTCATAAAAGGATTGTATTTATCGTTGTAATAATATGCTCCTGTAGTAGCAATATTGAAATAAGTGGTTTATGTTCAACAAAATGATTATCATAGAATAATCATGAAACACGATCTATTTGGTTTAGACCATTCCCTGACGTGAATGTCACTAGATTCGTGATATAAAAAGGATCAAAGAGTACTTTGATCAGTAGTAGTATAAATTACTTATGCATTCCTTTTTGTAATAGGATATAAATAGCATACGAGTAGTAATCTTACCTTTGTTATTTAATTTAGTACACAAGCGTGTGCCGCATTCATAGACAAAACCATGGTTAATATATCCTCGACGGATATCACAAACGCTTGTCTCCTTGAGAGGAAGATTTGTCCACCGTAAGTGGAACAAAGCGATATTGAATTCTAGATGAATAAAGAAAAGCGATTTTCATATTGTGGTATTGAAAGACCACCGATCGTGTACTTGGCGTCATTTAATTAATTGATTTTTCGGATGTGGCATTAAAATGCCCTCGTCGCGCATTTGTCGTACGGCGAATATCTGGTTGAGAAAAATGAAGCTTCAAAGATATAGTAAAGACAATGTCATGACACAAATACTATATGTTACCGTCATCCTGAAGATGATCCGGATATGATAAAATTTGTTTATCATTTTTCAAAGTCTCAAACATTGTAAATTGTGCGGATATCCCCTGATGCGGATATTAAATTGAGACATTGGAAGAATTTAAAAAGATGTAAATCTCTCGAAGAGATAATATACTTCATCCTGATTGAGTAAATATCTCGGAATGTTTGTTGATACTCATATAAATGGATACACATTGAAATGTAGAATTCCATATAGGGATATCACATTGAAATGCTGAATCCCACAAAGGGTTATTGTAAACTTAAGCAGACATGACTTGAGATGAAATGTTTTCCCGAGATTAGGGGGAGGAAACTAAACTTGGAGTTTATAAATCTCGTGGAAAATCATTATATTAACGCACATTTTATCAATGGATGCATTTAATTACTCTTGAAGAGTGAGCAGCTGCAAAATGACCTGGTTGGAATAAATGTCGCAAAAAGGTTTGTCCTAGAAGGAAAAGTCCCAGTAGGACATGGGAAGGAAAAGTCCCAGTAGGACATGAGATGATACGTATCAAATTAATGAAAATAACGCTATGATCGTTAAAGACCAATTGGCTCGATATTTAGAATTCCTCAAAAGAGGTTATGGATATATTATTTATGAGAACTCTAGAATAGTTAGACAGTTAGAAAATGCTCGAGCAGGAAATAATATAGTCTATGGAGCTCTAGAAGAGCAATGACATACTCCTAATGAGTAACAAAATCATAAACCCTTGAATAGGTCAAGGCTAGAAAATGTCAACAAGTGTTGATAAATATTATGTGTGGAACAAATAATATGTGGCTGTCATACCTACATGAGGAGGAGAAATAAACCTGGAGATTCATTCCCTCGTGTTATTTTATTGTAACCTCCCGAAGAAAATGAAATGATTCCTGTAGAATCTCAAATTGCATATTGTTATATTGTTAATTATGTTCAACGCTTGGAGCGTGAGAAACATATTAGTTCCAACATATATAAATCTCATAATTTTGAGATAATGAGTTAATGTTATCATCATTTGAATAATGAGATAGATAACGAATACAACACTTGGTTTATGAACAAGGTTCATAAAAGAGTCAAACATGTTTAGAAATGCAGAAACCGTCTGAAGTGAATATAGTGAGGCAAGCATGTTTCGAAATGTCGTGATCGCCTTAAGCGAATAGAGTGCCTGAAGCATATAAGACGCTAGAAGCGTACCAGAAGCACATAAGACGCTAGAAGCGTGCCTGAAGCGTATAAGACGTTAAAAGTGTGTCCGAAGCATATAAGACGTTGGAAGCATAAAATGCCTGAAGCATTCAAAGTGTATGAAATACACAATATATGTTGCATTAGGTACCCCATAAGGGAATAAATAATTTTGATCTGAGAGAGTTTGGATCTGTAATTGAACTCCGGTAGAGTTACGAAAGATGATAAAGTATGAGTATTTGACATGTACTATTAAGATCCAATACTTGCACATGCAAGATGTCATTTGGCCTTGAAGACCAATGATTGTACCATTTTTCCCTTTAACATGTTTTTCCCACTGGGTTTTCTTAGTTAAAGGTTTTTAACGAGGCAATCAGTGCACGAGAGCTCATATGTCATGAATCTTTTCTCCTTGGCTGGATTTTTTCCCACTGGGTTTTTCCAAGCAAGGTTTTTGGTACATGCCATATATGTTATACAAATCAGATCAAACGGAAAGCAAGTCGAGGACTTGTTGGTTACACGGATAATGGATATTTATCCGCCCCCTAAAAGCAAGGCCTCAAATTGGTTGTACATCCACCAGTAGTGGTATATCGATTTCATGGCACTGGACATAGCAAGCTCTGGCCGCTGCATCTTCAAATCATTACAAAATGATAGCTTTTTATGAAACAAGTCGAGATTATGTCTCATTCGGATCATTGGCACATTAGATCCAAGAAACTTGTGGTTTGTTTATCAAGAAAGAGAAGCCGGCTTGATTATACGAAGACAATGCAACATGTATAGCTCAGTTAAATGGTGACTTTGTTTATGGCGATCAGATAAAACATATTTCATCAAATCTTCAGAAGAAGGGCCATATTGATATTCAGCAAATCAGATCAAGCGACAATCCAGAAGATTTGTTCAATAAAGTATTGACAACCGCTATGTTCGAGAGTTTGATCCAGAAGACCGGGATGCACTAACTTAAAGATCTGAAGAGATGTTAAAATCAGGGGGAGTATAACACAAATGAAGGTTGTACTCTTTTTCCTTCATTATGATTTTTTTCCCACAGGGTTTTTTCATAATGAAGGTTTTAACGAGGCAGATTCTTTGTGGATGGACATCCAAAGGGGAGTGTTATAAATACACACGTAATATGTGGATGTCCATTAGATATAATATCTACTACTCCGTGTAAAATACTAGCCCGCAGACTAGTTACTTAATAACTAAGTCTCGACGCAAAGCACGGTAAATATACTTTGGATGAATATCGATAAATATATATGATGTGATCGATTATGTATTTACACCATAAAGTCACGTGTATTATATCGTTAATCTATATTAATCGGTGACGTGATTAGATAATCACAAAAATAGGATAAGCTTTGGCCGGCCGACTTATTCCCTTGGCATATCCTATATATTATAAGGCTGACTTATTCCCTTGGGATATTATATATATACTAGTGTGGTTTCGTCCTTGCAACGCAAGGCCCCTTAACGATGGATGTTAAAATCCATTTATATAGAAGTTCGTCGAAATATTAATTTCTAGAATTAACTGTGTTTCTGTTTTATCAAAAACTGATCCGAAACTGTATAGGACTTATGGCTTACGTATTTAAGAGTGATATATATCACATGCCCTATAAGTGGAAATCGATGATAGATCATTGGACAATACAAATCGTAAGATGACACTGTAACCATGAAATACGACATACAAATATTGTAGTTTGGAACAGCAAGATACTCATTCTATAGTGAATCAAATTGATTTTTACAGTAGTAAACACCAATATAAAGAGGAGCATAAACTATAAGATGCATAAGTTGTATGCTATAACCACAAGAACTGCCACAAACGATCATTTTCATCTTAAGGTTCAAGTATCCTCTTGAACAGAGCTGAAAAGTGTTGGGATATTGTATACGATCCGACAAAAGATGGAGTGCAACTAAACACCAACAAATGTGGATATAGAAGAATCACACATGGAACCATCAGAAAATTTGTTCCCCAAGACCTCAGCAACAAATGTGGCCACAACCCGCATATTTTCAATTCAGACATCTCAATTAGAAAGCATATTTTCAATTCAGACATCTCAATTCAAAATATATTTTCACCAGTAACTTGCTTAGAAACACTTCTATCTGAGTTTGGTGTGGCATGTTGGAGCTCACTACATTCTTTTTCTACCAAAACTCTGGTAGGAATATGGTTTCACAAAAATAGAATAATTTTCCATACCAAGACGGTACAAGATGTAGGGTTATTAATATAGTGCACCAAAAATTGAACCATAAATAGAAAGCTTGCTTTAAGAACGGAGGTAGCCAATTAGGATTTCACACATTATAGCAATGGGTGATAATATAGATACAATCATAACAGTCATACAAACTGCAATTGCATAGAGTAGACTTAACTCTAGCATAACAGAAATTTGAAAGATCAGATATCAATTTCATGATTAACCACCACCAGATTACATGTCTGACCAAAATCTTACTCTTTCAAAAACATGTAAATAAGGATTGTGCCCACCAAAGATGGTTGAGATGGCATCATTTCAAATCAAACCAACCAGCTAAAGTAAAAGGGAAAATTCCAAAATTGGTATTTCATAAGCATTCATAAAAAAAAATTGATGCAAACTTCAGAACGACACAGTTGCAGATTGATTTTGAAAATAAAAATGTTGAATAGAAAAATAAAAAAGTCGTTTAGTAGGTCCTCTATGTGCGGTCATGGCAAGTGTTAAGGGACAAATTCATAGTTATTATTATAACTTTTTACCCCACTTCTGATATCATTTTGAGCATTATTATATCATTTCGAGTCATAAATTCCTTAGATTTATCTAAGTATGTTAGTAGTAATAATTATGTAAAATATCGTATTTTTATAAGTTTTGTACCGGTTTAGTAACCGGAGAGTCGTGTCGGATTTACGCTTGGTATTTTGTGCTTTATTGCAGAATTATAGGTTGACCAAGATTCCGAGTAACGATATATTTTGAGGCCTAAAATATGGATTTTGAGGGAAAGAAGAAGATGCCACGAGTTTACGAGTTAAACGAATCAATTTTGTCCAACACACTTCTACCGTAACCTGTTTTTCGATGGAAATTTGACCTGACTTAGAGGCATTTTCAGGGGAAGAGTTCTTGACGAAAGTCGTAGATATTTAAATGTGCTTTCCGACGCATTTTGAATCACGCCAATCGATCAGTCTACAACTCAAGTTATGAATTTTTACCGAACAAATGATATCTCGGGACGAATCGGAGATATTTTGGCCCAAATTGTTGCATGTTACTTGCAATGATTCCTCCCCAACAAACTCCACACGCTAATACATGACTCACCACCTTCACACGCTAAAGTCATCATCACCTTCACATGCTTTTGGTGATTCACCACTTCTCCCCAAATACACCTCCCTCATATATCTCTCCCTATATAAACTCCTCCATCTCCATTGATCTTCCTTGCCCCTTTCTTGGCCAACTTTGGCCGCCCCTCTCCTTCCTCCCATCCTTCTTATTTTATTATGTTTGGGGCCTAGATATATATATATATATATATATATATATATATATATATATATATATATATATATATATATATATATATATATATATATATATATGTATTTATATATATAATATATATATGTTGTTATAATATCGTTTTCATTTCTGTTTTTCGTTTTGTTTCTTTTCTTTATTGTCTTTTATATATCTATATATATATATTATATATATATATATATATATATATATATATCTATATACTTATATACTTATATATATATATATATATATATATATATATATGTATCTATATATGTATTTATATTTCGTTGTTATTTTAGTTGTCATGAGTGGTTATAGGCTCGCGCTGCTAGGACCACCCTTGTGAAGCCACCCTCATCGGATTAAATAAGGATTTATGCATTTATTCGTAAGATTTCTTGTTCTACCTTCATGTTTAGACTTGTTTAAAGTGTAATGTAGTGTTGCATGCTATTCGAATTTAGATACGGAAGTTGATGAATTCGTAGATTACCGTGAAGGAGAATGATAATATTCTTCCAACATACGTAGGTTGAGGGTGAATGTTGTTAGATTAGGATTTTTATATCCAAATCTTTGTTTCATAAAATCTTTAGTTGTACCCTGTGGTAAACTAATCAACGGGCGCTAAATCCGAAAGAGAAAGTACCGCCTCTTTAGCAGATTATTAATCCAAGACTTACAAATGAATGTGTCTTTCTTGTTAATTTCGGTGGGGTGGTGGAACAATGGTGCGTCTTAGTTGTTTTAATTATTATTTTTGTCTTTGTTCACTTTGGTATTTACAAACCACTTATCTCTTGGGATCGGCCTCGTACTCCTGTAGCTATCCTAACAATTGATCCGGTACTCTGCTGGTTAGAGAGTTAGTTTACCCTCGGTTGTTTTCGAGTCTTTTATAAATTTAAATTTTAAAGGGTAGATTTTTCGCTCAACAGTTAGTTGGTGTGTTTTTCTCTCAACAAATTTTGGCGCCGTTGCCGATAAGTGTGCTATTTGTAATATCTTCGTGTGTGTGTTTTCTGCTTTTTTTTGTTTTCAATTTTCGTAAAAAAAAAAATAATTAAAAAAACTCACTCGGTAATTACCGAGAGAAAAAAATATTATTGTTTTCTTGTTGTTTTACGAGATCTTGCGCTTTGAGCTTAAATGGATGGATTTTACAATCAATATTACTCACCTAAACAACAATACCCTTACCAAACTCAGGCACCTGAGCAATATTATCAACAACAGTATATGCCTGAGCCTCAGTATCAACAGCAGAGTAACCAGGATTTTTGGTCCTATAATTGCCTTAGTGCATACCAAGACCAGAATTATGGTTATTCAAGTTATGAACCACAATATTATGAGGGTTGTCCAAACTCTGGTACTTATCAAGATTACGGTGTTCATACTCAACGCGTTGATAGCTTCACCCATATTCAGCCACTTGATCAATGTCCGGAATGGCAAGAAGCCTACTACTCACCTCTCGATGAATCGAAGTCGGTATGATCGAGGTTGTTCCGTGCCACAAGAAAGTTTTACCAACAGTCAAATGGAACAACTAGATCGATTGGAACAAATCTTGCAAAACATGCAAGAGTTCAATATAAGTGTTGTATCCGCCATAAAAATCTTCAAGAGAGGTGGTGCGGTTGATTGAAATAATGGGGTTCGAAAGCAGAAAACGAGCAGTGCAATAGAGGTGGTTAAGGATGAGGAGGTACTCATTGAAGAAGTTCGAGGATGAGAATGAGGTTGATGATTCAATTTCCTATAAGACAGAGTTAGTGAAGCACGCATACATTGACACTTGTTTAGCTATTGAGGACGATTTCACCATGAGTATGATAAACAAGTGTTCATGGGTAGTTGGGATGAGGAAGAATTCAATAAACTATCTGCAACTTGGACTAATGAGGAGTGGATAGAAGTTTTAGAAGAGATTGACAAGGAAAGTTCTGATTACCACAAGGTGGTAGGAAAGAAGATGAGGGAGAGGCATGGTGATATGCCCAGATTTGCAAAGAGAGATGAGGCCCCTGTCCTCACCGGGAGGCCATGATGCTTGAGACCTTATAATAAGCTTGGAAATCTAGAGCCACCGGGAGAGTTGTTTGTGTACTCCCGATGAATGAACTTTATGGAATGTCAAAGAAGATGGTTCGACACTTGATAAAAGAAGACTCTGCATGGTACGGGAGGAGTTGGCATCGAGGACTAAAAGAGGTACGTTTCTAGACAATTTAATTTCGTGGTTCTCGATTGTTAATTTTTCTTAAGCTATTGATCTTCTTGAGTTCGGATTTTGGTTGATGATTTGTAATTAGTCGAGCCAACGACGTAAAACAAAAGCGCTTGGGGAGAGGCAACCCGCCTTAATAAAATCGTGTGAAATAATAATAATAATAATAATTTGGATAAGACTAGTTTTAATGAAATGTAGAATCAGATGGAAGATTAACACTAAGCACAACTAAGTCTCATGATGAATGTTTGAATATCATTTAAAGGAACGATTAGGTGGTTATCCGAAAATCCCGAGGTTTAACAAAGATAAAATTCAAATGCTTCATTTCTTGGACTTAGGTTGTTAAACCTTGAGGATCTGGGTATAAAAGACTCAATACTTTTTCGTACATTTCATTTTATAGTCTGTTTCCAATATGAATTTATGCCTTGATCATGATATATATGTACGTTTGATGCTTTCTATTTGCCTATCGAATTTTCTGACGTGACAGGGCCATTTTCTTATTATTCCCATATTCCTATTCGATGTTTTGGCACGAGGACCATGTCCCGTGTTTGCTTTGTTTTGGTTGTTTTTATATAGGAATTCGGGTCGTGCTTTCTCATAGCTGTTACGGGATTCGGTAGCACCTTTCTGCCGGGTTTATAAGCTAAGTCTTCCTCTCTATCTCATTCACATACTTGGGACACTGCAGGTTCGTAAGTGGGGGGTAGAGTCGGGATTGGTCTAGAAAAGGCATGAAGTGTTTCATTTTGTATCAGAAAATCCCTTAGTTTTCGATTTTTTTTCGAACATTAATGCGTTGATTAAAATAAATTGTATAAGGCATATATTTCATGGATTTGAAGATGTAATGATCAATTTGGATATGTATAACCAATGTGAACCGTAAGTGCATTGTAATTCCAAATATATTTGTGTAACATGACTTCTTTCACGTAAGCCTTTGATAATGAAGCGAAAATTTTAAACTCTATCCATTCAGTATCCTAGTGGTTATTCGAGAGATTTGCAGTAATTTAGTACCTAACTTCTGAACGTGTACTGTGAATATCTGAAGGTTTGAATGTGATAAAAAGAATATCAAACTAAGTTGAATTATATTTATGTCGGTTGTAGCTACCAATGATTTGAGTGCAGTAGGGTGTTATCATGAAACGTCCTATATCACTATGAGGTTTAAAAGCTCCCGACTGCCTAATGATAGTAGTCCAGCTAGGGTGTTATCACGAAACGTCCTATTGCTGGGAATGAAGGCATATGCTACAAATGTGAAAAAAAAATAGTTCATGAAAAAAAAAAGAAGAAAAAAATAACAATAAGGAAATTTGGTTAAGCATGGTTGAAAACTTAGTTATCTTCTGACTATCCCTAGTATAAACTGAATGATATGCTTTAGGGATTATCCTAATAAGTACATGGGAGGATGTTGTGTGGAACTGTTACTGCCTATACCTAGGAAAGTCATTAGACTGCCTCGAATGGATATTTGTGCGTATTTCTTGAATTATTCAAGAGAGGATAGTGGAAATTGAAAAGGCTTGTCACACACACACTCTGTTATACATTTATATTGAGGTTAACATGTGGTTATGATTTAAAAGGTTGCATCATCTGGTTGTCCTTTACATCTTATCTTCATGAATTTATCCCTTATTCATCTTTATTTTATCGCTTGTTTTGCTCGAGGACGATCAAAAGCTAAGTGGGGGGTTGTTGTTAAGGGACAAATTCATAGTTATTATTATAACTTTTTACCCCACTTCTGATATCATTTTGAGCATTATTATATCATTTCGAGTCATAAATTCCTTAGATTTATCTAAGTATGTTAGTAGTAATAATTATGTAAAATATCGTATTTTTATAAGTTTTGTACCGGTTTAGTAACCGGAGAGTCGTGTCGGATTTACGCTTGGTATTTTGTGCTTTATTGCAGAATTATAGGTTGACCAAGATTCCGAGTAACGATATATTTTGAGGCCTAAAATATGGATTTTGAGGGAAAGAAGAAGATGCCACGAGTTTACGAGTTAAACGAATCAATTTTGTCCAACGCACTTCTACCGTAACCTGTTTTTCGATGGAAATTTGACCCGACTTAGAGGCATTTTCAGGGGAAGAGTTCTTGACGAAAGTCGTAGATATTTAAATGTGCTTTCCGACGCATTTTGAATCACGTCAATCGGAGGTCTACAACTCAAGTTATGAATTTTTTACCGAACAACTGATATCTCGGGACGAATCGGAGATATTTTGTCCCAAATTGTTGCATGTTACTTGCAATTATTCCTCCCCAACAAACTCCACATGCTAATACATGACTCACCATCTTCACATGCTAAAGTCATCATCACCTTCACATGCTTTTGGTGATTCACCACTTCTCCCCCAAATACACCTCCCTCATATATCTCTCCCTATATAAACTCCTCCATCTCCATTGATCTTCCTTGCCCCTTTCTTGGCCAACTTTGGCCGCCCCTCTCCTTCCTCCCATCCTTCTTCTTATTTTATTATGTTTCGGGGCCTAGATATATATATATATATATGTCGTTATAATGTCGATGTAATAACACGACTAGTTATCGTTTCATATATATATATATATGTATCTATTTATGTATTTATATATATAATATATATATGTTGTTATAATATCGTTTTCATTTCTGTTTTTCGTTTTGTTTCTTTTCTTTATTGTCTTTTATATATCTATATATATACGCTTATATATATATATATATATATATCTATATACTTATATACTTATATATATATATATGTATCTATATATGTATTTATATTTCGTTGTTATTTTCGTTGTCATGAGTGGTTAAGGCTCGGTGCTAGGACCACCCTTGTGAAGCCACCCTCATCAGGATTAAATAAGGATTTATGCATTTATTCGTAAGATTTCTTGTTCTACCTTCATGTTTAGACTTGTTTAAAGTGTAATGTAGTGTTGCATGCTATTCGAATTTAGATCACGAAGTTGATGAATTCGTAGATTACCGTGAAGGAGAATGATAATATTCTTCCAACATACGTAAGTTGAGGGTGAATGTTGTTAGATTAGGATTTTTATATCCAAATCTTTGTTTCATAAAATCTTTAGTTGTACCCTGTGGTAAACTAATCAACGGGCGCTAAATCCGAAAGAGAAAGTACCGCCTTTTAGCAGATTATTAATCCAAGACTTACAAATGAATGTGTCTTTCTTGTTAATTTCGGTGGGGTGGTGGAACAATGGTGCGTCTTAGTTGTTTTAATTATTATTTTTGTCTTTGTTCACTTTGGTATTTACAAACCACTTATCTCTTGGGATCGACCTCGTACTCCTGTAGCTATCCTAACAATTGATCCGGTACTCTGCTGGTTAGAGAGTTAGTTTACCCTCGGTTGTTTTCGAGTCTTTTATAAATTTAAATTTTAAAGGGTAGATTTTTCGCTCAACAGTTAGTTGGTGTGTTTTTCTCTCAACAGAATTTTGGCGCCGTTGCCGGGGATAAGTGTGCTATTTGTAATATCTTCGTGTATGTGTTTTCTGTTTTTTTTTGTTTTCAATTTTCGTAAAAAAAAGAAAATAATAAAAAAAAACTCACTCGGTAATTACCGAGAGAAAAAAAAATATTATTGTTTTCTTGTTGTTTTCTGAGATCTTGCAGTTTGAGCTTAAATGGATGGATTTTACAATCAATATTACTCACCTAAACAACAATACCCTTACCAAACTCTGGCACCTGAGCAATATTATCAACAACAGTATATGCCTGAGCCTCAGTATCAACAGCAGAGTAACCAGGATTTTTGGTCCTATAATTGCCTTAGTGCATACCAAGACCAGAATTATGGTTATTCAAGTTATGAACCACAATATTATGAGGGTTGTCCAAACTCTGGTACTTATCAAGATTACGGTGTTCATACTCAACGCGTTGATAGCTTCACCCATATTCAGCCACTTGATCAATGTCTGGAATGGCAAGAAGCCTACTACTCACCTCTCCGATGAATCGAAGTCAAGATGATCAGTTGTTCCGTGCCACAAGAAAGTTTTACCAACAAATCAAATGGAACAACTAGATCGATTGGAACAAATCTTGCAAAACATGCAAGAGTTCAATATAAGTCTTTGTATCCGCCATAAAAATCTTCAAGAGAGGGTGGTGCAGCTTGATTGAAATAATGGGGTTCGAGCGGGAAAACGAGCGGTGTGCAATAGAGGTGGTTAAGGATGAGGAGGTACTCATTGAAGAAGTTCGTGGATGAGAATGAGGTTGATGATTCAATTTCCTATAAGATGAGTTAGTGAAGCACGCATCCATTGACACTTGTTTAGCTATTGAGGACGATTTCAGCGATGAGTATGATAAACAAGTGTTCATGGGTAGTTGGGATGAGGAAGAATTCAATAAACTATCTCGCAACTTGGACTAATGAGGAGTGGATAGAATTTTTAGAAGAGATTGACAAGGAAAGTTCGATTACCACAAGGTGGTAGGAAAGAAGATGAGGAGAGGCATGGTGATATGCCCAGATTTGCAAAGAGAGATGAGGCCCCTGTCTGCTGGGAGGCCATGATGCTTCAGAGACCTTATAATAAGCTTGGAAATCTAGAGCCACCGGGAGAGTTGTTTGTGTACTCCCCGATGAATGAACTTTATGGAATGTCAAAGAAGATGGTTGGACAAACTTGATAAAAGAAGACTACATGGCTGGGAGGAGTTGGCATCGAGGACTAAAAGAGTACGTTCTAGACAATTTAATTTCGGTGGTTCTCGCATTGTTAATTTTTCTTAAGCTATTGATCTTCTTGAGTTCGGATTTTGGTTGATGATTTGTAATTAGTCGAGCCAACGACGTAAAACAAAAGCGCTTGGGGGGAGGCAACCCCGCCTTAATAAAATCGTGTGAAATAATAATAATAATAATAATAATTTGGATAAGACTAGTTTTAATGAAATGTAGAATCAGATGGAAGATTAACACTAAGCACAACTAAGTCTCATGATGAATGTTTGAATATCATTTAAAGGAACGATTAGGTGGTTATCCGAAAATCCCGAGGTTTAACAAAGATAAAATTCAAATGCTTCATTTCTTGGACTTAGGTTGTTAAACCCTTGAGGATCTGGGTATAAAAGACTCAATACTTTTTCGTACATTTCATTTTATAGTCTGTTTCCAATATGAATTTATGCCTTGATCATGATATATATGTACGTTTGATGCTTTCTATTTGCCTATCGAATTTTCTGACGTGACAGGGCCATTTTCTTATTATTCCCATATTCTATTCGATGTTTTGGCACGAGGACCATGTCCCGTGTTTGCTTTGTTTTAGTTGTTTTTATATAGGAATTCGGTCGTGCTTTCATAGTCATTTATTCACGGATTCGTAGCACCTTTCTGCCGGGTTTATAAGCTAAGTCTTCCTCTCTATCTCATTCACATACTTGGGACACTGCAGGTTCGTAAGTGGGGGGTAGAGTCGGGATTGGTCTAGAAAAGGCATGAAGTGTTTCATTTTGTATCGAAAAAATCCCTTAGTTTTCGATTTTTTGAACATTAATGCGTTGATTAAAATAAATTGTATAAGGCATATATTTCATGGATTTGAAGATGTAATGATCAATTTGGATATGTATAACCAATGTGAACCGTAAGTGCATTGTAATTCCAAATATATTTGTGTAACATGACTTCTTTCACGTAAGCCTTTGATAATGAAGCGAAAAATTTTAAACTCTATCCATTCAGTATCCTAGTGGTTATTCGAAAGATTTGCGATGAATTTAGTACCTAACTTCGAGCGTGTCTTGTGAATATCCTCGAAGGTTTGAATGTGATAAAAAGAATATCAAACTAAGTTGAATTATATTTATGTCGGTTGTAGCTACCAATGATTTGAGTGCGGTAGGGTGTTATCATGAAACGTCCTATATCACTATGAGGTTTAAAAGCTCCGACGCTTAATGATAGTAGTCCAAATAGGGTGTTATCACGAAGCGTCCTATTCTTTGGGAATGAAGGCATATGCTACAAATGTGAAAAAAAAATAGTTCATGAAAAAAAAAAAAAGAAGAAAAAAATAACAATAAGGAAATTTGGTTAAGCATGGTTGAAAACTTAGTTATCTTCTGACTATCCCTAGTATAAACTGAATGATATGCTTTAGGGATTATCCTAATAAGTACATGGGAGGATGTTGTGTGGAACTGTTACTGCCTATACCTAGGAAAGTCATTAGGACTGTCTGAATGGATATTTATGCGTATTTCTTGAATTATTCAAGAGAGGATAGTGGAAATTGAAAAGGCTTGTCACACACACACTCTGTTATACATTTATATTGAGGTTAACATGTGGTTATGATTTAAAAGGTTGCATCATCTGGTTGTCCTTTACATCTTATCTTCATGAATTTATCCTTATTCATCTTTATTTTATCGCTTGTTTTCTTTCGAGGGCGATCAAAAGCTAAGTGGGGGGTTGTTGTTAAGGACAAATTCATAGTTATTATTATAACTTTTACCCCACTTCGATATCATTTTGAGCATTATTATATCATTTCGAGTCATAAATTCCTTAGATTTATCTAAGTATGTTAGTAGTAATAATTATGTAAAATATCGTATTTTTATAAGTTTTGTACTGGTTTAGTAACCGGAGAGTGTAGTGTCGGTTTACGCTTGGTATTTTGTGCTTTATTGCAGAATTATAGGTTGACCAAGATTCCGAGTAACGATATATTTTGAGGCCTAAAATATGGATTTTGAGGAAAGAAGAAGATGCCACGAGTTTACTTGAGTTAAAACGAATCAATTTTGTCCAACGCACTTCTACCGTAACCTGTTTTCGATGGAAATTTGACCCGACTTAGAGGCATTTTCAGGGAAGAGTTCTTGACGAAAGTCGTAGATATTTAAATGTGCTTTCCGACGCATTTTGAATCACGCTCAATCGGAGGTCTACAACTCAAGTTATGAATTTTTACCGAACAACTGATATCTCGGGACGAATCGGAGATATTTTGTCCCAAATTGTTGCATGTTACTTGCAATTATTCCTCCCAACAAACTCCACATGCTAATACATGACACTCACCATCTTCACACGCTAAAGTCATCATCACCTTCACACTTTTGGTGATTCACCACTTCTCCCCAAATACACCTCCCTCATATATCTCTCCCTATATAAACTCCTCCATCTCCATTGATCTTCCTTGCCCCTTTCTTGGCCAACTTTGGCCGCCCCTCTCCTTCCTCCCATCCTTCTTCTTATTTTATTATGTTTGGAGGCCTAGATATATATATATATATATATATATATATATATATATATATATATATATATATATATATATATATATATATATAGTTGTTATAATGTCGATGTAATAACACTAATAGTTTATCGCTTCATATATATATATATATATGTATCTATTTATGTATTTATATATATAATATATATATGTTGTTATAATATCGTTTTCATTTCTGTTTTTCGTTTTGTTTCTTTTCTTTATTGTCTTTTATATATATATATATATATTATATATATATATATATATATATATATATATATATATATCTATATACTTATATACTTATATATATATATATATATATATATATATATATATATATATATATATATGTATCTATATATATATTTATATTTACGTTGTTATTTTCATTGCTCATGAGTGGTTAAGGCTCGGTGCTGACCACCCTTGTGAAAGCCACCCTCATCGGATTAAATAAGGATTTATGATTTATTCGTAAGATTTCTTGTTCTACCTTCATGTTTAGACTTGTTTAAAGTGTAATGTAGTGTTGCATGCTATTCGAATTTAGATACGAAAGTTGATGAATTAGACACAGAAGGCTTAGAATGATAATATTCTTCCAACATACGTAAGTTGAGGGTGAATGTTGTTAGATTAGGATTTTTATATCCAAATCTTTGTTTCATAAAATCTTTAGTTGTACCCTGTGGTAAACTAATCAACGGGCGCTAAATCCGAAAGAGAAAGTACCGCCTCTTTAGCAGATTAGTAATCCAAGACTTACAAATGAATGTGTCTTTCTTGTTAATTTCGGTGGGGTGGTGGAACAATGGTGCGTCTTAGTTGTTTTAATTATTATTTTTGTCTTTGTTCACTTTGGTATTTACAAACCACTTATCTCTTGGGATCGACCTCGTGACTCGTAGTAAAGCTATCCTAACATTGATCCTAGACTCTACTTTGGTTAGAGAGTTAGTTTACCTACTCGCTTGTTTTCGAGTCTTTTATAGACAGCTTAGTTGGTGTGTTTTTCTCTCAATAGCAAGCTTGGACATATAAAGTCCTTACCTTCCACGTGACGTCGTAGAGAACATTGTCATCGATATTATCAGAATATCGAACACAATGACAGTAATCTACGCCATTCCCCACAGAATTACAAATCAAAAGAATCCACACAACTGAAAGGAACAACGCAAAATTGCAGCTTTACAAATTTTCACGGCCTTTGGGGGTGGGCTTTCTTACCTTGTTCAGCATGATCAACAACGTACAGTGAGAGTATCGAGTAAAAACAATTTTTTTTATCATAAGAAGTGAAGAACAGGAGCAAAGGCCATCAATACATGTGAGAGTATCTCCCGTGAGCCATTTTTTGACATTTCCCGAATGCAAGAGGAAAACAACATCAAATACAACTGTTAGCCATAAATACTTGTATTTCTTCATCTCAGCTATTCACAAATGTGATCACTAAGACTTGAAAGAGAAAAATATAAGTCCATCCACATAATTTTCAGCCTCGGAGTGAGAATAATAGTTTTTTTCTCAGGTGAATCACAGTAGCATCAATGTTATAGAAGAGTTCCCTACATTTTTTCATACATATAATAAGAGGATGTCTAATGGAAGGACTGGTATGTCCAAATGTTTTACTTTTCAATTATAAGACTGTAACTTGTCTTTAATCATGTATTTTTTTGTGAAGCTAGGTAATGTAATACATCAATAACACATACTTGCATTCAAATTGGCAAGGTGAATAGTATGCACAATTGTCATAACTCATAATGTGAATCATGCATCAAAAGATTATTAGTAGCCTAAACCTAGCAGCCAAAACAAAAATATCTTAAATTCAAAATACAAAAAACTTTTTTTAATGGATGAGACAAATTGATTACGTCGATGCACGATGCTATTCAAAAATGTATGCATCACATAGTTTACATAAAGATATGGAATTCATATTGCTAAATTCAGTACCACAAAAAATTGTTACTACCATTTTGACAATATTGTTTGATGTTCCTGATAGCATGACAAACGAATTGTATTACTTATCTCCGACTACATTTCATGTTCTTTCTCTCTACAAACATTAACAATAAAATGTACTAAATAGATAAGAGAATCAACTTCTAACTCAATAATTGGTTGCATACCTCTATTTCCCTTATACGGAAATTGGTAATGTCGTTTGAAATGAGCCTTGTTGTTATGAGCTTTAATAATCATCTGCACATAGAGAAGGAATGGGAAAAAAAAGTCAACCTAAAAGTTCTCAAAGCATAGCCTTGACCTGACAGTAAGAACTACACGGATGTACATACATTGAAAAATATAAAGCTGAAAAACTCAGAACCACACAAATGTAGAGACCGATTCTAAGTTATCAGAGTCATCAAGCCTGAAAATTCAAGAATTTTCAAATATTAGACGGAGCAACATGCATTGCTGCAAGTTTGAACAATTGTTTCTAAAAAGTAAAATCAATACCCATCCTAAATAAGATATTGTTGTATATTTTCAGGGTACATATGTAACAAACACTTATGTTAGGCACATCACTAATTCAAATGTATATTTCAATAGCCGAGAACATAAGAAATACTGCATACCTAAGATAGTCACAACAGTCATTCAAATGTATACCTAAACCTGCACCTAAGATAGGCATACAAATAATTATATTGTTAGTTCATATTCATAGTAGTACAAAAACACTCACAAGTTAGATTCCAACAGATTTTAAAATATTAATCAAAGAATAAGCAATACAAAAGAAAATAAATAAAACACAGTGTAATAGTGCCACCATTAAAACCCAAATCCCCAAGGAAAACAAACAATGTCGAGAAACGAAACAATAAACGATTAAATACTCACCAGGGTCACAATAAGCTCTTCAACATCTGTTAAAAAAATATATAAGAAAGAAGAATAAGAAAACAAAGTTGAGCAACATTCAAGTAGAAACCTTACGACCTCAATAAAAAAATGGTCAAGACAACGAAAAATAAGGAATCCAAGCAGCGAATATGTGCACAAATGTGACAAATGTAAAAAGTAATAGAGAGAACCAAAAGCAAAAAGCTTAAAGAAAGGTAAAAACAAAATTACGAAGATTCACCCGAGATAATGAGCAAGTTTCACCGATTTCCTGCCGATTAGCTACAGAGAGAAGAGCAGCGCAACTGTAGAAAACGAAGAGTTCAGCTTAGGTTAATAGAAAATCATGCTATCAAGTTTTCACCGGTGTAATGGCCAATGGGTTAGGCCAATGTTAAGTTTCTATTCATATTCTTTGAGTTCGTATATTGATCATTACTATCCAAATCTACCATTTCCCCCATATTCCTCAACAAATCCATTTACTTCTAAATTATGCCATGAAAATTTAAGAAGTTAATCCATCCAGCTGTGAACATATTAAACAAACCAAAATCAAGTTTTTTTTTTACGTAACATAAAAAGAAAATGTATCTCATAGGTAATATCAGCAATTGTTATATTAGAAGCAATTAACTATATTGATCAGTGTCCGGCTAAACAACTTTTCACTATATTGATCTACTTGAAGTGGCAACAATATACTTCAACACCCGTTACAACATCAGCAATTGCTGTCAACAATCAAAGATGATACGTTTACGTATATCAACAATTCAGTCAAAAAGCTTGTTCCACGTGGTATGGCGCCATAAATGGAATTTCGCCATCGCTGAGTTACTTCTGCACTTTCATTCGCAAGAGAGATCGACTCGATTTGGTTTTTTCGAGTTCTGGCTGAGTCGAGCTACTCGAATAATTAACCGAGCCGAGGCTCGAGTTTTAAAATATAATGTCGAGTAGCTCGCGAGCTTAATCGAGCTTGATTAAATAATTATTTAATTAATTTAATTTATTAAATTTATTATAAATATTATTTTTATTATTAAAAAATATTATTCGAGTTCGAGTATTAGAGCAGGCGAGCTTGAATTTACCATATTTCGTTAAATGAATTCTAGGATAATAATCGAACTACGAGTAGAATGAGCTTTATCGAGTACTTAACGCAGTGAGTTCGATCTTGATTTTTATGGCTCGATCGAGCTCGAACCGAGTTTCGAGCCCAAACTTTTTTAGTCGAAGTCGAATTCGTTCGCAGAAAGATCGATTCACTTCGATTTCGATTACACCCTGGAGTTCCACGGCAGGTTAAAACAGATTTTCACATGGTTCTGATCCACATAAGTTGGCAACTTTATAGTCCAACAACACTATACTACCTCAACAAATACTTTCAACTTTCAACTAATCAACGGTCATTATCAACAA
>CM047805.1:160471524-160695461 GCA_026214975.1 Gentiana macrophylla
GGGTTGGGCTTACATCAGGAGTTCAAGAAGATGATGGTACTTCGAAGAAATGTGCAATACTATGAGTTCTGATATGTTTGTGTATGTGTAGTTTCTTGCTACTTTGTATAGTAGTTGATTAGTTGCAAAGATGCAAAAAGTTATTTTTGTTATAAAATATGCAGTTCACACAAATAATAATGCTATTGAAAGCAAACATGAAAGAAAACCGTATGAGCAAGATAAACTTATATATATCTTTTAGATGGAAAGAAGTAAACATGGCGCTGCGAGCATCTATATTCGTTGGATATGAAATGGGGATACATAGTGTGCTTCTTTGACATTTTCCAAATGTAATTAAATTGGAATCGGATACATCTTACATGTAGCGTATAATAAGATTAAGAATAAATTAAAGCTAATGTGTAGATTAAAAATACAATTGGAGTCATACAAAATGGAAACAATTTAAGCTCAAAAACCAACCATGAAAAAAAACTTTTTTACAGTTTGGAAAAGCGATGAAACGATAAAACAAAACAAAAAAACAAAAAAATCTTTTAAATTTTGGTAGCCAGATGAGCGATAAAAAAATTGTATTATTTGCGTATCTTTTAAGGAATCATTGATATGAGTGGAGGTTTAAGTGGTGTCTTAAAATAAATAGCGGAATCATAATATTGTTTAAAAGAAAAAAATGATTTAATTAAGTAGTTTGTTAAAAGCGAAAGCCAAGAAATCAAGTCTTAATTTTGAATAAATTAAATGGCTTGAATATTTTAAATCTTGAAATTGATTAAACAGTTTAGTAACCCACTTATTATATACGAAATTAGAATTTGTTTTAGTGAGTGTATATATGGGTGTGGGTGTGTGTGAGGAGGTGGGTGTAGGGTGGGTGGGGGTGTTGGTGTGGGGTGTGGGTGGGTGTCGGGTGTGTGGGGGTGGGTGTCGGGTGGGCGTGGGTGTGGGTGTAGGGTGTGGGGGTTGTGGGGGTGTAGGGGTGGCATTTGTTTTATGTAGAAATTTGTATGTGACATGCCCACTTGAAAAGTTAAGCTTTGAAGGCTGTCAGCCCAAGTAAGGCCACATTCAAGAATTTTAAATTATTTGGTTTAAAATCGCGTGTAAAATCAGCGTATTCGCAAAAACTAACATCTGAAATCAAATGCCCATCCTCATCCTGAACCCCCTTGGACATTGAATGAGTACAACTTAGGGGTGTAAATGAGTCGAGGCGTAAAATATCAACAACAATGGATAAGAAAGTAGAAAAGGTAATTGCCAAATGATGTAATCAAATCGACCAAGCGCTTATGCACATTATGCAATCCTCATATTCTCGACATTTCATACCTAGAACAACAACATCAAAGGTTATGCATACCTCGTCCTAAATACATAGACAAAAGCAGAACTTCATCTGATAAAGTCCATGAAGAAGAAACCACCACAGCTCATCACACAAAAGTAAACATTATAGATAACCACATTCTTACTATCAAAACCACACCCCAAAATAATGACATTATAAGTAACGACAGCATACACAAAATTTGTTGTCCATTATTTTTAAAGCATCCACTTTTTTCCGTTTTATATAAAATATATACATGACAGAGAGAAAACCAAAACCTTCAACACGAGAAAAAGAAAGGCATGAAATACACATGCATTTGTAATTTTGTAGCACAAACCGATTTAAAGGTTCTATCAAACAAACTTACGGTGGATATGAAATCGAGGGATACATGGTTGAGGATAAAATCTTGGAATATGGAATAGGAATATATTACAACATGTGAGCGTTGATCGTTTTGAAAGTACAAAACATATTATACACCAAAAGCATATTATTATACTATTACCATTTTTATAGGTGGTAATAGTTTATAATATGCTAAGCATATCATATTGATGTTCTTTGCCAAAATCGAGATTTTCTACAGTAGATCCACATAACTACGGGGTTTGCAATAGATCCTACAACTATTGGGGTTTCTTGGTAGTACCCACTAACTTACACTTACAAAGCAATTTCAGCTTGTTTGCAAAATGAGAAAGCTAAACACCCTTCTGAGACAAAGCTGTAATAAATACCCACTAGGTAAAGTGGGGTTCCAAAGGAAAAAAACCATATTGGTAGTGCATGTATCTTTGAATTTAAATAAAACACAATGAACAAAGACAAATTTAAAAACTTTCAATTAGATTTATAAATACTAGGTTGTCAGAGATGCCACCTTTGCTGGTTGAAATCAAATATGAGGCCTTGTTTTTACAAAGCTGCATGAATTGAAGAACACGCGCAAACAAAATCAAATGAAACAGGGCCAAGCACATGAATCGTTTGTGTGATTCTAGACTAAAAAAGTCAAAAGATAGCCTACATATTAATAGATATCATAACTTATTCAATACACACCACACAAAACAAATAAAAGGAAGATCTGAGGAACTAACTTATGCCCACGATACTGCTTCACTAATAACGAGGATAGAGACTATCGGCCTTCTTAGCCACGAAAAAATTTAACATAAGAAACTTTTGATCGACCCTGATACTTTTAGGGATCTCAATTGTATCATATATACGAAACATTGTCAACATTAGATATTTTCACTCCGATAGTTTCATCAACAAGCCTTCCATTGAGTTCGACAATGGAACAAAATAACTTCAATGATCGATGCACTGGTAGTAACACCTCAAGTACAAGCAATTATTTCTCTTCTAGGATCACGAGGTTTGTATGCACTTTCTTTTGCTTGTGAAGTAACACTCCTCTTCCCCCGCTTGCCTACCCTTCACCCTCGCTTTCGCTAGATATATTTACTTGGTTTTGTTTTGTTCTAAATGACCTTTGTGAAAAAGAAGAATATAAAAGCGTGATAAACCTTCAAGAATTAATTATACAAGTTTAATTGAAGATATAAGAATACAAAATTAGTATATAAGTTTAATTGAAGTTTTTTATATTAAATTACAAAAATGCCCCCAGGCAAAGAATGGGAGAAGAATTGAATGATCTAGACATGAAGCAACTATGTAGCACTGCAGAGAAGATGTTAGATGCACTTACGACCCATACGTGGAAGAAAGGTTAATAATAACTCTTACATTATCTTGAGGCAGTGAATATCTTGTGCACAGTGAAAAGCTCATCGAAGATAAGATGATATCACGTGACAACTATCGAGTTGGAACACGCCATCACATATTCACACATATTTACGAAAATCACCAATTGCGCTCCGGATTGGCTCGAAAAGCTTCAAATTTTACTCCGAACAACGAGCCAAGCATACCACTTTCCCAAATGGAATGCCTTTGCATTTGACCTTCTCAATAGTTCCTGAAGTCTAACGATCTAACATGGATTCATCAAACCATCTCCAAGGCCCTGCATTACTTGTCCCGTAAGTTCAAATCCTGAAACGATAAACAAATTGCAAAAGAAGTGAGCACAATATAAAGTTTTTTAGCACTATTAAAATAAAAAACAAAACAGAGATATGAAACACATCAAAATTACAAATGACAACAATCAAATTTCGGGATATCCAAAAAAAATTCATACAGACCTCGACCACATCTTGCTTGAACTTTTTACCATTATCAACCTCTTCAATAGCATCAAAAACTTTGTTACTGTGCCTCCCGCTTATCATCTTCTCAAACTTAGACCTCGAAGAGAAGAGCTTAAGTTCGGGTCCTCCAAAGGAGAAGAAAGAGCGAGGGCGTCGCCTCGACCGCACATATTCGATTCATACAACAAAGTACCAGAGCGTAAAAGATTAGCTTCTCAAATGTTCAAATCTGCTAAAGACTCAAATAAACACAATTAATCTATCACTTTGATATTTATAAAACATAACAATTGATTGTTGCGACTCAAACAATTGAACATGATGTAGCCCAATTCAAGAGGAATATTGGGTCTTTTATTCGATCTTTTAATTAGTCTTTTATTATCCCACATTGGTTAATTGTCTTTTATATTTATTATTATTTTTAATTATTGTTATTTTGTCCCACATTGCTAAAATGGCAATTGGACTTGGAGTCTGTAGCTGTATATATAAGACATTTCCTTGTGATAGCGATTCGGCCAAATTAGAGCTTCTTGATGATGATCAAGAAAGAGGTCGAATCACGGCTGACAAGTAGCGAATATAAAGTGCCGATTAGGGTTTCTCGGAGAACAAGAGCGCCCGGGAACTACAAAAAGCTGCAGATTTACTGTCAAAAGCAGCGGTATTGTTGTTGCTTTAATCGCCTATTCTCTGATACCACTTGATGCAAACCGATTCTCGTAGGATCGTTGATTAAAAAACACAACAAAGCGATTACGCTTTGAAAAGTATATTTTTATGGCTTTTTGAATATATATAACAAAATAACAAAGGGATATGTAGCAGCCCCGTCTCGATTACTCTTTGCTTTGTGATAATCCCGTCTCGGAAGATCACCCAATTATCCCGTCTCGGGATAATCGCAAAAGTCAATCTCTGAAAACTTCTTGAAAGAAACCCAATGTTGAAAGTTTCTTATGATGAAAATTCAATCTACGAATTTCAACCAAAATAGTTTTGATTGATAATAAGCTACTGTTCAAATACAATCAATGCCTTATATAAATTTCTGGACTCAAAAGTCAATTGCCATTTTAGCAATGTGGGACAAAATAACAATAATTAAAAATAATAATAAATATAAAGACAATTAACCAATGTGGGATAATAAAGACTAATTAAAGTGAATAAAGACTCGATATTCCTCTTGGGTTGGAGCTCATCGAACACCATACAATTCAACACCAGGCTTACGGGTTTGTTCGTTCTAGGAGAATGAAGAGGCCATTTTAGCGATTTTCGGTGGGCGGCAAACGGCGGCGATTATGCAGCTTTTAGGGTTAGAGCTACGAGATAGAGGCTTGGGCGTTGATCCACTTCGAAGCATCGATTGAAGCAAAGCTACGACGGAAAGTTGTCGGCTTTACCACAAGAAACAATGCGTCGCGCGCGTTTGGTGATGGAGAAGTCAAACTTGGGGCGTCGATCCAATTTGGAAGCATCGATTGAAGCAAAGTAACGGCGGAAAGTGGTCGGTTCTACCACAAGAAACAATGGGTGGTCGCGATTGGCTAAGGGGCGGCCAGGCGGATTTACCAGCGAAGAGCGGTGGATATCGTCTGAAGAAGAAGGCGGAGTGAGATAGAACAACCCTTAGAAATGAAACCACTGCACGACAACTTTGAACTAAATGAATTAGAAGGGGCTTTTTCTTTGGACCCATTTTCTCTGTTCTTTGGTGTGTAAAAATCGTAGAGATAAAAGCCCACAGCGATTTAATTGGAAATAGGCGGCGTGTACAGACTTGAGGGCATTTTCCCACCTCTTCATATAAGTAGGTACTAGATGGGAAGGCCGCTGCCTTGTGGCGGAGCACATCTGTATTCGTTGGATATGAAATGGGGATACATAATTGTGCTTCTTTGACATTTTCAAATGTAATTAAATTGGAATCGGATATCTTAAGCACTTGTGCACATAATAAGATTAAGAATAAATTAAAGCTAATGTGTAGATTAAAAATACAATTGAGTCATACAAAATGGAACAATTTAAGCTCAAACCAAAAAAAAAAAAAAAAAAAAAAAAAAAACTTTTAAAATTTGGGGCATGAATGAAAGATAAAAAAAAAAATCTTTTAAGTAAGTAGGCCGATGAAACGATAAAAAAAAAAAAACGTGGACACCCTTTGGAGTTTCCAAGCTGGTTATTATAAATAGGTATATACTAGGAAAGTAAACATTCGTCTTCCCATGGCAGCGGTCTTACGGTTTATTTTATAATCGTTGAAATGTAAAAATCAAAAGTGAATCGATCGTATAATAATCATAGAGGGTTGAAATGATAAGCCCGAGTAAACTATAAAGGGTATTATCGATCGTGTCCGACAACCAACCGACATGATGCGGCTCTACGATACATTCACGATGACATGTCCGGCGCGTGTCGGTTGATGAAATGAATATCCGACACATCTTGACACCTCCGATATCGTATGGATACTTTTAAACACTCTTGAACAATTTTTTCAATTAATACTTAAATCTATTCTAACCGAAAAAATGAAGCTATCTTTGGCATTATTTGCAACAACCGTGTTCTGCAAAAAACACACGACCACGACACGCTGACGATACACACGACGCCATATCCAACGGGTGTATGAAATGAATATTAATTAAAATTTTAATTAAAATCTAACACACTATCAACACTCCACGACACAAAATCGACACCTTTCGACCACTACTGAACCCTTTTTGTATTATTAGATCTGAAATAATTTTAACGGCCGTAGTAACTACACAATTCAATTTCCATGAAAATTAAATCAACAATACATATCTTAGTGTGATTTGGGCCTTGCATCATAATCCTTGATAATCACCACTCGGTATAAGCATTCTTTAAAGTAAATATTAAAATATAAGACATAAAACTTGGTTTGAGTAATACATTTTGGATATGAAACAACCACGGTATTGTTTCATTTTCTCGCGGATTTTAGAATATAACGCATGCGTATATAGTGCTTGGTTTGGTAAGGCAAAGTTGATTCTGACATAGTTTCTGCGTTTTGTGTTTGTTTTTGGCCATATTTTTGTGATGTTTAACTTTGATCGTCTTATCTGTTATCTGCTTTTGAAATTGAAAGAAAGCGTCGCGAGGAACAACGACATAGACCCTTTATTATTATAATAAAAATTATAAATACAATATATTCACTTTATCAATATCGTTTTGGCGAGGAATTTAAATAATTAATTAGATTTTTAATTAGTTATTTTACCAATTTGTTTGGTTAATAATCTAATTAATTAATTTAATTATTCATTGGACTTTTATTGGGTTGTTGGGTGAATGAAATAAAAGCGATCTGCCATTTTTTTATGAGGCCGTGTTTCACAAAGTCTGGCTCAACCTCTTATGACCTTTGACCCGCGTTTTTAATTTTATCAAATCCACTAAACTTGATCCGATAACTCATTTATTAAATTTGAATTTTTATGGAAAACTCTGTTTTTCCATCTCATTACCGTTTCATCCGTTTTTCCCACATTCAATGCGAATCCTTTTCGATTCTCGATAAAATCCGGCGGTTTGTCCATTTCCTTTCTTATTCCGGTGATTTGAGCAATGAATGTTTGATTCGGAGTTCACTTTATCAATATCATTTTGGCGAGAATTTAAATAATTAATTAGATTTTTAATTAGTTATTTTACCAATTTGTTTAGTTAATAATCTAATTAATTAATTTAATTATTGATTGGAATTTTATTGGCTATTAGACGAGAATGAAATAAAGCGCGTCTGTCATTTTTGTGAGGCGGGTTTCACAAAAATCAAGCTCAAACCTCTTAACAACCTTTGACTGAGTTTTATTTTTATTTTTTATTTATCAAAATCCACTAAACTTGATCGATTACTCATTTCTTTGGCGGATTTTACGGAAAACACTGCTTTTCCATCTCATTACTGCTTCATCTACTTTTTCCCCACATTCAATCACGAATCCTTTTGATTCTCATTAATATCATATAGTTTGTCCATTTCATTATTATTCCAGTGATTTGAGCAATGAATGTTTGATTGAGTTCAACTTTATCAATATCATTTTAGCGAGAATTTAAATAATTAATTAGATTTTTAATTAGTTCTTTTACCAATTTGTTTGGTTAATAATTTCATTATTCATTGGACTTTTTATTGGTTGTTGGGTGAATGAAATAAAAATCGTCTGTAATCTTTTTGTGAGGCCGTGTTTCACAAAAGTTTAGCTGACCGTCTTATGACGCTTTGACCCGCGGTTTTTTATTTTTTATTTTATCAAAAGCGCAAAACTTGATCGATTACTCATTTCTTGAAGCGAATTTTATGGAAAACTTTGTTTTCCATCTCATTCTCATTTCATCGATTTTCCCCACATTCAATCACGAATCCTTTCGATTCTCGGTAAAATCCGGCGATTTGTCCATTTCCTTTCTCATTCCGGTGATTTGACGATGAATGTTTGATTCGAGTTCACTTTATCAATATCATTTTGAAAATTAACCAATTTTAATTTCCTTTTACAGGTAGTAGATGAAAAGTTAAAAAATAAATAAAAGAACCAATAAAACAATTAAAACAAATTTTAAAAAATATTTCTGGACTGGGCCTAAAAAAATTAAAAGAACAAAAGAAAAAAAAATGCAGGCCAGGCGATAGATATTGATTAAAAAAAAACTTTTTAAATTTAAAAGCAATGCATGTAAAACGATATAATAATTATAAAAATAAAAAATAAAAAAAAAAAGCTGGTTTAGTAGCAATGAAACAGTATAAAAAAAATATAAAAAAAAGGGACAAAAAAAAAAAACACTTGTCACCCTCCCCTCAACCCTTCTCTTCTTATATAATAGGACTAGTAAAAGCAGTCTTTCCGAGTGCTGCATGTTGAGAGTATCATCTGAATGTTTCATAATGTCAAAACAATTAAATATAAAATACATTTTAACTAAAATATCACTCATTTGGCATTTTAAGTCTGACACAAATATAAATGGCGAAATTTAGCGGTATTGATATTATACAACAAATTATGATGTCGATTATTTAACGTGGCGACGATTAGGCAAATATTTTAGAAACTTTTACAAAGACACCTAATAAAAAAACAAAGTTTCAAATTACATTTAACACTCATCAATAAAATACATTTATCATGGTATTAGTAAAATTGGCTTTATTCACTAAAAACTAACTAGCAGCGTCAAATCTTTATAAGTTTTAAACATTGTGATATTAAATCTGAAGAAATGTAGAAAATAGTATTTAACTTCATAACCCATTTAATTCATGTTCATCATTGTGTTGATTTTTTTCTTATTCATGGGTTTCATATTATAAAAAAAAATTGATTTGTATTACTGACGTATAAATAGGAATGGATAGAGTAATAAAATATTAATGTTATATACTGCATTTAAGCCAGTCGAAGTATAGCCAAATATATAAAATAAAACAAATAAAAGAAGGGGTGTGTGGGGTTGTTTAGATCCATTTTCTTACTAGGTAATGATTTTGGTGTCTATCTCGATAGGGTTGTGTGGTTTCGGACACAAAGCAAAATAATATGTGATTAAATTGGAATCGGATACATCTTAAGCGCAACAACACATAAAAGATTAAATTAATGCTAATATGCAGATTAAAAAAATGAAAAAAAAAAAAGATGAATAGTAAAATGCATGGTTGATGAACAGTGAAGAAAGATGGGCTGGATCGATGAACAGTAAAAGAAGATGAACAGTAAAAAAAAGTAGGCTTTTGGGCCGATGAACAGTAAAATTGAGGAACCAATCAAAAAAAAAAAAACAAGTGTCACTCCCTCACACACTCTTAGGGCCTTTATGGCAGTGTTACAATTAGGTGTCACATATATACAAAATAGAAATAGAAAACAAAAGCTGGTGAAAATATGATCTACAATGGATGAAATTTATCACAAAAATATTTAGGTATGGTGAATAGTGTTGTTACATATATAGAACAACACTATTCACCATCTTACAAATATTTTTAATATAACACATCTAACATAGATCATATTTATCTGGATTTTGTTTTTATTTATTTAGATATCTGAACACCTAAGAGGCACTTGTAGTAGATGTTAACTTTAGGTGTTTTATATACAAAAATAAATATTTTAATGTTATAGATAAATAGATAGAAATCTTTGGTGTGGAATGTTTTGAATTGAGATGTTGTATAATAGAAATATGTATTATTTTATATTATTTTGGTGGTGTAAATTAGAAATGCTGGTACAAGTGTCATTATCTTCTATTATATAAAGAGATATAGTAGGATTAGGAAGAGAAATCCCAATTGGATTGGTATGACTACTCCTGCTATCTTCTATTTACTTGTATCTCATCTACCACCTATCTAATAGAAAGGAAGGCGTTTAACCTCCTTTTGACAGCTTGACATTTTTTGTGATTGGTTCACTCTTTTTTTCTTTGTTCATATCAGTGAGTCATTACTATTCATTCGGCCCAGTCCATTAAAGTAATCTGTGGTAGTTTATAAATTAATAATGGTTAAAAATTGTCAAAAAAAAAAATAATCTGGGCCACAAAAATCCAACAGGCCTTTTCTTTTCAACTTGGGATAGCCCATAGGTGTTATATGCTTTTTGAAACCTAGCTAATACTCTTCGTTCAAATCCCATTTCTTCTTACCTAAAGACTCAGCTTTCTCCGCCGACGTCTGTTTAGACCTTCTTCGATCTTTTGTCTCCGACTTCTTTGAGAAAAAAATCGCTTTTGCATTGTTCTTAGTTTCTACTCCCCTTTCTATATGTGGTGGATGACGATGAAGATGAGGAGGAAAAGATGATGAAGAAGAGAACGACGAAGGCGGTGACGATGATGACGACGATGGTGATGGAAGCGAAGATGATAGTGATGAGGATGATGAAGAAGTTTAAGAGGTGCAGATGCTTGTGATATTGTTCAATTTTTACATTTTTTTAATTTTTTCTTTTAATGTTTTGATATCTGCAGGGTTACCATTTTTTCCAAAGATTTGCAGCCCTGGTATGAAATCTTTCTAACTTGAAGTAAAGTTGCTGCTTTTCTAATCTATGTTTCTTTCTCCCCGTTTTTGCAGATGCTCTCTTCTTCGTCTTCATACAAAGTATATTTTTAGCCTACCTTCTTTGTTTTTAAAGTACTACATTTTTAGCTAATTTATTTTTCCCTCATATTTGTTTACTTATTTGTCTTCTTATGCTTTTCCTGGGATCATGAAGAATTCACTCCATGTCACCCTGGTGAGTATTTGATCTGTATGTGTTCTTCTTTCTCTGCATAATTTGTTCATTTTGGAACTTCAGCCTTTCACAGTGGTACCATAACACATTGATTTTATTTCTTTTCTTTTATGTTTATAATTTGATTAATACTCATGTTGGACATATTTTTAAGTTTTAGTAATGAGTGTCAAACTAGCTGTTATAGAGCAAAGGCAAAAAGTTGTCTAGATTAAATGTATAGGCTTACTAGAGTTTGATCTTTGTATAGGTTTGATCAAACAAGCATTGTAAGTAGGTCGGTGATATGCATCAACGGACACATCTAGGTCGATGGGGTGACTAGGTCGATGAGACTAGTTAGGAACACATTGAAGGCCCAGTGAGTGAGGGCTCAAACTCGATGGTTGAAGGCTAAGGAACCAAACTTAGTATTTAAAGTCAAGGATATGGAATCGAAATTTAGGGAAATGCATGATGGCTCAACCGATTACATATACTTTGTGTACAAGGTCTAAGTTCCATAAGTTAAGTGTTAATTGGAACTTAGTTATGAATTAAATGGTGTACTCTAACTTCACAACCAAAAAGTTAGATATAAAAACAGTCAGCTGAAGTGTTATTAAAACACATCAGACTGCCATATACTTCAGTAGACTGATTAACATCATACATCTGCTGAGTATATACTTTGATTTAATCAAAGGTTACATTGGAAGATTACATGGAAAATGACACGTTACAAGTCTTGATTTAATCAACAGATCAATGGTCAAGATTAAAGGAACGTTGAGAAGATTCAGAGTTTTATCCAATGGACACAAGTCAAAGGGTGGATGAAATTGGATGGTATCAAAAGAATCGGCGATGTCGATCCTGAAACGATCGAGAAAAAAGCAAGTCAAGATGAAGACAAGTGCAAAGCGGCTATTTGAATTTCAAACACAAGTCACATGTTCTCTGCACATAAATAGAGGACTCTTGACTCTGTTTGAAGATGATGAACAAAATTACAATCCATCTGAAGCTATACATTTTAAGATCAAGTAAAACACCTGCTTGAACTCTTGAACTTAAAGCTCTTGATCTGAAAATTTCTTCAAGTGTAACTTTGCTATCAAGTTACATCAAGTATTCACACTTGAAGACTTCAAGCTCTAATCATTTCATCTGATCAAAGTACTGCCTACCTTTGAATCAATCATTTGATTCAAACTTTCTTTACAAGAAACCTGCTTGAAGACAATGAAGCATCATTTGGAGTGTCAGGGTGTTGTTTGTGGTGGAGGAAGTGGTGAAGAGGCAATCCTACCGCTTCAAGGACCAGTGAAATACTTTGAAGCTTGACAATCCCACATTTTCAAGTGTTCGATTTGTGAAGCCATAGTTATTGGTGAAGGGCCAGACAACTTAGGGATTTTATAGCACTACCTCAAAGATCTACAGTGAATTACCTCCAACATCGCGGAGAAGAGTGGGTGACGAGGATTACACCACCTGGAACCACTATAAAATCTGCTTACTTACTTTTTGCATTTACTTTTTGTTGCTGAAACTAGCAACTGTATCACACACTTACACTACTGAGTATCTAATACTTAGTATCACCTTTTAACAACAACTTTAAAGGCTTAATTTTCGTATAATCCGCTGCAACAAACTTAGTTATTTATTAACGGACGGACTCTTGACGGTCGACATACTCTTGACCTGTGAGTTTGTACAACTCGAAAAAGTTTTAAGTGTTAAGTTTATTCACCCCTCCCCCTCTTTAAAACACAAAGCGCTTTTCAGGGGAAGCAATGACTTAGAATTTAGTTGGAAACTTGAATCAACTTCCAGGTGTTCAATTTGTCGGTGAGGATGAATTAACAATGGCCATTATGATTTACCTATCTACCGTTTTCAAGATATTGGAATTTCTGGTATGGTGAATTTGTTGATTCTCTGTTTAGGAGAATGCTTGTGTTTGATAGGTGGGTTCACTTTGTATTTTGTTTTCTATTTTCTGAATACTTTTTTCCTTTTTAATTAACTAATCTTTGTTTTGCAGCTTCATAGTGGATTATTAACAGTAATGGTATTCTGTTTTTTTTTTCTTTTCATTTTTTGGTTCTTATTTACGGATCTTCATGTTCCCAACCGTCTGTTTAGTTTTCCAGCTACATGTTCAGGATGATGTAAGATTATAATGAGATTTGAAATCATGGATAGTGTGAATGTTCAACCACTGTTAACTATTTCCATAGGTTTTCAATGAAAAATTTGTTCTCGGAAAAATACTCCTTGTTGATAATCAATGAAAAATTTGTTCTCGGAAAAATACTCCTTGTTGATAATGACCGTTGATTAGTTGAAAGTTGAAAGTATTTGTTGAGGTAGTATAGTGTTGTTGGACTATAAAGTTGCCAACTTATGTGGATCAGAACCATGTGAAAATCTGTTTTAACCTGCCGTGGAACTAGGGGTGTAATCAGTAGTAGTCGAGTCGATCTTTCTCTACAGAACAGACAAACATTTCGATTAAAAAGTTTGGGCTCGAAACTCAGGTTCGAGCTCGATCGATAATAAAAATCAAGATCGAACTCGACTCGTTAAGTACTCGATAAAGCTCGATTTCATTTAAATAAGCTCGATTATTATCCTAGAATTCATTTAACGAAATATGGTAAATTCAAGCTCAACACAAATCTAATACTCGACTCGAATAATATTTTTAATAATAAAAATAATATTTATAATAAATTTAATAAATTAAATTAATTAAATAATTATTTAATCAAGCTCGATTAAGCTCGCGAGCTACTTTCGATTACTATATTTTAAAACTCGAGCTCAGAAACAGTTAATTGTCAGTAGCTCGACTCGAGCTAGAACTCGAAAAAAAAACCAAATCAGTCGATCTCTCTTGCGAGTCGAGTCACGATAAGCTATGATGATGGCGATCTATACCGTTTATAGCCTCACGTGGAACAAGCTTTTTGACTGAATTGTTGATATACGTAAACGTATCATCTTTGATTGTTGACAGCAATTGCTGATGTTGTAACGGGTGTTGAAGTATATTGTTGCCACTTCAAGTAGATCAATATAGTGAAAAGTTGTTTAGCCGGACACTGATCAATATAGTTAATTGCTTCTAATATAACAATTGCTGATATTACCTATGAGATACATTTTCTTTTTATGTTACGTAAAAAAAAAACTTGATTTTGGTTTGTTTAATATGTTCACAGCTGGATGGATTAACTTCTTAAATTTTCATGGCATAATTTAGAAGTAAATGGATTTGTTGAGGAATATGGGGGAAATGGTAGATTTGGATAGTAATGATCAATATACGAACTCAAAGAATATGAATAGAAACTTAACATTGGCCTAACCCATTGGCCATTACACCAGTGAAAACTTGATAGCATGATTTTCTATTAACCTAAGCTGAACTCTTCGTTTTCTACAGTTGCGCTGCTCTTCTCTCTGTAGCTAATCGGCAGGAAATCGGTGAAACTTGCTCATTATCTCGGGTGAATCTTAGTAATTTTGTTTTTACCTTTCTTTAAGCTTTTTGCTTTTGGTTCTCTCTATTACTTTTTACATTTGTCACATTTGTGCACATATTCGCTGCTTGGATTCCTTATTTTTCGTTGTCTTGACCATTTTTTTATTGAGGTCGTAAGGTTTCTACTTGAATGTTGCTCAACTTTGTTTTCTTATTCTTCTTTCTTATATATTTTTTTAACAGATGTTGAAGAGCTTATTGTGACCCCTGGTGAGTATTTAATCGTTTATTGTTTCGTTTTCTCGACATTGTTTGTTTTCCTTGGGGATTTGGGTTTTAATGGTGGCACTATTACACTGTGTTTTATTTATTTTCTTTTGTATTGCTTATTCTTTGATTAATATTTTAAAATCTGTTGGAATCTAACTTGTGAGTGTTTTTTTGTACTACTATGAATATGAACTAACAATATAATTATTTGTATGCCTATCTTAGGTGCAGGTTTAGGTATACATTTGAATGACTGTTGTGACTATCTTAGGTATGCAGTATTTCTTATGTTCTCGGCTATTGAAATATACATTTGAATTAGTGATGTGCCTAACATAAGTGTTTGTTACATATGTACCCTGAAAATATACAACAATATCTTATTTAGGATGGGTATTGATTTTACTTTATAGAAACAATTGTTCAAACTTGCAGCAATGCATGTTGCTCCGTCTAATATTTGAAAATTCTTGAATTTTCAGGCTTGATGACTCTGATAACTTAGAATCGGTCTCTACATTTGTGTGGTTCTGAGTTTTTCAGCTTTATATTTTCAATGTATGTACATCCGTGTAGTTCTTACTGTCAGGTCAAGGCTATGCTTTGAGAACTTTTAGGTTGACTTTTTTTCCCATTCCTTCTCTATGTGCAGATGATTATTAAAGCTCATAACAACAAGGCTCATTTCAAACGACATTACCAATTTCCGTATAAAGGAAATAGAGGTATGCAACCAATTATTGAGTTAGAAGTTGATTCTCTTATCTATTTAGTACATTTTATTGTTAATGTTTGTAGAGAGAAAGAACATGAAATGTAGTCGGAGATAAGTAATACAATTCGTTTGTCATGCTATCAGGAACATCAAACAATATTGTCAAAATGGTAGTAACAATTTTTGTGGTACTGAATTTAGCAATATGAATTCCATATCTTTCTGTAAACTATGTGATGCATACATTTTTGAATAGCATCGTGCATCGGCGTAATCAATTTGTCTCATCCATTAAAAAAGTTTTTGTATTTTGAATTTAAGATATTTTTGTTTTGGCTGCTAGGTTTAGGCTACTAATAATCTTTTGATGCATGATTCACATTATGAGTTATGACAATTGTGCATACTATTCACCTTGCCAATTTGAATGCAAGTATGTGTTATTGATGTATTACATTACCTAGCTTCACAAAAAATACATGATTAAAGACAAGTTACAGTCTTATAATTGAAAAGTAAAACATTTGGACATACCAGTCCTTCCATTAGACATCCTCTTATTATATGTATGAAAAAATGTAGGGAACTCTTCTATAACATTGATGCTACTGTGATTCACCTGAGAAAAAAACTATTATTCTCACTCCGAGGCTGAAAATTATGTGGATGGACTTATATTTTTCTCTTTCAAGTCTTAGTGATCACATTTGTGAATAGCTGAGATGAAGAAATACAAGTATTTATGGCTAACAGTTGTATTTGATGTTGTTTTCCTCTTGCATTCAGGAAATGTCAAAAATGGCTCACAGGAGATACTCTCACATGTATTGATGGCCTTTGCTCCTGTTCTTCACTTCTTATGATAAAAAAAATTGTTTTTACTCGATACTCTCACTGTACGTTGTTGATCATGCTGAACAAGGTAAGAAAGCCCACCCCCAAAGGCCGTGAAAATTTGTAAAGCTGCAATTTTGCGTTGTTCCTTTCAGTTGTGTGGATTCTTTTGATTTGTAATTCTGTGGGGAATGGCGTAGATTACTGTCATTGTGTTCGATATTCTGATAATATCGATGACAATGTTCTACGTACGTACGTGGAAGGTAAGGACTTTATATGTCCAAGCTTGCTATTGAGAGAAAAACACACCAACTAACTGTTGAGTGAAAAATCTACCTTTAAAATTTAAATTTATAAAAGACTAAAAACAACCGTGGTGGGTAACTAAGCTCTCTAGCAAGTGAGTCTGGGATCGGTGTTAGGATAATTTCTGAGAGTCTGCGAGTCGATCCCAAGAGATAAGTGGTTTGTAAATACCAAAGTGAACAAAGACAAAAATAATAATTAAAACAACTAAGGCGCACCATTGTTCCACCACCCCACCGAAATTAACAAGAAAGACACATTCGTTTGTAAGTCTTGGATTAATAATCTACTAAAGAAGCGATCTTTCTCTTTCGAATTTAGCGCCCGTTGATTAGTTTACCACAGTACAACTAAAGATTTTATGAAACAAAGATTTGGATATAAAAATCCTAATCTAACAACATTCACCCTCAACTTACGTATGTTGGAAGAATATTATCATTCTCCTTCAGCAGTGTCTACGAATTAAATCAACTTTCGTATCTAAATTCGAATAGCATGCAACACTACATTACACTTTAAACAAGTCTAAACATGAAGGTAGAATGAGAAATCTTACGAATAAATCATAAATCCTTATTTAATCAGGATGAGGGTGGAGCATGAGGGTGGTCACAGACCGAGCGTAACACACTCATGACAATGAAAATATGACGAAATATAAATACATATATATATATATATATATATATATATATATATATATATATATATATATATATATATATATAAGCGTAATATATATAGATATATAAAAAGACAATAAAGAAAAGAAACAAAACGAAAACAAACAGAAATGAAAACGATATTATAACAACATATATATATTATATATATAAATACATAAATAGATACATATATATATATATATATATATATATATATATATATATATATATATATATATGAAGCGATAATAGATAAGTATTATTACATTGACATTATAATAACATATATATATATATATATATATATATATATATATATATCTAGGCCCCGAAACATAATAAAATAAGAAGAAGGATGGGAGGAAGGAGAGGCGGCCAAAGTTGGCCAAGAAAGGGCAAGGAAGATCAATGGAGATGGAGGAGTTTATATAGGGAGAGATATATGAGGAGGTGTATTTGGGGAGAAGTGGTGAATCACCAAAAGCGTGAAGGTGATGATGACTTTAGCGTGTGAAGATGGTGAGTCGTGTATTAGCGTGTGGAGTTTGTTGGGGAGGAATCATTGCAAGTAACATGCAACAATTTGGGCCAAAATATCTCGATTCGTCCGAGATATCGGTTGTTCGGTAAAAATTCATAACTTGAGTTGTAGACCTCCGATTGGCGTGATTCAAAATGCGTCGGAAAGCACATTTAAATATCTACGACTTTCGTCAAGAACTCTTCCCCTGAAAATGCCTCTAAGTCGGGTCAAATTTCCATCGAAAAACAGTTCTACGGTAGAAGTCGTTGGACAAAAATTGATTCGTTTAACTCGTAAACTTCGTGGCATCTTCTTCTTTCCCTCAAAATCCATATTTTAGGCCTCAAAATATATCGTTACTCGGAATCTTGGTCAACCTATAATTACGCAATAAAGCACAAAATACCAAGCGTAAATCCGACCCGACTCTCCGGTTACTAAACAAATTACAAAACTTATAAAAATACGATATTTTACATAATTATTACTACTAACATACTTAGATAAATCTAAGGAATTTATGACTCGAAATCATATAATAATGCTCAAAATGATATCGAAGTGGGGTAAAAGTTATAATAATAACTATGAATTTGTCCATAACAACAACAACCCGACTTAGCTTTTTTGATCGTCATAAAGCAAAAGCAATGATAAAATAAAGATGAATAAGGGATAAATTCATGAAGATAAGATGTAAGGACAACCGAGATGATGCAACCTTTTAAATCATAACCACATGTTAACCTCAATATAAATGTATAGCAGAGTGTGTGTGTGGCAAGCCTTTTCAATTTCCACTATCCTCTCTTGAATAATTCAAGCAATACGCACAAATATCCATTCAGACAGTCCTAATGACTTTCCTAGGTATAAGCGATATGATTCCACACAACATCCTCCCATGTACTTATTAGGATAATCCATAAAGCATATCATTCGATTTTATACTAGGGATAGTCGAAGATAACTAAGTTTTCAACCATGCTTAACCAAATTTCCTTATTGTTATTTTTTCTTCTTTTTTTTTTTTTTCATGAACTATTTTTTTCACATTTGTAGCATATGCCTTCATTCCCAGCAATAGGGCGTTTAGTGATAACACCTAGCGGACTACTATCATTAGGCGATCGGGAGCTTTTAAACCTCATAGTGATATAGGACGTTTCGTGATAACACCCTACTGCACTCAAATCATTGGTAGCTACAACCGACATAAATATAATTCAACTTAGTTTGATATTCTTTTATCACATTCAAACCTTGAGATATTCACGATACACGTTCGAAGTTAGGTACTAAATTCTTGCAAATCTCTCGAATAACCACTAGGATCTTTGAATGGATCTGATTTAAAATTTTAAACTTCATTATCAAAGGCTTACGTGAAAGAAGTCATGTTACACAAATATATTTGGAATTACAATGCACTTACGGTTCACATTGGTTATACATATCCAAATTGATCATTACATCTTCAAATCCATGAAATATATGCCTTATACAATTTATTTTAATCAACGCATTAATGTTGAAAAAAATCGAAAACTAAGGGATTTTCGATACAAAATGAAACACTTCATGCCTTTTCTAGACCAATCCCGACTCTACCCCACTTACGAACTGCGGTGTCCCAAGTATGTGAATGAGATAGAGAGGAAGACTTAGCTTATAAACCCGGCGAGAAAGGTGCTACGAATCCATGTAACGACTATGAGAAAGCACGACCGAATTCTATATAAAAACAACCAAAACAAAGCAAACACGGGACATGGTCCTCGTGCCAAAACATCGAATAGGAATATGGGAATAATAAGAAAATGGCCTGTCACGTCGAGAAAATTCGATAGGCAAATAGAAAGCATCAAGCGTACATATATATCATGATCAAGGCATAAATTCATATTGAAGCAGACTATAAAATGAAATGTACGAAAAAGTATTGAGTCTTTTATACCCAGATCCTCAAGGGTTTAACAACCTAAGTCCAAGAAATGAAGCATTTGAATTTTATCTTTGTTATACCTCGGGATTTTGGGATAACCACCTAATCGTTCCCTTTAAATGATATTCAAACATTCATCATGAGACTTAGTTGTGCTTAGTGTTAATCTTCCATCTGATTCTACATTTCATTAAAACTAGTCTTATCAAAATTATTATTATTATTATTATTATTTCACACGATTTTATTAAAGTGGGTTGCCTCTCCCCAGCGCTTTTGTTTTACGTCGTTGGCTCGACTAATTACAAATCATCAACCAAAATCCGAACTCAAGAAGATCAATAGCTTAAGAAAAATTAACAATGCGAGAACCACGAAATTAAATTGTCTAGAAAGCGTTACCTCTTTTAGTCCTCGATGCCAACTCCTCCCGACCATGAGTCTTCTTTTATCAAGTTTGTCGAACCATCTTCTTTGACATTCCATAAAGTTCATTCATCGGGAGTACACAAACAACTCTCCCGGTGGCTCTGAATTTCAAGCTTATTATAAGGTCTCTGAAGCATCATGGCCTCCCGTGACAGGGGCCTCGTCTCTCTTTGCAAATCTGGGCATATCACCATGCCTCTCCTCATCTTCTTTCTACCACCTTGTGGTAATCGAACTTTCCTTGTCAATCTCTTCTAAAACTTCTATCCACTCCTCATTAGTCAAGTTGCGAGATAGTTTATTGAATTCTTCCTCATCCCAACTACCCATGAACAACATTTATCATACTCATCGGTGAAATCGTCCTCAATAGCTAAACAAGTGTCAATGTATCGTGCTTCACTAACTCTGTCTTATAGGAAATTGAATCATCAACCTCATTCTCATCTGAACTTCTTCAATGAGTACCTCATCATCCTTAACCACCTCTATTGCACACCGCTTTCGTTTTCTGCTCGAACCCCATTATTTCAATCAAGCTGCACCACCTCTCTTGAAGATTTTTATGGCGGATCTGACACTTATATTGAACTCTTGCATGTTTTGCAAGATTTGTTCCAATCGATCTAGTTGTTCCATTTGATTGTTGGTAAAACTTTCTTGTGTACGGGAACAACTTTGATCATCTTGACTTCGATTCATTTGAGGTGAGTAGTAGGCTTCTTGCCATTCCGGACATTGATCAAGTGGTGAATATGGGTGAAGCTATCAGCGCGTTGAGTATGAACACCGTAATCTTGATAAGTACCGAGTTTGGACAACCCTCATAATATTGTGGTTCATAACTTGAATAACCATAATTACGGTCTGGTATGCACTAAGGCAATTATAGGACCAAAATCCTGGTTACTCTGCTTTGTTGATCTCCGAGGCTCGGGCATATCTTTGTTGTTGATAATATTGCTCAGTGCACGAGTTTGGTAAGGGTATTGGTGTTCGGGTGAGTAATATTGATTGAAAAATCCATCCATTTAAGCTCAAACGCAAGATCTCGAGAAAACAACAAGAAAACAATAATATATTTTTTCTCTCGGTAATTACCAGTGAGTTTTTATTATTTTCTTTTTCACGAAAATTGAAAACAAAAAAAAACAGAAAACACACACACGAAGATATTACAAATAGCACACTTATCCCGGCAACGGCGCCAAAATTCTGTTGAGAGAAAAACACACCAACTAAGCTGTTGAAGCGAAAAAATCTACCCTTTAAAATTTAAATTTATAAAGACTAAAAACAACCGAGGTAAACTAACTCTCTAACCAAGTGATCTGGATCAATTGTTAGGATAGCTACGAGTCTGAGGCCGATCCCAAGAGATAAGTGGTTTGTAAATACCAAAGTGAACAAAGACAAAAATAATAATTAAAACAACTAAGACGCACCATTGTTCCACCACCCCACCGAAATTAACAAGAAAGACACATTCATTTGTAAGTCTTGGATTAATAATCTGCTAAAGAGGCGGTACTTTCTCTTTGGATTTAGCGCCCGTTGATTAGTTTACCACGGTACAACTAAAGATTTTATGAAACAAAGATTTGGATATAAAATCCTAATCTAACAACATTCACCCTCAACTTACGTATGTTGGAAGAATATTATCATTCTCCTTCACGGTAATCTACGAATTCATCAACTTCGTATCTAAATTCGAATAGCATGCAACACTACATTACACTTTAAACAAGTCTAAACATGAAGGTAGAACAAGAAAATCTTACGAATAAATCATAAATCCTTATTTAATCCGATGGTGGGTGGTGAACATGAGGTGGTCTGTAGCACCGAGCCTTAACCACTCATGATGAAAAAATAACAACGAAATATAAATACGTATATAGATACATATATATATATATATATATATATATATATATATATATATATATATATATATATATAAGTATATAAGTATATAGATATATATATATATATATATATATATATATATATAGCGTATATATATAGATATATAAAAGACAATAAAGAAAAGAAACAAAACGAAAAACAGAAATGAAAACGATATTATAACAACATATATATATTATATATATAAATACATAAATAGATACATATATATATATATATATGAAGCGATAACTAATCGTAGTATTATTACATCGACATTATAACAACATATATATATATATATATATATATATATATATATATATATATATATATATATATCTAGGCCCAAACATAATAAAATAAGAAGAAGGATGGGAGGAAGGAGAGGCGGCCAAAGTTGGCCAAGAAAGGGGCAAGGAAGATCAATGGAGATGGAGGAGTTTATATAGGGAGAGATATATGAGGAGGTGTATTTGGGGAGAAGTGGTGAATCACCAAAAGCATGTGAAGGTGATGATGACTTTAGCATGTGAAGGTGGTGAGTCGTGTATTAGCGTGTGAGTTTGTTGGGAGGAATCATTGCAAGTAACATGCAACAATTTGGGCCAAAATATCTCCGATTCGTCCCGAGATATCACCGTATTCGGTAAAAAATTCATAACTTGAGTTGTAGACCTCCGATTGGCGTGATTCAAAATGCGTCGGAAAGCACATTTAAATATCTCGACTTTCGTCAAGAACTCTTCCCTGAAAATGACTCTAAGTCAGGTCAAATTTCCATCGAAAAACAGGTTCACGGTAGAAGTGTGTTGGACAAAATTGATTCGTTTAACTCTCGTAAACTCGTGGCATCTTCTTCTTTCCCTCAAAATCCATATTTTAGGCCTCAAAATATATCGTTATTCGAATCTTTGTCAACCTATAATTACTGCAATAAAGCACAAAATACCAAGCGTAAATCAAGACATTTACTCTCCGGTTCACTAAACCGGTACAAAAACTATAAAAATACGATATTTTACATAATTATTACTACTAACATACTTAGATAAATCTAAGGAATTTATGACTCGAAATGATATAATAATCTTTCCAAATGATATCGAAGTGGGGTAAAAGTTATAATAATAACTATGAATTTGTCCCTTAACACTTGCCATGACCGCACATAGAGGACCTACTAAACGACTTTTTATTTTTCTATTCAACATTTTTATTTTCAAAATCAACCTGCAACTGTGTCGTTCTGCAGTTTGCATCAATTTTTTTATGAATGCTTATGAAATACCAATTTTGGAATTTTCCTTTTACTTTAGCTGGTTGGTTTGATTTGAAATGATGCCATCTCAACCATCTTTGGTGGGCACAATCCTTATTTACATGTTTTTGAAAGAGTAAGATTTTGGTCAGACATGTAATCTGGTGGTGGTTAATCATGAAATTGATATCTGATCTTTCAAATTTCTGTTATGCTAGAGTTAAGTCTACTCTATGCAATTGCAGTTTGTATGACTGTTATGATTGTATCTATATTATCACCCATTGCTATAATGTGTGAAATCCTAATTGGCTACCTCCGTTCTTAAAGCAAGCTTTCTATTTATGGTTCAATTTTTGGTGCACTATATTAATAACCCTACATCTTGTACCGTCTTGGTATGGAAAATTATTCTATTTTTGTGAAACCATATTCCTACCGGAGTTTTGGTAGAAAAAGAATGTAGTGAGCTCCAACATGCCACACCAAACTCAGATAGAAGTGTTTCTAAGCAAGTTACTGGTGAAAATATATTTTCGAATTGAGATGTCTGAATTGAAAATATGCTTTCTAATTGAGATGTCTGAATTGAAAATATGCGGGTTGTGGCCACATTTGTTGCTGAGGTCTTGGGGAACAAATTTTCTGATGGTTCCATGTGTGATTCTTCTATATCCACATTTGTTGGTGTTTAGTTGCACTCCATCTTTTTGTCGGATCGTATACAATATCCCAACACTTTTCAGCTCTGTTCAAGAGGATACTTGAACCTTAAGATGAAAATGATCGTTTGTGGCAGTTCTTGTGGTTATAGCATACAGCTTATGCATCTTATAGTTTATGCTCCTCTTTATATTGGTGTTTACTACTGTAAAAATCAATTTGATTCACTATAGAATGAGTATCTTGCTGTTCCAAACTACAATATTTGTATGTCGTATTTCATGGTTACAGTGTCATCTTACGATTTGTATTGTCCAATGATCTATCATCGATTTCCACTTATAGGGCATGTGATATATATCACTCTTAAATACGTAAGCCATAAGTCCTATACAGTTTCGGATCAGTTTTTGATAAAACAGAAACACACTTAATTCTAGAAATTAATATTTCGACGAACTTCTATATAAATGAATTTTAACATCCATCGTTAAGGGGCCTTGCGTTGCAAGGACGAAACCACACTAGTATATATATAATATCCCAAGGGAATAAGTCAGCCCTATAATATATAGGATATGCCAAGGGAATAAATCGGCCGGCCAAAGCTTATCCTATTTTTGTGATTATCTAATCACGTCACCGATTAATATAGACACGATATAATACACGTGGCTTTATGGTGTAAATACATCCGTCGATCACATCATATATTTACGTCGATATTCATCCAATATATTTACCGTGCTTGCGTCGAGACTTAGTTATTAAGTAACTAGCTGCGGGCTAGTATTTTACACGGAGTAGTAGATATTATATCTAATGGACATCCACATATTACGTGTGTATTTATAACACTCCCCCTTGGATGTCCATCCACAAAAAATCTGCCTCGTTAAAACCTTCATTATGAAAAAACCCTGTGGGAAAAAAATCATAATGAAGGAAAAAGAGTACAACCTTCATTTGTGTTATACTCCCCCTGATTTTAACATCTTTTCAGATCTTTAAGTTAGTGCATCCCGGTCTTCTGGATCAAACTCTCGATCATAGCGGTTGTCAATACTTTATTGAACAAATCTTCTGGATTGTCGCTTGATCTGATTTGCTGAATATCAATATGGCCCTTCTTCTGAAGATTTGATTAAATATGTTTTATCTGATCGCCATAAACAAAGTCACCATTTAACTGAGCTATACATGTTGCATTGTCTTCGTATAATCAAGCCGGCTTCTCTTTCTTGATAAACAAACCACAAGTTTCTTGGATCTAATGTGCCAATGATCCGAATGAGACATAATCTCGACTTGTTTCATAAAAAGCTATCATTTTGTAATGATTTGAAGATGCAGCGGCCAGAGCTTGCTATGTCCAGTGCCATGAAATCGATATACCACTACTGGTGGATGTACAACCAATTTGAGGCCTTGCTTTTAGGGGGCGGATAAATATCCATTATCCATGTAACCAACAAGTCCTCGACTTGCTTTCCGTTTGATCTGATTTGTATAACATATATGGCATGTACCAAAAACCTTGCTTGGAAAAACCCAGTGGGAAAAAATCCAGCCAAGGAGAAAAGATTCATGACATATGAGCTCTCGTGCACTGATTGCCTCGTTAAAAACCTTTAACTAAGAAAACCCAGTGGGAAAAACCTGTTAAAGGGAAAAAGAGTACAATCATTGGTCTTCAAGGCCAAATGACATCTTGCATGTGCAAGTATTGGATCTTAATAGTACATGTCAAATACTCATACTTTATCATCTTTCGTAACTCTACCGGAGTTCAATTACAGATCCAAACTCTCTCGGATCAAAATTATTTATTCCTTTATAAAATTTTAATGCAACATATATTGTGTATTTCATACACTTTGAATGCTTCAGGCATTTTATGCTTCAACGTCTTATATGCTTGGACACACTTTTAACGCCTTATACGCTTCAGGCACGCTTCTAGCGTCTTATGTATACGTACGCTTCTAGCGTCTTATATGCTTCAGACACTCTATTCGCTTAAGGCGATCACGACATTTTGAAACATGCTTGCCTCACTATATTCACTTCAGACGGTTTCTGCATTTCTAAACATGTTTGACTCTTTTATGAACCTCGTTCATAAACCAAGTGTTGTATTCGTTATCTATCTCATTATTCAAATGATGATAACATTAACTCATTATCTCAAAATTATGAGATTTATATATGTTGGAACTAATATGTTTCTCACGCTCCAAGCGTTGAACATAATTAACAATATAACAATATGCAATTTGAGATTCTACAGGAATCATTTCATTTTCTTCGGGAGGTTACAATGAAATAACACGAGGGAATGAATCTCCAGGTTCATTTCTCCTCCTCATGTATGTATGACAGCCACATATTATTTGTTCCACACATAATATTTATCAACACTTGTTGACATTTTCTAGCCTTGACCTATTCAAGGGTTTATGATTTTGTTACTCATTAGGAGTATGTCATTGTTCTTCTGTAGCTCCATGGACTATATTATTTCCTGCTCGAGCATTTTCTAACCTGTCTAACTCTTACAGAGTTCTCATAAATAATATATCCATAACCTCTTTTGAGGAATTCTAAATATCGAGCCAATTGGTCTTTAACGATCATAGCGTTATTTTCATTAATTTGATACGTATCATCTCATGTCCTACTGGGACTTTTCCTTCCCATGTCCTATCGGGACTTTTCATCTCAGGACAAACCTTTTTGCGACATTTATTCCAACTGGTCATTTGCAGATGCTCACTCTTCAAGAGTAATTAAATGCATCCATTGATAAAATGTGCGTTAATATAATGATTTTCCACGAGATTTATAAACTCCAAGTTTAGTTTCCTCCCCCTAATCTCGGGAAACATTTCATCTCAAGTCATGTCTGCTTAAGTTTGCAATAACCCTTTGTGGGATTCAGCATTTCAATGTGATATCCCTATATGGAATTCTACATTTCAATGTGTATCCATTTATATGAGTATCAACAAACATTCCGAGATATTTACTCAATCAGGATGAAGTATATTATCTCTTCGAGAGATTTACATCTTTTTAAATTCTTCCAATGTCTCAATTTAATATCCGCAGCAGGGGATATCCGCACAATTTACAATGTTTGAGACTTTGAAAAATGATAAACAAATTTTATCATATCCGGATCATCTTCAGGATGACCGTAACATATAGTATTTGTGTCATGACATTGTCTTTACTATATCTTTGAAGCTTCATTTTTCTCAACCAGATATTCGCCGTACGACAAGTACGCGACCAGTGGCATTTTAATGCCACATCCAGAAAATCAATTCGTCGTACGCCAAGTACACGATCGGTGGTCTTTCAATACCACAATATGAAAATCGCTTTTCTTTATTCATCTAGAATTCAATATCGCTTTGTTCCACTTCTGGTGGACAAATCTTCCCCTCCAAGGAGACAAACGTTTGTGATATCCGTCAGGGATATATTAACCATGGTTTTGTCTATGAATGCAGACACGCTTGTGTACTAAATTAAATAACAAAGGTAAGATTACTACTCGTATGCTATTTATATCCTATTACAAAAAGGAATGCATAAGTAATTTATACTACTACTGATCAAAGTACTCTTTGATCATTTTTATATCACGAATCTAGTGACATTCACGTCAGGGAATGGTGTAAACCAAATAGATCGTGTTTCATGATTATTCTATGATAATCATTTTGTTGAACATAAACCACTTATTTCAATATTGCTACTACAGGAGCATATTATTACAACGATAAATACAATCCTTTTATGAGGATTAAAGAAGTGTCACGAAGTTCTAAGTGAATTTTCTTATCTTTAGACTTCAGGTCATTCGTTGGAACATCATTCCATTTCATATGGACTTCGAGTCCGTATTTGTTTCTTGTGAATTTCAGATTCACTTTTATAAGCATACAAGTGCTTCTGATGAACTCCTAGTCCATCTATATATACTTTAAATGAATGATCATTTTCAGGTGATCAAGTAATCAATTTTGTCGGGTTCTACTGATGTATCATTTTCCCTTAGCATCATCAACTCACTTCTGGTGATATTTATTCTGACGATTTTAAAATCACAGTCTCATTCATGTCACGCTCACTACGAGGAAGCGGTCGCGTGATTCGATACATCTTTAAATATCGGTATACAAAATCTAGATTCAGTCATGTTCACTTCAGGGAATTGACTTGTGTATCTCAACACGTCTAGAATATTTAATTGTCACTTCTAGGAACGGACATGTATCCTATGACGTATCATAAATTTCGAGTTTAGTCACATCCACTTTTAGGGATTGACATGTACAACCTGATACATCATAAATATTATATTTACTCACATTCACTTCCGGGATTGAGCCAATATAATTTAATGTATCTTTAATATTTATAATTAGCCACGTTCACTTCTGGAAACCGGTTCATGTAGTTTGATATATCTTAAATATATGAGGCCACATTCACTTCTGGGAATGAACCTATAAAATCTTGTGTAACTTATATATTTCATTAAGTGGTCTCATTCACTTCCGGGAATGGACTCTGGTAATTCGATCCACCTTGGATTTTCATTTCATCTCATTCACTTCTGGGAATGGATTTGTGTCAACCGACACATCTTAAATATATAGTTTAATCACGTTCACTTCTGGTAACGGACCTATATAATTTGATGCATTTAAACCGTTTATACACATTCACTCCAAGGAATGGTATTGCATCATCATTTTCATCAATATTGATATATTACGATATATATAATAATATCACCATATGATCATATTGATCATAATAAATAAATTAGGTGAAACAAACTTTTACCTCCATACTTTACCTCAGATATAACATCAAATAAGATAAAATGATCACCATCATAAATTATTGACTTTGATCGGTCAATAATAGATATCTAAATATCGCATAAGATAGATCCATATAAATATTCAGATGTGTATCAATATAGAAATCCAGAATAATTGATCAATGTCAAAAAGAGATAATCATCGACTGATGATTAAATAATAGAAGACCGGAATAACCGATATACCGGAATACCATATATCCAATATAATGATAGATGGGTTCGGTAAACATAATATCGTAACACCAGAATGCCATCGTGGAACTATCACCATGACTCCAGAGTTTGATCTTGCCGTCTGTGGTAATTGTGTATTGTATTAATTGATGTAAAAGTGTTTACAAGGTACAATATATATACTAGTTTACAGAGGGTAAAACGGTAAGAATACGTTAACTAATAGTATTATCTAAAATATCTTCAACACGCCCCCGCAATCCCGTGGGTAGGGAGTAGACACGGAGATTGGACTTCAATGTAATGAAGCGCGGATTCCCCAATGGCATGGTGAGTAAATCCGCAAGTTGATCTTTAGAGGTGAGAAAAGCAACCGTGAGTTTCTTGGCGGCGATTAATTCACGAACATGGTGGAAGTCAATCTCAATATGCTTGGTTCTAGCGTGAAAAACCGGGTTGTGGGCAAGATATGTGGCCCCAATGTTATCACACCATAGCGTCGGAGTAGGAGTAACAATAAGCATGTCGGTGAGTAGATCAGTGAATCCATTGCAATTCACCCGCAGATGTGGAAAGGGTCTTGTACTCGGCCGGTGCCGCCTTTGACGGTAAGGTGTCTTTGTTTGGAATGCCGACTAATAAGGTGATCACCAAGAAAGATGCGATGAGGCACCAATAGATCGACGATTATCCGGGTCGCGCCCAATCGAGAATCGGAGCGAGCACGCAGTGAAGGGTTGAGCGACGCGTGAAAAATAAACCCTCAGAAATCGTAGACTTGAGGTAACGAAGCAGACACTTAACCGCGAACCAATGTGACTCGGTTGGAGCATGCATGAATTTGCTAGCCTTGTGGACCGAAAAGGCAATATCTCGGGCGAGTAAAACTTAAGTATTGAAGACCCCTACACGATCGTATGCGATACAAAGCCGGATCCGAGAATAAGGGACCCGGATCATGATGGAGGCGGGTGGAGGCAACCATAGGGGTGGAGCATGGTTTAGATTTATCCATATTGGCCTTTGCGGAGGTGGAAGATATACTTTCGTTGTGTCGGAATAAGCCATCCGACGTGTGAAGAGCTTCATACCAAGGAAGTAAGACGACCGGCCAAGATCTTTAACCGGAAAATGAGTGCTAAGAAACTTGATAACCTCTTCAACGTGAGCATGGCTATTGCCAGTAATAATGACGTCATCTACGTCTATGAGAATGTAGAGCCGAGTGGTGCCCCGAGAGTAAACATACAGAGACGTATCAGCCTTAGAGCCATGAAAACCGAATTGGGTGAGTACGTCAGAAACCGAGAAAACCATGCCCGAGGGGCTTGTTTGAGCCATATAAGCTGCGTTTGGTGACAAACATAATCGGGGTGATCCGGATGTGCAAAGACTGGCGGTTGGGCCATGTAAACAGTCTCAGTGAGATGGCCATGAAGGAACGCATTTTGGATGTCAACTTGGCGGAGAGACCACCCCTGTGGGATAGCAAGAGACAACAAAACGCGAATAGTGACGGGCTTAACCACTGGACTGAAGGTCTCAGTGTAGTCTATACCTTCCGACTGATGAAAGCCTTTGGCAACAAGGCGGGCTTTGTGACGCTCAATGTGGCCGTCGGCATGAAGCTTAGTGCGAAATACCCATTTATTTCCAACCACATTCATATCCGTGCGATAGGGCACAAGCTCCCACGTGTTAGTACGAAGTAATGCGTTAATCTCATCTTGCATAGCATCACGCCACACCTTATGTTTGACGGCTTCGGTGTAGGAGGTGGGCTCGGAAGAAGATGCAGTGGTAATAAGAGCTTTGGGCAAAGGGTAACGGATAACGGATAAAGTCTGGGTTTTGTTTGGGTTTGAGGGTCTGGGTTCGTGTACGAGTGGTCATAGGGTGAAGCGGGGGAGGAGGGGGTGGCGGAGGAGATGGTGGTTGTGGTGGGCTCTCGGGTTCAGGTGAAGAGGGAGGGATGTCGGTTGGTGGGAGGGGTGGAGGGTTGGGTCTTTCAGAGGGTGGAGGTAAGGATGTGTTTTTGATGGTGCGAGGGGCTGTAGGGTGGGAAGGTAGGTAACATGGAAGGGGTACAGTAGGTGTAATGGTTGGTGGGGTAGGGACGGTGGGGGTGTAGGGAAAGACCTTTTCATCAAAAACAACATGGCGAGCGATATAGACTCGCCCGGTGGAGAGGTCAAGGCACTTATAGCCATGGTGAGAAGGACTATAGCCAAGGAAGATACACGTTTTGGAGCGAAAGTCGGTTTTGTGGCGATTGTAGGGTCGAAGATAGGGCCAGCAGGCACAACCAAAAATGCGGAGAAAGGAGTAGTCAGGAGTGCAGTGATGGACAAGTTCATATGGGGATTTATTGTTGAGGACACAAGAGGGAAGGCGATTGATAATATAAGTGGCGGTGACAAAAGCATCCTCCCAATATGGTAGAGGGAGATTCGAATGAGCAAGGAGAGAGAGGCCAACTTCAGTGATTTGGCGATGCCGACGTTCAATGGCACCGCCTTGTTCGTGTGTGTGTATGAGGCGGAGCGACGATGCCGAATGCCGAGTTGAACTAAGGTGCGGCGAAGTAGCGGAATTCGCCGCCCCAATCGGTTTGTATTGCTTTGAGTTTACCATTAAATTGATGTTCAATAAGGGAGAGGAAGTTGGGAAAAATAATCTCAACATCAGATTTGTGTTTTAACGGATAGAGCCATATATATTTGGTGAAATCATCAAGGAAACTCACATAGTAGTAATTACCATAAATAGAGGACTCAGTAGGTCCCCAAACATCCGAATAAACCAAATCTAAAGGTGCACTAGAAGTAAACGAAGAAGTACGTAAAGTATGACGATGACTTTTGGAAAGTTGACACGGAGCACAAACCGCTTCCGATGATTTATTAGGAATAAAAATAGACAAACTCGCAAAGCTTGGCGGAGGACGGGATGAGAGCGAAGTGGCCAAGGCGTTGATGCCACAGAGCGCAGGCGGCGAGGCGAAGAATGATGAGCTTGGGTGGGCTTGAGTGAGGTTGGGGAAGTGGTAGAGACCGTCTTGGACAAAACCTTTAAGAAGGGTGGTTCCCGAATGATCCTTCACAAGAAAGAAAGAGGCATGAAATTCAAAATAAACAGAATTATCAGCACAGAAACGTTGAACCGATAATAAATTTTTGGTTAAATTTGGAGAAACAAGGACATTAGAAAGGTGGTATGTGTGTGGAGGTGAGTAGCATTTAGAGGAACCAAAGTGAGTGATAGGCAAACTGAGCCATCGCCGATGTGAATTTGATCTGCCATCATCATGGTTCGAGATTGAAGGTTGAGGTTGCGGAGATCATTGGTTAGGTGATGGGTGGCACCAGTGTCGGGAATCCATTCAGAGTTGGGAGTATAGTGTGGATGACTGGCATAGGCTTGGGGTGGGCGGTGTGGACGTGGGTTGGGTGGTGGAGGTGTGGCGGATGGGTCAGCAGATTCAGAGTACCTGTAATAACACGCATGGGCAGTATGCCCTACTTTAGCACAAATTTGACAAGTGGGAGAAGGTTCGTTACCAGTATTATTGGAGCGTTGATTGCCACGACCACGACCACGACCACCACGACCTCGATAATTCGGAGAGTGACCCCCACGGCCACGAGTACCATTGTTATTATTAGACGGCATGCTGTTATTGTTTCCATAGGTGCCGTTGGTGGTAGGGGCTCGGCTGTAATTTGCCTGTGCCGATGAAGCAGTGATAGACGACGCAAGCGGAGAAGGCCGATGGTGCTGAATTCTTGATTCAGTGGTGAGAAGGAACGCATATAATTCATCAGGAGTGAGGTTGGCGTTGGTTGAGACCATGGTGACTAGAGAATCATATTCACGATCAAGTCCGGCGAGCAAATAGGTGACAAAGTCGTCGTTGGACAGGGGATGGCCGGCGAGATGAAGTTCATCAGCAAGGTTCTTGAGTTTAAAATAATATTCAGTCGCAGAGAGCTCGTTTTTGCGGGTAGAGTCCAATTCGGTGCGGAGCTGGACCAGTTTTGCACGGCTTTGTGACGCAAACGACGTCTGGAGCGCCGTACAAATAGCGGCGGAGGTGGTGGCTGTGTAAACTTGAAGAAGGACTTCATCATTAGCGGCGAGGTGATGGTGGAGAGGATCATCTGATCCGTTTTTGTCCAGGCCGCAAGGTCTTCGTCGTAATCCGGGTTGTCTTCAATTTTTCCGGCAGCGGTGGTAAGCTTGGGTGACGGCGGGGGTATGGTGCCGTCGATGAAGCCAAAGACACCCTGGCCACGTAGGTAGGGCAACAGCTGGGCTCTCCAGAGGTTGTAATTCTGCCGAGTTAATTTCGTGATATGCAGCGAGGATGATCTGGTGAAGGTTGGGTATCGAGTGCCGGTGGAGGAACCATCTTCAGACATGGTGATGTCGGAGAAGAAGAGGGTGATGGCGGCGGCAGGTAGTTCGAACGTAGGGTTTTTTTTTTTTTTTTTTATCACTTAGGGCTCCGATACCATGTGGTAATTGTGTATTGTATTAATTGATGTAAAAGTGTTTACAAGATACAATATATATACTAGTTTACAGAGGGTAAAACGGTAATAATACGTTAACTAATAGTATTATCTAAAATATCTTCAACTCAAATCCTTTGCTCACATTTAACTGAAATGAGACATAGTAATATTGAAACACGAGGAAAAGAGCGGAATGATCAAGAAACCGAGCCACCAACAATTTAAAACCGTAAAGCTGAGATTTTTTTTCAACAAAGAGTTTCATTTTCTGCCACTACAAATCCTCTCTGCTGCTTCCGGCTTCCACATCTGCTACCCCTTGCTTTCTCATATCTAAGATTATTGCGGATATATCCCCATATTATTATTATTGAATTATTAGTAATTAAGTTCTATGGTAAGTAGGAAAATGACATAGTCGGTATGGTGACTGTCCGCGCATTGAGGGTCGGATTGTCATTTTGTTCGTGACGCGATTATTGAGGGTCTGATTGCCCCGGATTATGTTACTACTCATGAACAGTTAGCTGACATATTTACCAAGGCGTTGGGGAAGCAACAGTTTCACTTCTTACTGTCCAAGTTGGGCGTCCGTGATCTTCACGCTCCAACTTGAAGGGGTATTGCGGATATATCTATATACAATATTATTATTATTGAATTATTAGTAATTAAGTTCTATGGTAAGTAGGAAAAGGACATAGTCGGTATTTTACGGTGATAGGGTTTCTCTTATGATGTATAAATATATGATTGATGATGGAATGAAAACAGAACATTACGGTTAATCAAAATTTGTCAAAGATCAATCCTCCATCACCATCTCCAACTTCTGATTTTTTTTTTCTATTTTTCCATGGCCAGCAATTTCTTGTCATGGTGTGAGAGAAGAAGGCCACAAATAAGCTGGATAATTGTGGGGGAATTTTGATAATCGAGAGGGAGCAATGAAAGAGAAGGGCTGAGTATATGAGAAGAAATTTAGAATTTTATCACACGGCTCGATCGGTAGAGACTCGTGCTGATAACGTGTTATAAAATATGTATTTCACACAAATAATAATGCTATTGAAAGCAAACATGAAAGGAAACCGTATGAGCAAGATAAGCTTATATATATATATATTAGGAAGAGAAATCCCAATTGGATTGGTATGACTGCTCCTGCTATCTTCTATTTTACTTGTATCTCATATATATATAATATCCCAAGGGAATAAGTCGGCCGGCCAAAGCTTATCCTATTTTTGTGATTATCTAATCACGTCATCGATTAATATAGACACGATATAATACACGTGGCTTTATTATGTAAATACATCTGTCGATTACATCATATATTTACGTCGATATTTATCCAATATATTTACCGTGCTTGCATCGAGACTTAGTTATTAAGTAAACTAGCTGCAGACTAGTATTTTACACGGAGTAATAGATATTATATCTAATAAACATCCACATATTACGTGTGTATTTATAACAATTTTACTTTATGAAACAAAGCATAAGCATTTTTTTTTGTTTGTTTGTTGCTACTTGTGTACATGTAGTGTTGATTAAGTTTGTTAGACACACTTTAAAAAAGTTCATTGTGTTAGAACCACAATGTTTCCTTTTTTTTCTTTTCTTAGATGTAACAAGTCTTTGATTGTGTCTACTACGTGCTATTTATTATAAGACCTCATGATTTCTTGAAAATATTGAAAAGGCAAGAAGGCTGGTGTCACACTATTTTTTATTTTTTCGTTCTTAAAACCCCAGTATCCGGAACCAACTGGTCCGACTAATTCGGAGTTCGGCTCGAATCGTATCTTAAGTAAAAGATTGATCAAACGGATCGATTTTTCTTTCTTAAAACCCCGGTATCCTGAACCAACCTGGTCCGACTAATTCAAGTTAGATTTCGAATCGTATCTTACGTAAAAGATTGACCAAAGGGATCGATGTGGATGTTTTTTTATATATATCTTTTGTATACGTAAACGAAATAATGCGAATTTATTGGAAGCATACATGGAAAAGAAAGAGGGTTCCATCTTTTGAGTATGTTCTCTAGATATTTTGCTAGAATCACTTCTCTAACAAGTGACGATAGTGGCAAATGTTAGGGAAATTGGAAAATCGGATGTTGTCGGCTTCTTATTTGTAAAGAAATTTTAGCTTTTTGCCAATTTTGATTTTAGGTATAACAACGATAATATTGTCGTTTGAGGTCTCTCAACGACAATAATATTGTAATTATACCACCCATATAGACAATAGAACATTATTAGCGGAACGAGGCTTATTTAACGCCAATAATATTGTAAATCGACAATATTATTATTGGCGTTAAATAAGGCTCGTTACGCCATTAATGGTTTAAACGATGCTATTATTGTTGAAAACTCTTCTTCTCCTCAAATTATCATTCTGCTGCAAATTCCCCAAAATTCTTAGAAAATGATCCGATTTATGAATGGATTACGAGGCTCCTTTGGAACAAATAGATCAAATTGCACAACGGCAGATAGCCCCTGAGGTAAATATTAATGTCTATCTTTCATTTCTTTCGCATAAGAAGCTAAATCTTAGACTATTTGATTGTTTGATTTTTGTTGTGCAATTTGTAAGTATTATTGTTTACTTTGAGGTCAAAACGCATGTATAGTAAGAATCTTTGTTGTTGTTTATCAAGATTTTGCAAAAGGAGGGGTAGATTGTTTAGGGTTAGGGGTTGTTTTTGAATTTCCCGAAGAACCCGATGAATACACTCTGAATGCTGATTTTACAATATTTGGATGATTTTACGCCAATATTCGTTTTTATTGGCATTAATTATGTGTTTAACGACAATAATATTGAAGTTAAGTGTTGTTTAACTCCAATAATATTGTCGTTACGTTTATTATTTAAATTTTTGTCGTTACGTTTATTATAATATTGTTGCCAATATACCCCGACAAGCCTGATGAGCTACATTTTAGGTTTGGTAACCCGGGGACAACATGCGTGTTTGGCAAGAGAGAGTTTGCCATGATATCTGGCTTACGGTTTGGCCATCTTGATCCGAATTTGGCTACGGGTACTTCTACGTGCTTTGGACCCGGATGTTACTTGGAAAAATATTAAAAAACAAGCGATTACCATAAAACACTTGGAGTGGGCATTTGAGCATCCTGTTCGAGACGGTGCTCATACCGGTGAGATTGTATACCGGTTAGCGTTGGTGTATTTTATTTATGGATATCTATTAGGTTGGAATAACAGTATTGGAATCCCGAAAGAAATATTCTCCGTCGTTGAAGATTTGAATATTGTAAACGAGCTTCTATGAGGGGAGTACTTGTGGCGAATTACTTATGAAAAGATAGCAAACCTCATGCGGATCGTTAAGCGCTTCAGTGTACAAAAGCAGGATCGAAACCAGCACAAGCCACCGGTTGACGGGTGGGCACCTGCGTTAGTATACTGGGCTTATGAACTTTTCCCACGTTTGCAAACAAGCATTAATTCCACCTTTTTGTGTGCGTATTGACGGTGAAGCCATCCCCCGGATGTTGAAATGGAAATGCGTGGATAGTACACTGCGTGGACCCACCTCTCTGTCCAATTAGTTTTGAATGGGATTAAAAAAAAGGACAAAATAGTTCGAAGGAAAATGTTTTGTCCTTAAATCAACAAAAAAAATACAAACTGGATTAAAATTTATATACAGGACGGAAAGTGGACTAAAACCTAATATTCCTTTAATTCTATTCCAAAATAAAAAAGATGGTATCGGAGCTCGGTTCAAAATAATCCTAATCACCGGCAGTGGAAGATCAAACCCGTCAGTAGGAGAGGTAAAGTGGGTTACCATACCGCCAAAGTGGAGGAACTGGAGGTGGAGAATTCGGCCCTAGTTGTTGGAAGAATAGAGGGCTCTTAAAAGACGAATAAATCCAGGCCGAGATGTGATCATTGTAAGAAAGTGGGCCATACTTGGGATACTTGCTGAGATATTCACAGGAAACCCGCTTGGAAGAACAGGAGCCAAGGAAAGTCGGCCAATCAGGATGTCATAGAACCAGGGGCGTCTCTCTTCACCAAGGAACAACTAGAGCAATGGAGTAGACTCTTAAATCCTCAAAAACCCGAAAATTTTTCATCCACATGTACGTATGTGGAATCATGTATATCTGCCTCTTTTATTGCCTTGGGTCATAAGGTCAACTGGGTTATTGACTCATGTGCAACAGACCATATGACTAGTTTGTCAGAACTGTTTTCATCATACAAGTCCCGTGCCGGTAACCATAAAGTAAAACTTGCGGATGGGACTTTTGCCTTTGTAGCTGGGAAAGGTTCAATTCCAATTTCCTTTAATCTGACTCTTGAAAATGTTCTGCATGTCCCCAAGTTAGCTTGTACTTGATATCCGTCCAAAAATTAACCTCAGATAGAGGTTGTATTGCTAACTTTACCTCTAATGGTTGTGTATTTCAGGACCGTCTTTCGAAGATGACGATTGGCAGGTCCAATGCGATTGGGGGCCTATACATTATGTAACAAGATCCTCATGCTGATAAGGATCCTAATAAAGCAAATTGTTGTTCAGTTTCCCTTATTGATCATAATAAAACTATGTTATGGCATTGACGACTAGGTCATCCTAGTCTTGAATATATGAAAAGAACGTTCCCAAAATTATTTTCAAATAATAATATTTCTGTTCTTCGGTGTGAGTCGTGTCAATTGGCTAAACAATGTACGAAAAGTTATCCTTCCCAACCTTACAAGCCCTCAAAACCATTCACCATGATTCATAGCGATGTTTGGGGGCCTGAAAGGAGGTTCAGGCGTTAGGGGAAGAGGTGGTTTGTCACATTTATCGATGATCGCACTAGAATTAGTTGGGTGTGTTTACTAAGAGAAAAATCAAGTTGAACACTCGCTTTAATGTCAAAATTAAAATTTTAAGGAGTGATAACGGTGCAGTACTTTAATCAACTCCTCGGGAAGTTCTTTGATGAGAAGGGGATTATACATCAAATCTCATGTGTAAAACCCCTCGTGAGAATGGTGTGGTGAGCGGAAAAATGGGCACCTTTCGGAGGTTACGGGAGCATTGATGTTTACCTCTCGTTGTCCCAAGTACTTGTGGGGAGGCCTTTTAATCTGGTGCATACTTGATTAATCGGATGCCCTCAAGAATTTTAAAATTTCAAACACCTATGACTTGTTTCAACACTGTTATCCTGAGTCTGAGACTTATCAATAACTTACCTCCTAAAATTTTTGGTTGTCTTGTTTTTGCAAAGTTATATGATCAAGGGAAGTTGGAACCGAGGGCAAAGAGGTGTGTGTGTGTGTGTGTGTGTTGGGTATTCCCCTACTAAGAAAGGGTACAAGTGCTTTGATCCAGAAACCAAGAATTTTTTTGTTACTATGGATGCATCATTTTTTGAAAACATAATGTTTTTTGGGCAAACGCAAATTAAGGGGGAGTCCATCATTAATACGAATGATGAGTCTAATTTTGAGTTTGGGTCCGAGTGTTTTTTGAAACCTGCGTCGGGGTCTCATAATAATTATGATCAAATAAGAACTGAGCAACAACCTGGAAACCCTGGAGGAGAAAAGGATAACTTTCAAGCTGATATTCAAAAGTATCAAGTTGTCTGAAAAGGCATCCTATTCCTCCTCCAGAGGTCCAATTTAAAGGAATGTCTTTCACACTGAGGGGCTTGAATCGAGAATCTGAAGCTCTTGATCCAAAAGATCACCAATCCACCTCGGAAGGGGGTCTGATCTAAACAATGATGAAGGTAAGGAAATCGGTACTTCCTCTCACTCTCCTTCACAATGCTCACAGCCCTCACCATCTAAAAGTCTTGAGGATGATGCACCCGAATATTCTGATGAAGAGGAGGAAAAAGACAAGTCATACTTTGAACCTATTGCTCTTAGAAAACCTGTTCGCACCTGCACTAAATATCCCTTATATCCTCTAGCCAAATACATATCCTATGAACACCTCTCTACCCCATATCAAGCCTTTGTCACAGCCATGTCAAATACAACCATTCCTAAGTCTATCCAAGATGCTCTAGCAGTTCCTGAGTGGAAAGAAGCGTCTTGGAAGAAATGAGGGATCTGGAAAAAAAACAAGACATGGGAAAAGGTAGAATTGCCTAAGGAGAGAAAAGATGTGGATGTAAGTGGGTCTTCACCATGAAATATAACTCGGATGGGTCAGTTCAAAGATATAAAGCCACACTAGTGGCTAATGGGTTCTCTCAGACATATGGCATGGACTACTCCGAAACATTCTCTCCGGTGGCTAAAATAAACACTATCAGGGTAATTTTCCACAGAGATGGAGAGATGGTGATGACGGAGACAGGATTTCAATTTCGGTGATGCTCGATCTTCTTCTTCTGTCTTTCTCCAGCCGTGTCTAAGTCGGAAAAGAAGAGAGCAACAAAAAAAAGGGGGTAATGATTTTATAGATATAGGTTGATGAAGACCGCTGGCAGAAGATATTAAGATCGGCTAGGCAAAAACGGTGAGGGTGTTTGAGGTGATTTCAAGAAGAGAAAACCATGGGAAGAGAAAGGTCCGGGATTGAGATGGTGAGGACGGAGACGGGATTTCAATTTCGGTGATGCTCGATCTTCTTCTTCTGTCTTTCTCCAGCCGTGTCTAAGTCATCTTCAACTTCAAAGGAGATGGTTTTCGATCTTCTATCACAAAAACAACAGGAAACTCATTAATCGATGGGTCCAATCTATTCAATGTTGTTTTCATGTACACATTTACTTCCAATGATTGCTGTTGCAAGTTGCGATAAGTTCAATATGCCAATATTGGTTTTGGGACTTTCATTGCAGGCTTTAGGGACTTTCATTGCAGGCTTTTGAATCGAAGCTGGCCAGGGGGTTTGAGTTGAATGGATTACGGTTCCGTAATTAAGAATTGCCCATGAATTACTTTTCTCAAGAAAATATGGTCATCTGCAGCCAGAAAGTAGATAGATTCATTTTGCAATGTCTCCAAGGAGATTCAAGGGTTTGCTCATGCATTTGTGTACGAATCTAATGATGCAGATTGATCTTGATTCAATATTATGTGCAGAGATATGTTATCAAATTATGGAAATTGTTTTAGCATCTTCTTTTCTTTGCCAAGAAAAACAAGGAAAATAAAAAGAAAATACAAAGAAAAACAAGGAAAATAACATACTTATAACAACCACATGATTTACAATCTTATCGAGTCGTTATACATACTTCTAAGTTGAAATTACATTTACTAAACTAATTTACTCTCTCCGTTTACAGCTAATATTCAGGTTGAAGTCAACATAAAACTTCCGGTTTAAGTCAAAATCAACGTTGACCACTCCAACATAGACAAACATGCATTCTTTTACACTATCTCTAGCCCTAAGAAGAAACTAAAGCTTAAATCCCCATAGATAGATTTGAAAAGTGCAAGTATAGACACAAACTTGATTGATTGCAGGAACCAGAAGGCTTTCACACAAATCATCAAGTTATAAGCAAGCAACTCAACAAGTTCAAGAGTAACACAGAAAACAAGAGCATGTCCATAGAACATTATCCAACATAAAACACAGAAACAAAACAAGTCCAAAAAAAGCAATCAGACCAGAAGATCCACAATGCTACAGCATTTCTTGCTCCCTCATGTAGTGCTGCTGGTGCCACATTCAACTTGGTCATTGAGACTGGTATCATCATCGTCACTATCAATGCAAATGGGTTCAGCGAAGTACGAGGGCCTGGTATCAAATATGTGCAAAAAATAGTGTACTTTAAACGTATCCACCAACCTCTCCCTCTCCCCTTCAGGGTCTCCGTTATATTCCTCCAATAACGATTTCATTATGGGGCTTCTCGGGTTGATTTCAAACCTTTTCTTATCAGCCGACAGACTACTAGGTAAATCAAATACACGGTCATTGACAACAACTTCTTTCACCATGCCTTTAAGAGCTTCTTCGCATAGCTGTTGAAGACCCCAAAACTCTTCCTGAAACCTCTTTAATTCTTCCTCCCTTTCCTTCGCACCAGCTGTGCGTTGCCTCTTTTTTTCCCTCTCGTCCTCAGCCGAAACGTAGATGGGGTAAGGACAAAGGTCAAATGTGTGCTTGTCAGCCAAAACCCTCAATGTGCTTTCTTCAAGGTATTTAAAATCATCAGGATTAAGGTATAGAGTAACCTTTGTACCCCTATCAAGTTTATCATCACCATTGGTATCAGGAGCAGGAGCAGGGGCAATGCGGAAAAAACCATCACTTGCTTTTGACTCCCACACATACGGATCGTGACCATTCTTCTTTGTACTGATCACAACCTTGTGAGCAACCATGAAAGCTGAATAGACACCAAGACAAAAGCTCGAGTCGGACACACGATAGGCGTCGGGATCACCTTTCATCAGATATTGATCAATGATACCCTTGTATTCAATCACTTGATCCTCTGAAATCTTACCAATTCCGTCAATCAATTCTGCAATATCAAACAAAACCAATAATTAATTTCCAGCAGACACGACAAAAACAATTATTAGATGCAGCTATTATTAGAGAGCCCTCCCTACTCACCATCCTTTGTCATTCCAATGCCAGGGTCGATGATGGACAGGGACTTATTCTCCTCATTAGTGACTAATCTGATACAAAGTTCCTCTTCATCAACCTTGGTCTTGTCAGCCAAATTCGTACGGTACTTGTAAAGATCCTAATATCATCAATCGATGATTAACAACAAAAACAACAACAAACTATAACAGGAAGAAACACAAAGCACAATTAGAAGAACTATAACATACTCCGGAAAGAAAGAAAAAGACTATATATATATATATATATATATATATATATATATATATATATATATATATATATATATATATTCAGATATCGAAGAAGAAGGAACAAATCGGATGGAGAAAAGTTGAAATCGTACAAAATAAAAAACAGAAAAACAAAATTTTAACGAAAGAAAACAGATCTATTGAAGAGAACAAGAAGGATAGAGGATGTACGCCACGTGAGATACGGATAAGATCCCACAGAAAGACCTCCTTGGCGCTCTTCGGAATCTTTTCCATCTTTTCCAAAAGTTGGATGACGTGATTCTCAAAATAAATTTTCTCTTCTCCCTCCGCCATCATATCGATCGGTGTTTTAATTACGATTTGAAGAAAACAAAAGATTTTAGGGTTTCTGGAGGTAGGAGCTAGATGCGGTAAAATGAATAAAGAGAAGGAAAATGCCTCCTTTTAATTGCACCATCGGTTTCGTTTTCTTATTTGGGTTTTCAAAGAGCCGTTCCTTTGCAATGCATGTACGTAAAATGTGTTTTTGCACCGAAATCTCGAATCTACTAATTCACGTGAACGCTTTGATCTGCTATCACATACATACCCTAATTTAGTTAACTTCAAACTCATCCGTATTGTTTTTATTTTTCCTTTTGTCTCCATGGGTTTTCTCAAGAACAGAAATCAATGCAATAATTATATTTTGCAAAAAGTTATTTTGTTCTAATTATGAACAAAAACGAAAGCTTTTTTTGTTTGCTACCTTTTGCTTATTTTCTACCACTGAAGTTAAGAGATTATATTTTTGTACACTTCCCCGTAAGGCATCGGCCTAGTGGTTTCATTAGGTTATACCCTGGCAAGAGATCAGGGTTTGAACCCCGTTTGAGGCGTGTGTGTGAACCTTTCGTATCCAGAAGGAAAAAATAAATTGTACACTTCAATTATCATTTATCATGATGTGGTCAAGGTTTGTATAGCAATGCTTGTAATATATATCTTTTTATTTTTATTGTTTTTGTTTTAATTTGTGTGTTGGGACAAAAAAATGGCTTGCAATTTTTGTTAAAACCGAATCTTCATTAAAAAATTTGTAAAATACATATGTACAATGCATGTCACATAGTTCAAACGCTAATAAAGCCGTACGTACCTTTGCAAATGGTTTGCAACTTTGCCACTTGAGAGTCATGCATGGTCTAACCTAATGAACTCGAGGGTCATGAAATTTAAGCACTTATTTCTTAGAAATAAACTTTAAGAACTCGAGGGTCATAAATTTTAAGAGTTTAAGGCTTTAAGACTGTCCACAATGAGCAATTTGTAATATTGTAACGCCCCGCTCCCAGATATCGAGCCATTATCCGGAAGAGAACGTTCGGCGTGTATAACATCAAATAAATCTAATATTATACGCCAGCCTCTACGTCGTCGTATCAAAATTAAAGCTACGGAAGCCCAAAAAGCTCGGGTAAACTCATAAATCTCTAAGATTAGAACACAAACCAACTAGAGGTAGAAAAGAAAAGATTACAACAACGATATAAAGCTTACAACGTACGATGTCTAAAGGAAAGATACAACACTTGTCTTACAAACTTAAAATAAAAGTACAACATAATCTAGTACATCATTTAATAGAAAGGTAAAAAGAAAGCATCATCATGGCATCAACGTCATCAAATCATCATCGAACTCCTCAACGAGCCCAAGGCTAACATGTTCGTCTTCTCACCCCAAAAGCACACAAAACAACATATACAATTGAGGTAAGTACAATGTACTTAACAAGAGGAAGAAGCTAATGTATAATTAAGTCTTACAACGAAAGGTTCATGTTATTATTATTAAGTTATCCATGTGTGGCCGACACAATTCTAGGGTTCACTTCATGCTCATCAACATGTCATGACTAATTGTTTCTAGCTTAACTTAAAGTTTTTACATCGACACTCAAGGGCACAACGCATGGTGCTACCCACCACGATGTATTGTTTGCAACCTATCAGTGGATCACACCGATAGCCACGGGTTAAGACCCGATAGTGTACACGCACGGCGAAGTCCTCATACCATTTAGCCATTTGTAGGCCAGCAGAGTTATTCACTTTATCTAACCACCCACACATCGCGATATAGCTAAGTGTCTTACCAAGAATGTTACGATGTTTAGTCTTTTAACTACACACGTACGTTTATTATTAATTGTTAACTAGCCACCTAAGTATTTTCAAGTAAGCTCTCTCACCTCTTCTACTCTCTTTCCTAGACCACTAGACACGGACAAGGCCTAGCACATACAAAGACATTGATGAATACTAATTCATCAAAGCACAAGCCAATCATACTCTTCCGACGGTCCCGGACTTCAACTCCCTTGAATATTCGGTGCCGGAACTAAACGCATCCGAAGCTTAATCAGGGCTTGTTCAAGTTCATTTAATGTTATTAGATCAAGAAACAACATTTAAAACTAGACTCATAGCTTAAAACACTAGAAACAACATTTCTGGGCCATAGGCCACGGCCTGTAAATAATAGGCCGACACCTACGGCACATCAGAATTATCTGAACTCTATGAATTAGATAGGCCACGGCCTATAAATCATAGGCCACGGCCTACGACACCGGCAGAATATTCTGAACTCTCAGCATCTGATAGGCCACGGCCTGTAAATCATAGGCCACGGCCTACGACACCTGGGAGCACTTTTCTGCATTTTCGATTCTGCACCATCACTAACCATATTCCAATCAATTTAACAACAATTTACGTAGAAAAACAGTAGCAAAACAGTACTATATCATACCATAGCACTTCACACTTTAATTACAACATTTAAGCACAATTTCTAACACCAAAACATGTCAAAACTCAACCCTATCATCATAAAACCTTAATTAAGCATTAGGAAGAGCCTCTTACATTATTAGCAAGCAAAACCAAAGCCAAACCTTCAAGAAATCTGCAGCACTCTTAGAACTCCAACTCAAACCTAATTGATCTAAACCAAAATTAATTGTGATCAAAGGTTTCTAAACAATCTAAACTACAAATTGATCAACTAGAACACCAAAACAAGATCTAATCTTCAAGGTTCTAGATTTAGAGCCAAAACCATACCTTTACAAAACTCTGAAACCTTGCTACCAAAACGACGATCTCTTCGCCACGATTCCGATTATCTACTCAAAACTGAAAACCGACTGACGATCAAGTAGATCCTTTGGAGATTGTCTTTGTCTTTTACTTTCCTCTCTTTTCTTATTTGAAGCCAGAGTCTGAACGTTCTTTTCTTCTTCTTTTTTTCCCCTCCAAAATTGATCATTTTATTAACCAAGGCCACCAAACGGGCAAACGTTTTAAAACTTTACATGTCTATCAGAAGTGTAGAAGCAAAAACTGAATAAATTACTACACACTACACTTTATTCTAAGCACCAAGAAAGTCTTATGTTCTTCGCCCGTTCTACCACCTTCGACAGGAACACATATGCCGGTGGTCTCTCGTCATCGTGTCCATGCTTTAGCTTGTTTCTCCATAGCCAGATGCCATAGATTGCCTATTTCCAAGTATATTTCCACCTCTTTACATTGGCTACAGGTCTAGCTTCATCCTGTATATTCATTTGCAGCCAGTCAACAACCGATTGTATCAAAAAAACTGGTTTCTGCATTCGTCTGGTACGCATATATTCCAAACATCCCTGGCCCAGAAGCAATCTCTTAACGCGTGGAGAATGGTTTCCTCTTCTTGTTCGCACAAATTTCAGGTGGGATCTTACACCACATGTCTCAAGTAAAGAATTTATTTACTGGCAAAGCTTGATGTGCAATTGTCCAAAGAAAAAAATTACCTCTAGTTGGTCCCTTTAGCTCCCAAATTCTTTCCCATAACTTCAAATCTATTAACTGGTCCTGAGGCAGGAGTTGCCAGGCATACCCAGAGGAAACAATGTATTGACATGTGGCCTCACCCTTCCACCTTACTCCATTTTCGTTAATTACAAAGCCTTCCTTGAGATGAGCATAGGCTCTGCAAATTCCCCTCCACGTTGAAGAGCAGCCTGCTTTCGGCATAGTCGATAATTCCTTATACTTGTGTGCACGGACTTTCACCCACAGAGCTTCCTTCTTTTGGATTAGGTCCCAAACAAGCTTTCCCAAAAATGCGATGTTCATACATACCATTTTTTTGAATCTCAGTCCCCCTTCCTGCTTAGGAGTGCATAGTGTATCCCATCTTATCGTGTGCAGTTTCTTCCCTGATTCATCATCACCCCAGAAAAAATATCTACATATTCTCTCCATATTTTGTAAGATGGTTGTAGGGACCATGGTTGTCTGCATAACATAGTAGGGTTGTGTGGCTAAAGAGCTCTTAATAAGTACACACTTCCCTGCCTTAGATAGTATTTTTGACTTCCAAGCAAAAAGTTTGGCCCTCATCTTGTCCTCTAAGTATCTAAATTATGAGACTTTTTTTCCTCCCGTGAAGCAGTGGTACTCCAAGATATTTACCCAGATTAGAAGTATGAGACATTCCAAGTCTTTGAGCAATGGCCAGAACAACTTGACTACCCACATTGCTGGATGTGTAGAATCTAGACTTGGCAGTACTTATTTTTTGTCCAGAGCACTCGCAAAATTCCCCAAGGACGTCTTCTATCACCTTAGCTTGCTGCTCACTAGGCTCCCCAAATAAAATTAGGTCGTCAACAAAAAAAATGTGGGTGACTGAGGGGCCTTGTCTAGAGATCTTCACTGGTTTCCAGGTCCCTTGTTCCACTGCCATGTTGATTTTTGCACTCAACACCTCCATACACAGTACAAATAAGTAGGGGGCAATATGGTCTCCCTGTCTCAAACCTCTACTGGGGCTAAAGGATTCAAGTTTATTGCCATTCCAAAGCATTGAAAGTCTTGTAGAAGTAATACAATTCATTAGCAGCTGCTGCAAATGTGGAGATAGACCTATAGCATTGAGTATGTTTCTTAGGAACGACAAGCTGACTCGATCATAAGCCTTTTTGCTTGCCTTTCTTTTCTTTTTGTATTCTAACAACTCCCAAGGTTAATGGGAGATTTATTTCCCATAAAAAAAACCACCCATTAACTATTTATTTTTATTTCCTATTATTATTATTATTATTATTATTATTATTATTATTATTATTATTATTATTATTATATTATATATATATATATATATATATATATATATATATATATATATATATATATATATATATATATATATTCAACAAAACATAAATCCTTTAACTAAATAAAACAAAATTCTGAATATTATTTTGTTAAAAGACCATTTTGTCCTTTTCTAAAAAATCGGGAGAGTGTTTTGAAGCATCTGAACACTGCAATGGGAACCGCAATTGACTCTCTACGCTGAAAATCTGCCAGTTATTACTCCAAAACACAAGTCACTCTTCAAGTGAATAGTGTCATTTTATTCTCTCCACCACTCCTCATTTCTTCTTTCAACCTTCATGTGCAGCTCACTTTTTTACCGAATCCCATAATTTAATAAGATGATCTTCATCTTCTTGTTGTGTTTCTTTTTTTTTTTTTTTTTTTTTGGGGGGAGGCGAGGGGTGGGGTGGGGTAAACAAATATTACATATTTCTTCTTCTAACATCGGTTCAAGCAGAAAAGTTCTTTATTACTCATAGTATGGGAGAAAATTTGTTTCTTTTAGTTTATTTTTGCTATTTTGACGAGTCTTCAATTATCATTTTGCAGTTCAAAGATGTGTTGGTTTGATTTTGTGCATTTATTTAGTTTCATGTCACACTTATGACATGATGACAATCACAATTTCAATAAAACGAGACAAAGAAAATATATATATATATATATATCACACTTACAACTTTCTATCACACTTATTGAAAAACTGAGATAAGTTATATTAATCAATCTCATTTTTAAAGTGTGACTTAATTGATATGATTTTTCTGTCACAGTTATTAAAAAACCGAAATAAATATATCAATCAATCTCATTTTTAAACTGTGACTGAATTGATATGATATTTCTGTCACAGTTATTAAAAAAACGAGATAAATTACATCAATCAATCTCACATCTAAAACAATGATTGAATTGGTATGATATTTTTGTCACAGTTATTAAAAAAACGAAATAAATTATACCAATCAATCACACTTTTAAACTGTGACTGAATTGGTATGATATTTTGTCACGGTTATTGAAAAAGCGAGACAAATTATATCAAATAATCTCATTTTTAAACAGTGACTGAATTCATATGATATTTTTGTCACAATTATTGAAAAAACGAGACAAATTATACCAATCAATCACACTTTTAAACTGGACTGAATTGGTATGATATTTTTGTCACGATTATTGAAAAAGCGAGACAAATTATATCAATTAATCTCATTTTTAAACAGTGACCGAATTCATATGATATTTTTGTCACAATTATAGAAAAAGCGAGACAAATTATATCCACTAATATAAAAAGAGACATAGATAGCACTTATAGAACGGTAAGGATCACACTTTTAAAAAACTGAGACAAGGAAAATGTATATATCACACTTAAATTTTTTATCACAGTTATTAGGTGTGAAAAAAAGAATGATCACACTTTGTAGGTGTGATTGAAATTATAATAGATCTCGGTTTTTAAGTGTGATAACAACTATAATAGATCACGATTTTTAAGTGATAACAACTAAAATAGATCACGGATTTTAAATGTGTTGAATTATAATAGATCTCGGTTTTAAATGTGATAACAACTCAAATAGATCACGCTTTTATTATCACGGTTTTTAGGAAAAGCGAGACAAGAACATCAATCAATCAAAGTTTTAATTACGATTAAAACAATATGATATTTTATAATGAGATTTCAGTTTAGTGTGGTCGAAAACGATAAGAAAGTAGGCATCGGCCCAGCGGTAATTAGTGTGGTTCCTTAATCCGGAGTATCTGAGCTCGATGGGAACAAAAAAAGCGTGCGTATATTTCGTTTTCGAAAAATAAGATTGTTCACACTTTTTTATGTGTGATTGAAATTATAATAGATCTCGGTTTTTAAGTGTGATAACAACTATTAAAATAGAAGTTTTTAAATGTGTTGAAACTATAATACATCTCGATTTTTAAGTGTGATAACAACTATAATAAATCACGGTTTATAAGTGTGATAACAACTAAAATGGATCACACTTTTATTAACACGGTTTCAAGGAAAACTGAGACAAAAACATCAATCAATCACAGTTTTTAACTGTGATTAAAATAATATGATATTTTATAATGATATCTTAGTTTAGTGTGGTCGAAAATTAGAAGATAGAAGTCATCAGCCTAGTGGTAATTAGTGTGACTTGTTAATCCAGGGTATCTGAGTTCGAGTCCCACTAGGAATGAAAAATATGTGTGATTATATATTGTTTTCAAAAAAGCACTTTTATAGGTGTGATTTAAATTATAATAGATCACGGTTTTTAAATGTGATAACAACTAAAATAGACCACAATTTTTAAATGTGTTAAAATTGTAATAGATCTCGGTTTTTAAGTGCGATAACAACTATAATAGATCACGATTTTTATGTGTGATAACAACTATAACAGCTCACAGTTTTTAAATGTGATGAAATTATAATCGATTACGGTTTTTAAGTGTGATAACAACTATAAAAGATCACGGTTTTTAAGTGTGATAATTATTATAATAGATCACAGTTTTTTAACTGTGATTGGATTGAAGTATTTTATGTCACACATTAATATGGCACACTTTGGAAGCCGTGACTAATATAAAAATATCACACTTAAAAACTGTGATCTTTATGCTTTTTGTAGTAGTGAAGAGTGATGTAGAGGATGCTTAGTGCATTGTGTTCCTCTTTTTAAAGTTAATAAATTATAACCGGAACACAAAACGATGAATTTGAAGTGTGATATAGAAACACCGTTGTGGACCGTCTAAAGCCATGAGCGTGTATTCTTTGTGATCCGATTTAACATATTGTGAGATATAGAAAGTGATATTTCAAGGCTAAGAGTAACTTCTTTCAAGCGAACAAAACCGTTCATAAACTAGCTCATAATCGATTTGTTATTGTTTGTGATTGTTTTATTCGTTTAACTTATTGAACTAAACACGAATTGGGCTGTGCGTTTAATTTATACACGAACGAATATGAGTTTGGTTTGCGAATTTTCAATTATATTTGCAATTCCTGCAAATAGATAAACTCACGTACAACATATATAATTCTAACTCATCATACGATAAGTTAAATATATTCGTCTGATAAAGACAATTGAGTAATTTTATAAAATATTTCTAATATTTTTTGTAACGTGATGCATAAAATATTGTTGTATATATGTTATTCATGCATTTGTACTAAAATTTGTATTCTTTAACATGCTGATTTGAGTTGATAATAATTAATCAATAGTGTAAAAATAACATAAAAATATATAATGATCACATATGTTGTGCCTAAAAATGTGTCAAGATGCCACCGGTAAGGACGGAACCAGCCCTTGGGCTAGGATGGAGTCAAACCGAATCGGTTTTATTTTTAGACGCTAAAATCCTCATATAAATCGATCCAAAGACATTAGTTGTTTTAGTCAAATTAATCCGATCATATAAATATAGTCAATTAGCCCACCCGACCACCAATTCCTGGCACCACCCAATTAAATCATAACATGAACCTTCTCCAAAAATAAGATGATCATAATATAAATATTGTATGAATTGTTCTCAAAATAGTAAGATCCCACTTTAATGTGGTTACATAATCAAAAGCTAATTCCACTGCGACAGATACTCCACCAAACCCTACAATTTTGATATATGCTATATAAAGGTGGACGACTAATTGATTCATTTTTTGTTTATTTAATAGCAAAATTCTAAAGTACATTATTTCTACCGCAGAAAGGTCAAGTTATGGCTGTAAAATCGAATGTTCACTGTGTAATATACATTGCATAATTATTTGTGGGAATTGGCTTTTTAGTTTTCTGTTTTTTTCAATCATTTATGTTTCTTATTTATAATCCTATGTGTTTCTTGAGGTTAGTGTAAGAAGCATGTATCACAAGGCTCTAAGCAACTCGTGAGTAGTTTGAAATCGGCTCGACTTGACAATTGGCTTAAATCAGTTCAAAATGTACTACACTCGAAGATTAAACGAACGATACTCAATCAATGCATTGCATTGCCAAAAGTTATTATTGATTGTTTGAAAAGAAAAAAAAAATGACTCGACGATCCTTTTAGGGGAGGAAAATTCATTGGAAGTTTTGGAATAACTATTGTAAGCGTAAGTCTGAAGGTGAGTTTGAATTTAGAGATCTCAAACGCTTCAAAGCAAGCATGGCGAATTCCTATTAACCTAAATTCTCTGAAATTCTCTGCCTATGTTCTACATGCTAAATATTTTAAAGGAAGGCATTTTAACAATGATTTGGAGGAGCATTTTTAATTGAGACCTTCTTATGAAAGAACTTCGTTGGCGAATTGGAAAGGGTGACAAAGTTAATATTTACGAGGACCTATGAATTGCTTCACCACCAAATTCTAAGATGATACTCCTTCCAAGAGCTCTCGGCTCGCCTTGGGTAAGTGATTTGTTTAATTCATCAATACGACAATGGACCGTTGTAGAGATCAAATTCGATCCCATCGATGCAACCCACATTCTCTCCTTTCCCTCTCGCCAAGAACCCGAGAAGATAAAATGATTTGGCAAACACGAATAACGAAATTTATTTGGTAAAGACGTGCTATCAATTGACATGCACTTTAAGAGAGTTCACATGGAATTAAGCTCGTGAATAATGTGCTTCCAACGGAATCAGGGCTAAAAATTTGAGGTATTGGAGTTGGTGTTTGTTTTATTGTAATAAAATGATAGAGACGTCATGGCAATGTCTCTTTTAATGTGATATTCCTGAGGCTCTTTGGAATGCTTTTCTTTTTCTTTTTTTTCTTCCTCGGGGAACGAAAGATTTTATTAAACGCCGGACAAAAGCCGGTAAAATAAAATACAACGCCGGACGCCGCCGGGAAAGGCCGGGTCTAAACCGGACAAGCTAAACTTAAGATACAACAACACAAAGTCGGGTAATAGAACGAAAGAGGATCTTTGAAGAACAAAGAAAGAAAATTCTCCAAATGACAGAAAGACGCTCAGACACGAAACCTCTTATTCCATCTATTGCCAGACAAACAAGCTAACACAAACAAACTACTATAAACATAAAAAAAAAATAAAAAAAAAAAAAAAACGGCAAGCACCGCCAAGATACCACCGAGCCCGTGCAAAACCAGGCGCCCCTCCTGAAATCCAACCAACAAACCACGAGCTGCCGCGGAAGATGCCACATGTGACGGTTGAACACGAAAGATTGCCACTAGTGACCGACAACAACTCAGATCAGCAGCGGAAACAGGAAGCCGAAGGCTGAACCTCCGAGAAACGACTCCCCGGAACCAAACTGGTCAGGCCATCGACCAAGAGAAACCGGCAAGAGCAACGCAGCAGTAGCAAAAGCAGTGTCGCCGCCAACCTCCCTAGCCCCAGATCTAAATCGCACCGCCAAAAAGCGCCACCAAAAGTCGCTGGAAACAATCGGAGCACCGGGCAAGGACGACGGAGGAGATAGATCAAGCAAAAACAAAAAGAAGCAAGGGAGAGAAACCTCCAAAAGATTACAGACAGAGTAGCTGACCAAACGATCTCCGGAGAAGAAACGCAGCTACTGGCCGGAATCCATGGAGATGAGTGGCGAGAAACAAAGAAAAGAAACAAAATAGAAAATAGACCCAGTATTTACACGACGAGAAGAGAAAGAAAAAAGCCACCTCCGGCAGGACGCCGGAGGGGCGGAGGCGGCTGAAAAAAGTTGTTGCAGGAACCGGAAGGCTTTGAGGAGAGAGAAGAGCATGCGTCATTCATTAAATAAAATTTGTTGCACATAGAGAATTGAAAGCATGTTACTCGTATATATACAAAAAATAAAGATATCCAAGTATCAAGCATTTTCTCTCGAGCTACCGTTGAAGCATGAGAATATTATCTTGTAATTTCAAAAGATATGCATATCCTAGCATCTGGTTCGGGTACTAGACGATATTAAGTTGTTATTAGAAAATTTGAATGTTGTCGTATTTTGCATACTAAACGCGAAAAAATAACAAGATGACTCATAATCTTGATCTTTTCGCGTTCGATTCGGATGTAGGGTATTTTGGCATAACTATATTTCGCTTAAATTGTAATCTTAATTTTGTTATAATGAAAACTTTTCGTTTACCGTGGGAAAAAAAAAATCAACATTGATGTTGCTTTCAAATAAAATGAATAGGAAATTGTGGGAATAATGCGTAGGAGTGGAGATCATAAAATTCAAAGTTATGCAAGGCGAATAAAAAGAAATTATAATATTTTGCCATTGATGTAACTTTAGCTATCTATCAAGCATTTTTTTATGCCATTTCCTAGGGCTATTGGAGTAAAACTAATTTGACGAAATATGAAGAGAAATCAAACCAAACAAATAACATTTGGTTAGGTTTTAACCTAAATAAGTACTTATTCTGAAAATAATAAGAGGTAGGTACATTAAGTATTGTTTGATAATGATTTCAACTACCTCTTAATAAGATAAGAGCATATAAACGCTAATGTAAAATTTTCAGACCTTTGATTGCCGCTTAACACTGAATCACAATTTTTCTGAACGAAAGTCTTCTTCTTTTTTTTTTTTCCAACAAAAACAAAGTCCAATATGTATATACTACTGTAGTAACGTAATTACATATGTTTTTAAAATATTCTTTTCTGATCTTATAGATAATATAAACTAGTACTATATATATATATATATATATATCATCATTATCATTACTATTATAAAAGAGCGGGTGTGTTTCCAATCAGCTTTCTCCTCAAAATTGTTATAAATTTAATTTAGTATTCCATATATAAATCCACACAATCATAAGCATTAATTAAATTCCATATATATCTATCCAATCAATTATAATTCTAACCATAAAAGGAATGATTATTAGAATTAAAATTTAACCTTAAAAAAATTAAAAACACACGTAAATGTTGCAAAACTTATTCCATTAATCATCCAATCAAATTATTATAATAAGAAAAATAAATATTTTGAAGGAAAAATTAATACAAAAGAAAACTACGACGAAAAAAAATACAAAAGAAAACATCTATAAAATCTTTCAAAAAAAAAAAAAAAAATCAATCACATAAAAGCACACGTTAAATCTAAACACCTTGGTTTGAAACAAAAGCAATTGTTATATCTTTAAAAAAAATCAACCAGTTAAGGGATAAATCATTAATCGTAAAATCAAATTAGAATAACAAAAATCAATCAATTAAACGATACATGTAGAAAAAACAAGTTAATTTCCCAAGAAGCGTGTCTCCCAGTTTATTTATTACTTAAAAAGAACACATGAAAGTGTGTTTCCACACCACACCCCCCCCCCCCCCCCCCCTCCTAAGTGTTTCCTTCTTGTCCTTTATTATTTTATTTCATCAAAGATAATAATCAAGGTTAGATATTCATTGTAACGTGCTTTCCCTTTAATTGTTTCCTTAATAATGACTCTTTTATTATAGCAATGATAGATTTGTTGATGTAGATGAAACTGTGTCCTACTTATACTCTTATCGAAAGATACTAAAAGTGCCTACATGTTTTCCGTAAGTGTCCCTAATTTATTTATTTAAAAAAAACACGTGAAAGTGTGTTTTTCCTCTATGTGTTTCCTTTTGATCCCTAATTAATTTATTTCATAAAAAATAATAATCAGTGTTAGATATGTCTCCAATTTGTTTATTTAAAAAGACCACGCGAATGTGTGTTGTCACTGTAAGTGTTTCCTCATGATTTCTAATTGATTTATTCCATTAAAGATAACAATCACTGTTAGATATTCATAGTCAATGTGTTTTCCATCCACGTGTTTTCTTCTGATGAATATATTTCAATAAATACAATAATGACTCTTTTATTATATTAATGATGGAAAAAAAAGTTGTTGAAATAGATGAAAATGTATTGATAGATCATTATCAAACTTAACTTATTGATCATTAACTAAGTTATAGATATAGAAAAATACTAAGAGACCTACGTGTTTTTCTGTAAGGGTTTCCCATAGAAAGTGTTTTTCTCCAATTAATTTGTTTTTATTAAATGTAATAAACATTTTATATTAAATAACATGGATAAAAATGGAGTCTACATATCATTATCATTAATATAATAAAAGAGTCGATGTGTTTCCCTAAAGTGTTTCCCCTAAAAGCGTGTCCTCCCTAATTGAGCCGGTGTGTTTCCCCCCAAAATTATTTCTCTCTACCTAATTTATTTTATCAAAGATGATAATCACTATTAGATAATAAGCGTTAATGTGTTTTCCCTTTAAGTGTTTCCTTCTAATGAATACATTTCATTGACACTTATATTATAGTAATGATAGATGAAAACTTGTTGATATAGATGAGAATGTATTGATCGATGATTATCAAACTTAATTTACAGATCATTATCCAACTTATAGTTATATAAATATACTAAAAGTGACTACTTGTTTTCCGTAAGTGTTTCCCTTAGAAAGTGTTTTTGTCCGGTGAATTTACTTTTTATTAAATACTAACATAGATAAAAATGGTGTCTATATAGATGACAAATGTGGTGATCATTATTCAACTTAATGTATTAGACCCAAAGATATACATAATGTCTAGACTCAATATCATCGTGTGGTTGTGAGCAAATGTGTTTTTTTTTTAAATTTATTTTACATATGGAAAACGTGTGGTGATATGATGTTGAGTGTGAAAATTATATAAAATTTTGAGTGTAAGCGAGCGAGTTTCCCTTAAAAAGTCTTTCTCCCAATTACCTTATATATCATTAAATATAATGATCATTGGTAGGTATCAAATAACATAGATAATTAGTATGGATGACAAATGTTTTGATCATTATCCAACTTATAGAAATAATATAAAAGAAGTGTACGTGTGTTTCTTTCCTAAATATTTTCCTCAAAATCCTTAATTAATTTTTTCAGTAAATATAACAATCATTGTTAAATATTAAATAACATTGATAAAATATGTGGCAATAAGATAAGATGAAGATGATGTCTCTCAGAAAAAAAATTGTGCTCATGAGTGTGGTTTGATGACTTATAGATAAATTTTTAAGGATATGTATTCACCCTCTGTATCAGTACAATTTTAATAGTAGTATCAAAGAATTTTTGAACAAGAGACTTGAAATGGATAAAATCACCAGCCACGTCATATTTATAAATAAATGGATAGAACCATGTATACTTGGTAAAATTAACAACAAAATTATGTAATACTTGAAACCATCACACGACACAATTGGAGATGTCTGATCATCAGTGAAATCAATCTCTAATGGGTGGGAAGAACGTAAAATAGAAGTAGCAAAAGAAATTTTGTGACTTTTATTCTCTAAACAAACCAAACGATGGGAAGAAGCAGTCATGGTGACAATGTCCGCATCATTTTGAGAAAGAATAACTTGAAAATGGGGGTAGCTGAGTGACAAAGACGATGATACCAAGCACTTTTGATGTTTTACTCACTAGGAAAAGCTAGAAGGGAGAATTTGGTCATTCATACAATCGGTTTTTAAACGGTCATTACATCAAAATAATAATGGTCTGAAGAACCTTAAAATAAATTTGAAGGGTAAGAATTCAAAAGAAACATTATGGGCTCGACAAAGCTAAGAGATAGATAATAAATTGTGAGACATGCTGGGAACACAACGAACATTGGCATGAGTGAGATCGGTCATCATACACGTGGCACTCATTCGTTCTCGAATAAAGTGATAAATGCCGATCCGCATGTGGCTCTCGACATGGGCTCAACTTCGATTTCGGGCCTCAACCAAAGAAGGTCCGTCTTTAGTACAACACATGCCCGACCTTATATCCTCGCCAACATGACGCAGCCCATCCTCTCAGTGTGACAAGCCGTAGCCGCTTTTATCCTCATAATCGGCAAGATCACGAGGCATCTACGGTCCCTTATTTCCGGCGTCGTGTAGGTCACTAAGTCATATATGCTCAATGCAACACAAGTCATCCTCGACCTCGAAGCAACGATTACATTCTCTTGAATAATTGTTGCGAAATTCACACAGATATTACTCCATGATAGTAATCGTTGTAGTGATGGATCTAAAATATATGTTTCGTTATAATCTAAGCCATATCTGCTTCATAACAGGCTCCGTTACATCAATACGTAGTAAACTCCATTGACCACTGATGACGGAAAAATTCACTGTTATTTTTATAACATTTCAACCCGCTTCTGATATTATATTGAGCACTTTTATATCATTTTAAGTCATTAATTCATAAGTTTCATCTAAATATCTAAGTAGTAATAATTATGTAAAATATTGTGTTTTTATAAGTTTTTACTAAGTTTTGTACCGGTTTAGTAAACCGGAGTGTGTCGTGTCGGATTTACGCTTGGTGTTTTGGTGATTTATTGCGAGAATTATATGTTGACCAAGACCCGAGTAACGACACGCTTTGGGCCTAAAGGATGTATTTTGAGGGATAGAAGAAGATGCCATAAGCTTACGAGTTAAAACGGATTAATTGTCCGAAATGCTTCTACCGTAACCAGTTTTCGATGGACATTTGACCCAACTTAGAGGCATTTTCTGGGAAGTGTTCTTCATGAAAGTTTTAGATCTTCAAATGAGCTTTCCAACGCATTTTGAATCACGTCAATCGGAGGTCTACAACTCAAGTTATGAGCGTTTTACTGAACAGTGAAATCGCTTCGAACCCGGATAAATACTGATTCGAGCGGTGCAAAACAAATTGCATATTTTAGTAGCTAGCTTGCTCACATGGGATGTTTCTATGGGGAATATTATTAATGATGGCAAATATTCTCTCCCACATGCTAAAATTCCCTCCCATATACAAACTCACTAAGATAATACCTTCCTTATAACAACCTCCATCATATACATATGCTACCTCCTCTTGGCTATATATACATGCTTCAATCACCTAGATAAAATTTGCCCCATTCTCCATTTCTTCTCCTTCTCCTTCTGCTTCTATTTTTTGTTGAAATATATATGTAATATATGTCGTTATAATGTCGGTGTAATAACCCGACTAGTTATAGCTTTAATATAATTTCATTTCCGCTTTTTATTGCTTTCTTTTACTTTTATGCAATTAGTATAAATATATATATATATATATATATATATATATATATATATATATATATATATATATATATATATATATATATATATATATCTATATCTATATATATCTATTTATATATTTATAATTATATCTATATAAATTGTAGTTATTTTATTTCCGTTTTGATTTCTTTCGTTTTGTTTCTTTATATATATATATATATATATATATATATATATATATATATATATATATATATATATATATATATATATATATATATATCTATATACTAGTATTTATATATATATGTATGTATTTAGATATATATTTATATTTCGTTGTTTTCTCTGTTTTTATGAGTAGCTAAAGTAGTTGTATAGCCGAATTATGTGAAAAAGGGTGAAATCGACCCTCGGGAGACGAGATGGGAGTTGTGTGCGCGTAATTAAACGTTCGTATGATAAACTCATGTTTTAAAACCCGTTTTGATCATTTTAATAGCTTTGAATAAAATTGACAACTTTGTTCACGGTTACATCGAGCTTATTGAAGAGAGTTTGAGAATGTGTTAACACAAGAGTAAACTTCAACTTATCTTTTATTCATTGATAATGAAGGAGTATAAATAGATACAATTTGGAGAGACTAGCTAGCTAGGCGGCCACTTGAGTATGTAGATGTGGGCACAAAAGCACAAAAGCAAAAAGTAAAAGTACAATCTATGTCTATGTCTATGACATAAAGTAAACTAGAGTTTGACATATTAATTGTTTATATGTATCACAATTAATATGTCTTTTACAAATAAATAAAGTGTACAAATAAAGTTATGCACGACATAGTCTGCTTTGTGATCATGAGGATCAAGAGATCACGATCACCTCTTGAGCCTCAAGCAGATCGATGAGTGATATATTTCCACACCCCCCTCAAACCGGGTCAGTATATATTGATGCAAACCAAGTTTGCTACTTAGTCTGGCCTTGACGTAAGAGGTGGAATAGCCTTGGTAAGAATATCGGCATTTTGATCTTCCGAGGAACATACCGGAGTTGAATAATCTTGGCATCAATCTTCTCCTTCGTAAAGTGTCTCATCAATGTCCACATGTTTTGTTTTGTCATGATGGATGGATCCTCTCGCCATGCATAGTCTTTGAGTTATTATCACAACAGAGTGTGATAGGTTCTTTGAATAGGTTCTTTGAAGTTCGAGAAGTACTCTTTTGAGCCAAAGAGCTTCACAAATGCCTAAAACAAGTGCCCCGAGTTCGACTTCAAGATCGCTTCTTACGACCCACGATGAGGTTGTTTCTTGCTCCTCCAAGTAACAAGGTTGCCCCACACATAGGAACAATAGCTTTGTGGTAGACCTTCATCTATGTGGCATCCAGCCCAATCGACATCAAGATAGACGCTTGATGGATCTATCGGCCAGACTTGGTGAAGTGTAACCACTTGGCCAGAGGACTTCAAATACCGCAGATTCTATTCACTTTGCATCCCAATGTTGCTCGAGAGGGCAATGCATGAACCGACTAACCAGGTGACACCATATGCAATATCCGGTCTTGTATGGGATAGGTAGATGAGTTTCCTACAAGTCTTTGATATTGTTCCTTTCTTACAAACAATGTCACCATGTAGCGGTATGGACTGGGTCTCTCTGGGGATCAAAGAGTTTGCACCCACAAAGCCGCTTCCTTCAAGAGAGTCCATTACATATTTCCTTTGGGAGACGAGATTCCTTTGATGTTTCTAGCTACTTCCATGCCAAGAAAATACTTAAGTAAACCCAAGTCTTTAACTCGAAATACCTTTGCCAAAGAATTCTTTCAAGTGTTGGATCTCAAGAGGTCATCTCTAGTAAGGATGATATCATCCACATAGACAATAAGAATAGACCTCTTACGGTTGGTTGTCTTGATGAACATAGTGTGATCGAAATTGCATTGGTGATATCCAGCACTTTGACCACGCTTGTTAATTTTCCAAACCATGCCCTTGGTGATTGCTTGAGCCATATAGAGATTTCCTCGGTTTGCACACCTTGCCTTGAGTATGAGGATTGATAAAACCAGGAGGTATAGTCATATAAACCTCCTCAATAAAGGTCCCCATTTAGAAAAGCATTTTTGATGTCCAATTGATGAAGAGGCCGACAAGTTGGACAAATTAGAGAAATTAGTACCACGACGGTGTTGAGCTTTGCCACTTTGGTGCAAAAGTTTCTTTATAGTCAATGCCATAAGTTTGAGTGAATCCCGCTACCAATCGGCTTTGTACTTGTCAATAGTGCCATCGGCCAGTGTATTTGATAGTGAATAACCATTTGCAAATGACCGCCTTCTTGCCTTTTGGAAGAGTTGTGAGATCCCAAGTATGATTATCCAGAGGGCGTCATCTCTGTTTTAATGTGACCTTTCCACTTATCATTTTGAAGGGCCTCCTGAATATTTCTAGGGATAGAGTGAGAGTCCAGTCTGTGTAAACATGGCAAAGACAGAGACAAATCGATCATAAGATAAATAAGAATGAATAGAATGATCGGTGCATGATCTTTTCCCTTTCCTTAGAGCAATAGTCTCATCATCCACTTCAAGCAGATCTGCCGAGAGTCAATAAGCTGAGGTCCAGCAGACTCAGTTCGATGAGGCTGCTTGAGGTTCTGTTCAAGAGCTCTGGTCGCCAGACTCTGGGTCGATGATCTGCCGAGGTCGATAATGTGAGTATCCGCGAGGATCTTTGAAGGTTATGAGTCTGCTTTGTGGGTTAGGACTCTGCGAGGGTAAATGGTTTCTTGAGGAAACGGACTTAGTTCAATCTCAATCGAGTTTCCATCGATGGTCGCTCAATGGGTTTGTTTGTAATATGGAGTCCTTTCAAAGAATTTCACATCCATAGAATTGTAAAATTTCTTTTCAGTAGGAGAGTAACACTTGTAACCTTTCTGTCATGTGCATGCATATCCAAGGAAAATGCACTTATGAGCTTTAGGATCAAGTTTACTTCTGTGTTGAGCATGGATATAAACAAACACAGTACAACCAAAGATCTTTGGAGGCAATTGGGTAATAAGATGAGAGCAGGAGTGTGTGGTCAGCAGGGTTTGGAGAGGAGTTTTGAAACCTAACACTCTGCTGGGAAGTCTGTTGATTAAATATGTTGCAGTCAATATAGCTTCACCCCACATGTATTTAGGAACATGTGTAGTGAACATGATTGATCTCGCCATTTCAAAGAGATGCCTGTTCTTTCTTTCAGCAACCCCATTCTGTTGAGGTGTTTCCACACAACTACTGATATGAACAATTCCTCTGTTAGTCAAGAAGTTACTGAGGTTAGACTCATAGTATTCCAGAGCATTATCAGTCTTTAAGATCTTGATCTTAGTATCAAAGTGGGTGGAGACCATGTGATAAAATTCTTGGAAGATAGGTCCAACTTCGATTTGTCTTTCATTAAGAACAAACCAAGTGTTTACGGTATGATCATCAATGAAGGTTACAAACCACCTTTTTCTGTTATACTTTTCACTCTTGAGGTCCCCATACATCACTTTGTGAATTAGGGTGAAAGGGGAAGAGGGCAAGTGAGGTAACTTAGCATACACAGATTTGGTGAGTTTAGCAAATTGACAAATATCACATTGAAGATCATTAAGATTACATCCTTTAAACAATTCAGGAATTAAAGACTTTAAATAACCAAAACTTGGATGTCCTAGTCTATAATGCCATAACATGATATTGTCAAGTTTTTGAGTGCAAAGTCTTTGAGGCGGTTCTGTCTTGATCTTGTCTTGGCGAGGGTTGATCACAAACAATCCTCGAGCGGGGTTTAGCTTGACCAATCACTTCTCGAGAAAAAGATCCCGGAATGTGCACCGATTCTTATTAAAAACAACGGTCCAATTCAGATCTTTAGTGAGTTTACCGACAGAGATATAAGGTTACTGATCTAACTTTGGAACAAACAGGACATTCTCGTAGATATATCCGATTAGTAAGTTTAACCTTCCCAACACCTTTTGCATAAGAAATGAACCATCGCTAGCCTTAATTACAGTGAATTTGGTTGCATGGCATATATTGGGTAATAAGGTTTTTATTACGGTCATATGGGAAGACGCCACGTAATCAACAATCCAAGTCTCATTACTAAGAGGTGAGTAAAATATACCTGCTTTTAGCATGAGTGGCCATTTCAAGTGGGGAGCTACCTTCCTGACGATCTTTGAGCAATAAAGGCTTTAAATGCAAAGAAAGCGAGCATTCACCATCATCATTCTCCTCTTCACCGACAAGTTTGCCTTGACTTTCCCTGGTTGGTTTTGAGGTTTTAGAGGGGTTAGGTTTGCCATGTAGCTTCCAACAATTGTCTTTGGTGTGATTTGTGCGTTTGCAGTGATCACAGAACAGCTTTCCAGCTTTCTCAGTAGGCTTCCTGTCCCGGATTTATCTAATGCGAATAAACAAGTAATAATATTTATAAACCGGTTAACCTCAAGTATAAGGATCGTAGTACGTGGTTAATGCCGGGTCGATCCTACGAGGAACTCGCGAATGTGAATCCTAGTTTTTGCTTTAAACTAACTATGTCACGAATCTAACCTAAACAAATATGCAGAAAAAAGTAACTAGACAGAGGATTGCTCCAATGCTAGGCAAGATTGAAAGCGATAAAAACTAAACTAAAGTGCGAGAAAAGTAAACTAAAGCTAAACAATTCAAGTTTTAAGGATTAAATCAAATTATAACAAACGAACGAGCAGTTGATCCACCTATCCTATCAACATTCGGATCCTATTCAGATTATTTCGTGATTCTAATCAAGTTGTGATTTGCCTTATCTGAAACGCGACCTCTAATTTCTTAGATGGTTCTCCTATCAATCTTTATCTTTCGATTTAAAGATTAACGCTTTTCAAAACAAAGGTGGAAACTCTAACGTTTCTAACCTAGAAATCTAACCTATTAACTTTCGTTTTATAGATTAAAGATCTACTCTTTTATCATGGTGTTCTAAAGTTAACATGATTTTCATCACATAAAACAAACACAAAAGCAAACATCTTTCGATATAATTACGCAATAAACAATGTAAACATGATAAAAGAAACAACTTGTATTAAAGAACTCACAAAACAATCACGATTCGAATCAAATAGTTGACGGATAGGCTTCACACCGCTTCGTTCAAAAGAGGATTAGCCTCTTAGCATCCTTTGAAAGCTTGAAATTGATGAAATAAAGGACATAAATCTAACTATCTAATCTAGAAATTAAAGTGCATAAACTGGAAGAAAATAGGGTAAAACGCAGCTGAGCCGCCTTTAAGATATTAGGGTTCGAATTGTGTATTTAGGGTTTGAGAAAACGCCGCTTATATAGAGTTTTGAGGCGGTTTGGCTAAGTCGGCAAAGCGGACGCCCGCTCTGCTTCAATGGACGCCGTCCAGATTTCTTGACGCTAGGTGAACGCTGTTCGTAACGCGTTTAAACTCTCTCGAATGTAAAATACGATTACGGGCGCCGCTTCACTTTTACGACGCCCGTCCACTACTCAGCTCCAGTATTTTGCTCATAACTTCACTTCTAGGGCTCCGAATGAGGTGATTCAGCATGCGTTGGAAAGCTATTTCAATCCTCTACAACTTTCATCAAGACAACTTTCCCTGAAAGTGCCTACAAGTGTGGACAAAATCCCTATGAAGTGCCTGGTTCCGGTTTCTTGATCATTATCTCTTCCTTCTTCAATCTTTATCTTGATTTAGCTCGAATTATATCAACATTTGATCATCAATTTAGCCTCCAACATGTACCTACATGACATCAAAAACACCGCAAAACGTAACACAATCCAAATACTCGTAAAACCATAATTAAAACACATACACAACCTCATTTTGCGAATAAACTAATTAAAAACTCACTTGCTTAATAAATCATTTGAACACTCGTTTTCTATGCAAATTATACAAATACGGAGGAAATCATTATCAAATATAATGTTACAAACCGTACAAAATCACCCTTAACACTTCCTGTAAGTCTCATTAACCTTTAGCGAAGACTTTCCTTGATAGGGTTGTCGGAGGGAAGTTCAAAGAAAGATCACTTTCCTCCTGCTTTCCTCATGTTTGACCTCAAAGAAACATGGATTTGAGATTTGGAAGAGGTTTAGTAGCAAGAATTCTACCTCGACATCATCAAGAGTAGGATTCGATCCGATAAGGAATTTAAATACTCTCTTTTCTCAATAATGTCTTTAAAGAGTGCGAGATCTTTAACATCATTCCAGGGTGAGTTTCCAACATATCTAGGTGTTGCCATGCCGTAGATAGTTGATTAAAGTATTGAGTTACGACATATCCCCTTGTCTCGCAATTTTGAATCTGAGCTTGAGTTCATAGACTTGGATGTATTGTCCTTTTTGAGTAAAGGTCTCGGCATTGTCCCAGCATTTCCTTAGCGATGTCATACATCATGAAGTTCTCACTGATCTCTTTTGTCATAGACCTCGTGAGGATGGTCATGACTTGGTTATTTTCTGTGTCCCATGCTTCAAACTTGGGGTCGGCCAAAGAAGCGGAGTTTGGAACTGCATGGATATCCCATCTTGCCCTGGCCGGAGATATACATTTTCATAGACCTTGACCATAGCAAGTAATTGTTACCATCAAGTTTATGATTTGTAAAGAAGAGTGTTCGATTATCCCATCTGCTTTGAGCACCTGTGAGTCTCATCAAGAAGATGAAACTTCGGATAATGTTGACATTTTTCGAAAAGGAACCGAGTTTTGCGCAAGGATTTTAGAACTCGATGAAGGCTCATACCATGAAGAGAGTTTGAGAATGTGTTAACACAAGAGTAAACTTCAACTTATCTTTTATTCATTGATAATGAAGGAGTATAAATAGATACAATTTGGAGAGAGACTAGCTAGCTAGTATGCCACTTGAGTATGTAGATGTGGGCGCACAAAAGCAAAAAGTAAAAGTACAATCTATGTCTATGTCTATGACATAAAGTAAACTAGAGTTTGACATATTAATTGTTTATATGTATCACAATTAATATGTCTTTTACAAATAAATAAAGTGTACAAATAAAGTTATGCCTGGACATAGTCTGCTTTGTGATCATGAGGATCAAGATGCCGATCACCTCGCCGAGCCTCAAAGAGATCGATGAGTGATATATTTCCACACTTATAAATATATTTTACTGTGAGATGTGAGATATGGACATCACTAATCATAGTCCTGATTGTTAGATTGACAATCTAAGTGATGATCCGGACTATGCCTAAGTGAGATTCTTATTTTTACGAGATGTGTGAAACATGTTTTAAAATCACTAAACCATAGTCTTAATCGTTAGATTGGCAACCTAAGTGACACGTTAAAACTATGTTTTCTCGTGAGGTTTTTCAACGGTTTTTATTCCGGTCAACCATGCTAGGCGAGTTAGCTCTCAAGGGAGGTTAATAAACCTAGTGTGGGGGGTTAAGTGAGAGCGTTCGATTTTAACGCAAGTGTGTAAAAAGTTGACACCCGTGAATGTCATATGAACCGAATCGGATAAAACACACTCCTTATCAAGTTTTTCTGTGGAGAGATAACTTTGTTGGATCATGGCTCGGCTATGCTTTTTAATCACCTAGTTAATCTCGTTAGTTAAAATTTATTTTTCGCATTAGTATAAAAACTCCACCTAAAACTTTGATCGCCTAGACTAAGAACCACGTTCGCTTTGGTACTCACAACCACATTTCTCTTGGGACGACCTCGTACTCCTGTAGCTATCCTAGCAATCGACCTGGTACTCTGCCAGTTAGAGAGTTAGTTTACCCACAGTTGCGAGTTTCTATAAATGTATTTTTGAGGGGTAAATTTTAGCTCATCAAAAATTGGCGCCGTTGCCGGGGACCAATATTTTAGTGGGTGTATTTTTCTCTCATCAAAATTGGCGCCACAAGCGGGAAATGTGTGATATTGTTGTGATATCTTGTAAGTGAACCGAAGGCTTGGGCCTAGGTTTTTATTTTATTTTTTTTTCTTGTTTTATTTAGATGTCGACAAAGAGCTATGGATGCTGAAGTGATATTGTCCTGAACTCGGTTTGAATACGACTTTGGTACTTATCCTCTTCGGAGGGTGATATCTTATAAGTCCGGCTAAAATGGGGATTAGGGCCTTCGGCAACCATAACTTTTGAGGGGTCTAAATATCGTGTGTTCTGAAAAAAAAACGAAAAAAATTTATTGTTTTATTGTTGTTTTCGAGATCTTGCAGATTGAGCTTAAATGGATGGATTTTTCAATCAAAACTACTCAAATTTGAACAACAATACCCCTACCAACCTTATCAACAACAGTTCGTGGTCTGAGCCTCAATATCAACAAAGCAGAATAACCAAGGTTCATGGAATTATCGGTGCCCTAAAGTGCATACCAGGACCAGAATTATGGTTATTCGAGTTATGAGCCACAACATTACGAGGGTTACCCGAACCCTAGTGCTTATCAGGATTACGGTGATCATACTCAATGCGTTGATAGCTTCAATCATATTCAGCCACCTGATCAGTGTCTGGAATGGCAAGAGGACTACTACTCACCTCCGATGAATCAAAATCAATACGATCAGTTTTCTCCCATGCCACAAGAAGAATTCACCGACAGTCAAATAGAGCAACTAGAACGATTGAACCAGATCTTGGAAGAGCGACTGTTGGACATGCAGGAGTTCAAGGTAAGTACTGACTCCACCATAAGAAATCTTCAAGACAAGGTGGGGCAATTGATTGAATTAGTGAGGTATGTGAAAGAGGTAGAGACATGTGAGGTGGTTAGGAATGAAAATGTTATCACTGAAGAAGTTCAGGTTGAGAATGAGGTTGATAATTCAGTTTGCGAAGAAAAACTGCAAGATTTGGAGATGACAGAGTTAGAGGAGCGAGAGATTGATTGGCCATCTTTAGTGAAGCCACTAGGAGAGTTGGTAATAACTGATATATCGGTCCCGGATTACTATATTCGTCCACTCTGTGAGGATGAATTTTCATGATTCGAGCTTCATATACTCCCAAATGGATGAGCTTTATGGTGATTTTCAAAAGAAGATGGTTCGACAGGCTGATAAAAGAAGGTTCGACGGCTGGGAGGAGATAGCATCGAGAACCAAACGAGGTACGTTTCTAGACAATTTAATTTCAATGGTTCTCGCTTTGATCACTTTTCTTAAGCTGTTGATCTTCTTAAGTTCGGATTTTGGTTGATTGAGTGCAGATAGAGTCACCGTCGAGCAAACGACGTTAAACAAAAGCGCTACCGGGAGGCAGCCCGTTAAATAATAATAATTTGAATAAGACTAGTCTTAATGTAGAATATGTGGACAGAGTCAATATAATAGGAAATATGGACAAAGTACAACCAAGTCTCAGGATGAATGTTTGAATGTCATTAAAAGGGAACGATTAGGTGGTTATCCGAAAATCCCCGAGGGAAATTAAAGAAAAAATTCAAATGTATCATTTCTTGGACTTAGGTTATAGAACCCTTGAGGATCTGGGTATAAAAGACTCAATACTCTTTTCACACATTTCATTTTACGATCTAGTCTGTTTCAAATTTCTGGTCGTTGTAATATAGTGGTGAGTATTCCCACCTTAATAAAGCGTGTGTAATAAAAATGAATTTAGGAATAGTGACTTGACTATGATATATGCTCATGTGATACATATATGCTTAGATGTTCTCAGTGCTTTACCCGTGTGGGTTATTTTTCCATCTAAAGCTATATATATATTGCCTATCGAATTTTCTCACGTAATGAGGGCCATTATCTTATTATTCCCATATCCCTATTCGATGTCTTGCACGAGGACCATGTCCCGTGTTTTCTTTGTTTTAAGTTTTGGTATAGGGATTCGGATCGTGCTTTCTCACATGGTCATTTACGGATTCGATAGCATCTTTTCTGCCTGGTTTATAAGCTAAGTCTTCCTCTCTATCTCATTTACACTCGAGAATAATGCAAAATCGTAAGTGGGGTAGAGTCCGTTGGTTTAGAAATGGCGAGTAAGTGTTTAAACCCTTAGTTTTTTATTCTTTTTCGAGCATTATTTAGTTGATTAAAATAATCAGATAAGGTATATATTTCATGGATTTAAAGATGTAATGATCAATTTGGATATGTATAACCAATGTGAACCGTAAGTGCATTTTAGCCTAAATTTATTTGTGTAACATGAATTCCTTCACATAAGCCTTTGATATTGAAGCGAAAATTTTAAATCGTACCCATTCAAGATTCTAGTGGTTTATCCTAGAAATAGCAGAGCTTAGTACCTAATTTACGAACATGTCTTGTGAATATCTCGAAGGTTTGAATGTGATAGAAAGAATGTCAAAATAAGTGAGCTATTTATATGCCGGATGTAGCTACCAATGATTTGAGTGTAGTAGGGCGTTATCACGAAACGCGTCTATATCACTATGAGGTTTAAAAGCTCCCGATTGCTCGATGATAGTAGTCCACTAGGGTGTTATCACGAAACATCCTATTGCTTTGGGAATGAGGGCATATGCTACACATTAAAAAAAAAATTAAAAAAAAAAGAGAGAAGTTATCTTCTGACTATCCCCAGTATAAACTAAATGATATGCATTAGGGATTATCCTAATAAGTACACGGGAGGACTTTGTGTGGAATCACATTCGCTTATGCCTAGGAAAGTCATTAGGATTTATCTGAATGGATATTTGTTCGTTTGCTTGAATTATTCAAGAGAGGATAGTGGAAATTGAAAAGGCTTGTCACACACTCACTCTGTTATACATTTATATTGCGGTTAACGTGTAGTTATGATTCGATTGGTTGCATCATCTGATTGTCCTTTATATCTTATATCTTCATGAATTTTTCCTCATTCATTTTATTTTATCGCTTGTTTTGTTCGAGGGCGACCAAAAGCTAAGTGGGGGTTGTGATGACGGAAAAATTCAACATTATTTTTATAACATTTCAACCCGCTTCGATATTATATTGAGCACTTTTATATCATTTTAAGTCATTAATTCATAAGTTTCATCTAAATATCTAAGTAGTAATAACTATGTAAAATATTGTGTTTTTATAAGTTTTTACTAAGTTTTGTACCGGTTTAATAACCGAGTTAATGTCGTGTCGGATTTACGCTTGGTGTTTTGGTGATTTATTGCGAATTATATGTTGACCAAGACCCCGAGTAACGACACGCTTTGGGCCTAAAGGATGTATTTTGAGGATAGGAGAAGATGCCATGTTTTACGAGTTAAAACGGATTAATTGTCCAAATGCTTCTACCGTAACCAGTTTTCGATGGACATTTGACCCAACTTAGAGGCATTTTCTGGGGAAGTGTTCTTCATGAAAGTTTTAGATCTTCAAATGAGCTTTCCAACGCATTTTGAATCACGTCAATCGGAGGTCTACAACTCAAGTTATGAGCGTTTTCTTGAACAATTGAAATCGGCTCGAACCTGATAAATACCGATTCGAGCGGTGCAAAACAAATTGCATATTTTAGTAGCTAGCTTGCTCACATGGGATGTTTCTATGGGGAATATTATTAATGATGGCAAATATTCTCTCCCACATGCTAAAATTCCTCCCATATACAAACTCCCTGAGATAATACCTTCCTTATAACAACCTCCCTCATATACATATGCTACCTCCCTCTTGGCTATATATACATGCTTCAATCACCTAGATAAAATTTGCCCCCATTCTCCATTTCTTCTCCTTCTCCTTCTGCTTCTATTTTTTATGTTGGGGGCCTATATGTAATATATGTCGTTATAATGTACTCGTAATAATAACCCGATTAGTTATAGTTTTAATATAATTTCATTTCCGCTTTTTATTGCTTTCTTTTACTTTTGTGCAATTAGTATAAATATATATATATATATATATATATATATATATATATATATATATATATTATACTATATATATATCTATATCTATATATATCTATTTATATATTTATACGTATATCTATATAAATTGTAGTTATTTTATTTCCGTTTTGATTTCTTTCGTTTTGTTTCTTTATATATATATATATATATATATATATATATATATATATATATATATCTATATACTAGTATTTATATATATATATATATATGTATGTATTTAGATATATATTTATATTTCGTTGTTTTCTCTGTTTTTATGAGTAGCTAAAGTAGTTGTATAGCCGAATTATGTGAAACGGGTGAAATCGACCCTCGGGAGACGAGATGGGAGTTGTGTGCGGCGTAATTAAACATTCGTATGATAAACTCATGTTTTAAAACCCGTTTGATCATTTTAATAGCTTTGAATAAAATTGACAACTTTGTTCACGGTTACATCGAGCTTATAAATATATTTTACCGTGAGATGTGAGATATGGATATCACTAATCATAGTCACGATTGTTAGATTGACAATCTAAGTGATGATCCTGACTATGCCTAAGTGAGATTCTTATTTTTACGAGATGTGCGAAACATGTTTTAAAATCACTAAACCATAGTCTTAATCGTTAGATTGGCAACCTAAGTGACACGTTAAAACTATGTTTTCTGTGAGGTTTTTCAACGGTTTTTATTCGGTCAACCATGCTAGGCGAGTTAGCTCTCAAAGGGAGGTTAATAAACCTAGTGTGGGGTTAAGTGAGTCGCTCGATTTTAACGCAAGAATAAAAAGTTGACACCCGTGAATGTCATATGAATCGAATCGAGATAAAACACATTCTTTATCAAGTTTTTCCCGTGGAGAGATAACTTTGTTGGATCATGGCTCGGCTATGCTTTTTAATCACCTAGTTAATCTCGTTAGTTAAAATTTATTTTTCGCATTAGTATAAAAACTCCACCTAAAACTTTGATCGCTTTAGACTAAGAACCACGTTCGCTTTGGTACTCACAACCACATTTCTCTTGGGACGACCTCGTACTCCTGTAGCTATCCTAGCAATCGACCAGTACTCGCCGGTTAGAGAGTTAGTTTACCTGATTCATGAGTTTCTATAAATGTATTTTGAGGGGTAAATTTTAGCTCATAAAAAATTGGCGCCGTTGCCGGGGACCAATATTTTAGTGGGTGTATTTTTCTCTCATCAACCACTACTTCAATACATCATAATTCACTCCCCAACGAGGGAGAGCCATATAAGGATCATAATCCTCAATTACATGGTACGCATATACTATGCTTGTTATACATTCTCACTTACTGGTTTAATAGAAATTCCTCTATTCATGTACTAACTTTAGCGTCGGAGTCTCCCCTAGAAGCAAGCTTTGGGACCCTTCACGCTTTTGTATTTTGTAGGCCCACTCTCAAATCCACTCTAAAAAATTATTGGATTATCACTCAGATGTCCATTTACCGGAATATCAACTCAACTGTAGCCCGGACAAATTCAGACTTCGTCAAACATCATTCAATGTAAAACATTTTGAAGAGTGAAGATAAAAACAAAACATATATGTGTGATGGAAAGATTATTTCCATCACCAACCATGATGTATTCATTCCAGAATAAGGCATGTGTAATTCCGAATTACTGAGATAAGCGGTAACATAATGCATAGCACCACTATCAAGAAGCCACAGAGAAACTAACAGAGCATCCAAAGGTGTCTGAAGAGGATGCAATGTTGAGAGGCTGTAACGAATGAGAAAAAATTGTAAGATGTTGAACCTTGTAATAATTGTTCCGTATCTCTTAATGTCCTTGCACTTTGCACACTGGAAATACCCAAGTAAGATTTTTTAGGGTGAAAACTAGGGCTCTTGCCGCGAGAGTTTATTTTGTGTCTATTTCCAAGATTAGGAATATTAGGATGTGAAAACAAACCTGCAGTAAGAGAGAGATGTCATACGGTCGAATGAGCTGTAGCAAGACCGGTAAAGGCGACAGGCTGCAACTTAGATGTCGCATAATTAAGTAGCTATTCATGGAGCTCTTCAAAATCAATGGGGATGTCATGTACTTGAAAACTCATCCAACTCTTTATGGTCATCTCTCAAGTTGCCCGATATAAAATTCACAAGATCATCCAGATCTGTCGACTAATTCATTGGCTTTAGTATTCACATCGTGAAGATAATTAGAGATTGTTTGAGTACCTTTTTGCATAGATTTGAGGTATTGTTCAATTTGTTTGATTTGTGCACGGACGCGTCTCGCATATTATCATATAAAGTAGTCAATGACTCACGAGAAGTCTTTGCCTGGGTGATAAACAGAATGATATTTTAAGAAAGTGAAAAAATGAGGGTATTAAATATAAGTTGATCATGTCTGCTTCAAAGATAGTATGACGGATAAGATTGAGGACAATGAATAATTTCGAGTTGCATAATTCATCCGTTAAATAGAACACATTCGTTATACAATGAGATATGTTGGATTGGTATGCATTGTTTGACAACTCCATCGGTTAAATAGGAAAAGATAGGCGTTGAGCCTCACGTGGGGTTGGGTTGCGAGTGGAATGAGGCGTTAAGAATCGATGAAAGTATATGATAGTTATAATGTTTAAAGTACATGTTTAACCTTTTACACATACAATAAAATTCTATATATGGTTTCACCATTTTTCCTGTCATACTAATTAAATTGAATCCTAGATTCATTCATCAATTTTTTTAAATATACTAACCATTATCTCAAATGTTATTTTGTTTAATAAGTGTTACTTTATAATTATTAAATTATATTCATAGCTAACATATAATTAACACATAAAATTATAGGCACATGAAACTCACATGCTATATTATTTGCATTTACTCTATCAAAATGAGTTGTTTATGTTCAAGGGTAAGATCTTTGCAAAAGTTGCTTAAAAATATGTTGTAAATTTCCACAGGTTTACAAGATAATTATGAAAAACATGTTGTAGATGTATATTAAATACACAGATTTGTAAATTCATAATGCTTATTACCTTTAAAATGGTGATAAATGTATTGACTATATGAATATATTTTTTTTTCCATAAAGTATATGAATATATAAATTCAAAATACTAACGAAAAAATTATAAGATAATTTTGAATAATTATGATTAATAGCATATTTATATTTTATAATGACGAAGAAGAAATACTTAATAAAGTATGTATTAAATTAATATTGTTATTTTTCAAATTTTAAAAGTTTCATTTCACAAAACCACGTGATTTGCATGTATATATATATATATATATATATATATATATATATATATATATATATATATATATATATATATATATATATATATATATATATATGGGTGGGTGGGGAGGGGGTTTACAATAATATTACATGTGTTTTTTATCTAATATATGAAAGTGTTTTAAGGGTATAATTATTAATTTAAACATTTTTAGATTTCAGATTGATTGTATTATCAAACGATCTAATAGTTTTTTTAGATTTCGATTCTTATTATATTCAGATTTTGATTTTGATTTCGTTGATTTGAGATTTAACAAACGACTTTATAAGTCTTAATAAATATTGGTTTTTATTTGGTTTGATTTTAAGTTTAGTATGGTTTGATTTTCGATTTTGGTTTGGTTGGGTTGATCTGGTTTTCCTCACCCGCGAATCTTCTAGAAACCCCTGCATTTGTCTCGACTCTATAATCCCACCAAACCAATAAGCCCAAAAGCCCTAGTTATATTCGCCCAATCCCTTTTCCTTATCTTTATCCTTCTACCCACAAAAACCCATCAGCTGCGAATTTCACTATCCCATTTTTCACAGAGAAATGGCTTCAGCAAATGCAATCTCCACAGCCTCAATCTTGTCCTCCTCCGCAAACAAAGTATATAGACATGGATTATCTTAATTTGGATTCAGTCTGCTTGAAATGTTTTGGTTGAGGCATTTATTCAAACGATTTATGTGTATTTTTTTGCAGGGAGGTTTTAGGCTGAGCCAGAACCATTCGCAGCGACAGAAATTCAACTCTAAACCAAGTAAAAGCAGGCTTGTGGTAAAGGCTGCAGCTAAGGAAATTGCTTTTGACCAGCATTCTCGGGCAGCCCTTCAAGCTGGGATTGATAAATTGGCTGATGCTGTTGGCCTCACTCTTGGCCCTAGAGGTAATTACTTAGTAGTACCTTCTTATCGCCTTTTCAATATGTCCTTTTTCTTATTTTATTTGGTCCTGTAGTTCTCATTGATTTGATAGACGAGCTCTTTGTTTTTTTTTCAATGACTGGATCTGAATTCATTTTCAATAGGGAGAAATGTGGTGTTGGACGAGTTTGGAACTCCTAAGGTGGTCAACGATGGTGTCACTATAGCTAGAGCTATTGAGCTGGCTGATGCGATGGAAAATGCAGGTGCTGCTCTGATTAGGGAGGTTAGTGATAATCTTCATCTGTCTTTTGGTTAGGGAGATTGTGTTGACTTTTTGGCATGGTGTGGAAGTGTATTATTCTATCGTTTTAATGCGTTATCCATAATTCTAAAGGTTGCTAGCAAGACAAACGATTCTGCTGGTGATGGCACAACTACTGCATCAGTGCTTGCCCGTGAAATTATTAAGCTCGGCCTACTCAGTGTTACCTCTGGCGCTAATCCCGTTTCTCTCAAGAAGGGGATTGATAAAACTGTTCAAGGTCTAGTTGATGAGTTAGAGAAGAGATCCAGACCTGTTAAAGGTCGCGATGACATTAAAGGTATTTTTCTTACCGCAATGTATGTATTGTGGTTAATCATGATTCAGATTCGAGTTTTAACAGTGCTTTGCATTGGAAATGCTTTGAAATATTGCAGCCATCGCTACTATCTCTGCTGGAAATGATGAGACGATCGGAACAATGATTGCTGATGCGATTGACAAAGTTGGACCTGATGGTGTCTTGTCCATTGAGTCATCCTCCTCCTTTGAGACAACCGTGGATGTTGAGGAGGGAATGGAGGTAGGTACTTTTGCTCAAAGATTGAAGATGCATCATATTTGGTTGCTATGCTCCTCAAATTGCAGCCTCCTTTATGGTTTTCTATGAATAAATGGACGTGTGTTTTAACCCTAACTATTTGTTTTGCAGATTGATAGAGGATATATCTCGCCGCAATTTGTCACCAACCCTGAGAAATTGATTGTTGAATTTGAGAATGCTAGAGTATTAATTACAGACCAGAAAATTACAGCTATTAAGGATATAATACCCTTGTTGGAGAAAACAACACAAATTCGGGCTCCACTCCTAATTATAGCTGAAGATATTACAGGAGAGGCTTTGGCTACTTTAGTCGTGAATAAATTGCGAGGTATCCTTAACGTTGCTGCAATCAAGGCACCTGGATTTGGCGAGAGAAGGAAGGCTCTTCTCCAAGATATTGCCATTCTCACTGGTAAACAAATTTTCTAACTAATAACTATTTGCTTCCTTAATGATAAGTACTGCACCGATGAATTACCGATGACCCATATGTAGAAATAAAGAGTTGAGGGGAAAAAGGGGAGATGGTGGGGGTTTGTGGGGGGGGGGGGGGGTTTGGTTGGTCAGTCCCTCATGCTAGTTTTTTTTGTGAGGTTCAAGTATTGTCGAGCAAATTTGATAATTGCCTAATAACTAATTCAGCTCCAAAGTCATTAACATGATACCTCATTGTCGAATACTATTTCTAACTTCTTTTTTCATTAAATGCATCACCTGAACTTGTGCCAAGGTTTTTACTGCAGTAATATCTGATTTATTGTTCATATACCGTCAGGAGCTGAATTCCAAGCCAGCGATTTGGGTCTTTCTGTTGAGAATACTTCGGTCGAGCAATTGGGTTTAGCCAGAAAAGTGACTATCACCAAAGATTCAACAATAATTGTTGCTGATGCTGCATCAAAGGATGAGTTGCAGACTAGAATTGCGCAGCTGAAAAGAGAGTTATCCGAGACAGATTCTATCTACGACACCGAGAAACTGGCTGAGAGGATTGCTAAATTGTCTGGTGGGGTTGCCGTTATCAAGGTTGGCGCTGCTACAGAAGCTGAGCTTGAGGACCGCAAACTGAGGATTGAAGATGCCAAGAATGCCACATTTGCTGCCATTGAGGAAGGTATAGTTCCTGGTGGTGGAGCTGCATTGGTTCATCTGTCAACCCATGTTCCAGCAATCAAGGAGAAGATTGAAGATGCTGAAGAAAGACTTGGCGCTGATATTGTGCAGAAGGTAAATACTGACTAAGCTTGTTTTTATTCCTTTCCTTTTTTTGTCCAAGTGATTTTCACCTTGCATAATTCCAGTTTTTGGGATTGATCACAATGAAAATAAGTATTACGAACTACAAGATTGGTAGTGGTGCCTTTTCTTTTCTTCATTTTCCCGTCGATGCGAGAATCAGGTGTTGCTTGCATCAAGATCATTGGCTATTTTTCGTCTGTTGTGTTTTTCCCTCCATTCTTTTCTGTATCTTTTTATCGTCTTTTGGGACATGAACCTGAGTAGGTCAAGGTTCTAAGACGTAGAGAACCTTAATCTTTGTGTGAAAGTTATCAAGAAAAAGTGTAAACCTTGATAAGTTTTACTAGGTTAAATGGGTCTTTGAAGTCTTGACACATAATGTTTATTATAATTGGACATGAAGTCTCAACAATCTAGGGGAAAGGGTCATAATCTTATGGTGCAACCATTGTAGCAATGGCTGTACCAAGTAGATAGATGAAAGGCATCCAACTTACCCCACACACTCGTACTAGGTAAGATAAGAAAAATGGTTACATCACGTCCATCCACTATCCGTTCTCTTGGTACATACCACAGTCATACCTTAAATGTTTTCATGATGGTAATTGCTACGTGTTAGTCTTCCTTTTATTTCTTATTGCTGTTCTGGTCATGAATGTCTATTGTTTATATCGTAGGCACTGGTTGCACCAGCATCGTTGATAGCCCAGAATGCTGGAATCGAAGGTGAAGTGGTGGTTGAGAAGCTGAAAGAAAGTGATTGGGAGATAGGGTATAATGCAATGACAGACACGTATGAGAATCTGGTAGATGCCGGTGTGATTGACCCAGCCAAAGTGACGAGATGTGCATTGCAGAATGCAGCCTCTGTTGCAGGGATGGTGCTTACTACACAGGCCATTGTTGTGGAAAAACCTAAACCCAAAGCACCCGTGGCTGCTGCTCCCCAAGGCCTAACGATTTAAATTATTTGTTTCGGGTTTTCGTTAGGAAGAGGTAAAACAGAAGAGGGTAGAAACTGAAGTTCATATCGCAATGTGCAAAAGTAGGTGATGAAATGAAGATGAAGGTATGATCTGCAAGAGTTCCAAATGACTTATCGGAGGCATTAAAAATGAATTTGGACAACATTTTTGTTTTGGTTTTCTGTTTGTAAAACTGCAGCTGTAGTTGTGGTTTGTTTAATTATGTGGGATGTAGACTTACTGGATATTGTGTTTACTCGATTGGATATGGGTATCTTTGTAAGTTGAATGCTAATAAATCTTTTTTGGGTTCTATAGCAATATGTGTCACTTCATACATACATCATCTGCTAATCATTTGCAACTAATGTGTTGCACTACAAGTCTCTGCGAAAGTATTCAACATCTAAATTACTTTCCATCTTTATTTGTGGTTGCCAAAAAGTGAAACCAAATCGACACCAAACCAGATCTGAATCACACCAGACTATTCGTTGTACAATGTTTCGGTTTGGTCTTTTTTTTTTCCCTCCTTGAAGCCCCCCGTATCCGGAACCGATTGGTCCGACTAATCCGGAGTTTTACCTGGGTCGTGCCTGCATAGTGTGACTTTTACTCGGGGGTAAGGCATGATCAAGAGCTTTTCAACATGGCGTGAATCGAACCGATGATCTTCCTAGACATTCTCAAGTCACTTACTATTTGAGCCAAGGTACTTATTAGTTTCGATTTTGGTTTATTTGGATTTCACACAAATTATTGCAAAACCATGTAATGGGACTTTGAAAAATCGATTTTTGAGTTTAAAATAAAACGATTCTTTTAAAGGGAAAATTGTGTGCAGCACATGTTGGATTTATTTTAATTAAATAAAGTCTTAGTTGTGTTTATTTTTCGAATTTGACTAAGTCTAGTCAAATAATTAGTACATGGGATCATGTAGGAGTTAGTTTAACCCATGATCTCCACTTTCCTATTTTGTAGGCTACACTTTTGGTAGCATTTTCTATTTGTAATTTGGCTATTTATAGCTTAGCTTTGATTAATGAAAAGTATTTCATTCCTCCAAATATTCTGAGTACATTTAACAGTGGTGTCGGAGCCATAATCTCAATCAGTTTGCAAATTGAAAGAGATTCCATGGCAGAATCAAATTTTGTCCAGGCTGCCATTCCAAACTTTGATGGTCACTATGACCATTGGAGCATGTTGATGGAGAACTTCCTAAGATCCAAGGAGTTCTGGACCATCATCGAACATGGTGTTCCTGTACTGACAGGAGCAATTACTGAGGCACAGAAAACTGAATTGGAAGGCAAGAAACTCGAGGACTTGAAGGCTAAGAACTATCTATTCCAAGCTATAGATAGAGCAGTTTTGGAGACCATTCTTTGCAAAGAAACCTCCAAAGATATTTGGGATTCCATGAAACGGAAATTCCAAGGGAATGCAAGGGTAAAAATATCTCAACTCCAAGCATTGAGGAGAGACTTTGAAACCCTGCAGATGAAGGATGGATAGGCTGTTACAACCTATTGTGCAAGAACCATGGAGATTCGTAACAAAATGAGGTTCCTTGGTGAGAAGATGGATGATGTTACTGTGGTGGAGAAGATCCTGAGATCTCTCAGTCCTAAATATGATTAAGTTGTGTGTTCTATAGAGGAATCTAAAGACATAGACACATTGTCACTAGATGAACTGCAAGCATCATTGCAGGTTCATGAACAGAAGATGACAAGGAGAAATAATCATGAGGAGGAAGCCTTGAAAACCACAACCCCTACTAATTTCAGAAGTAGAGGAAGAGGCAGAGGCAGAGGCAGTGGCGGGGATTCAAACTCAGCGAGAGATGGATCCAAAATGCAAGATCGTGGAGATGATCACGATCACAAAATCAAGGGATATGACAAATCTCAGGTGGAATGCTTCAGATGCCATAAATTTGGACATTACAAATCAGAATGCTATACAAAGCTGCCAGGTGACAAAAACAAGGGGCAACAAACCAAGGGAGAGGTATCAAACTTTGTTGAGAAAGAAGACACGGGAACCCTACTGATGGCTGTTCACTCAACCTATGAAGCCTCCAAAGACATATGGTATGTAGATACTAGATGTGGCAACCACATGTGTGGTGATAAGTCCTCTTTCTCAAGTTTAGACGACACACATCACTCTAAAGTTAGTTTTGGAGACAAATCTGGAGTGATGACTGCAGGCAAGGGAGATATCAAGATAAGAGCCAAGAATGGATTCACAGAAACTATCTCAAATGTTCTGTATGTGCCTGAGTTAAAATGCAACCTGTTGAGTGTTGGACAATTACAGGAAAAGGGCTATGAAGTCATCATCAAGAAGGGAGTGTGTGAAATTTATGATCTTACCAAAGGATCAATTGCAGTGATCAAAATGAATGCTAGCAGGCTGTTCCCACTGCAAATAACTCATGTGCAGTCATGTTTGATGGCAAAATGTACAGATTCATCTTGGTTGTGGCATTTCAGGTATGGACACTTGAATTTTGGTGGATTAAAGACCCTACAACAGAGAGGTATGGTGGAAGGTTTGCCCCAAATAGACATTCCTGCACAAGTATGTGAGGAGTGTACACTAGGCAAACAACACAGGCTGCCATTCCTTGAAGGAAATGCAAGTAGAGCGAAAGAAGTGCTAGGTCTAACTCATTCAGACTTGTGTGGTCCAATCACTCCAACATCAAATGGTGGAACCAGGTACTTTATGACTTTTACTGATGATTTATCTAGAAAGACATGGATCAGTTTTTTGAAGGAAAAGTCAGAAGCTTTCAGTGCATTTAAATCTTTCAAGCAACAGGTGGAAAATGAAACAGGGAAGACCATAAAGAGGTTAAGGTCTGACAGAGGTGGAAAGTACTGCTCAAATGAGTTTGATCAGTATTGTGTTGATCATGGCATTAAAGGGAACCGACAATTTGCATATACTCCCAACGAAATGGGTTTGAAAAGGATAAATGAACCATTCTCAACATGGTTAGGAGTATGCTGATGCAAGGAAATATGCCAAAAACCTTTTGGCCTGAAGCTGTTAATTGGAGTGTACATATCCTAAACAGAAGCCCTACATTTTCTGTGAAAGGCATGACACCTGAGGAAGCATGGTTTGGAACCAAACCTCTGTAAGTCATTTTAAGATATTTGGATGTATTACTATGCACACATTCCTGATGTGAGCAGGAAAAAGCTCAATGACAAAGGGAGAAGTGTATCTTTCTTGGTGTAAGTAATCGGTCAAGGCTTATAAAGCGTATAATCCAAATCACAAAGAGGATTGTTACAAGCAGAGATGTGGTGTTTGATGAACTAAACACTTGGGATTGGGAAGCAAACAATTCTCAGTCTTATTCAAGTCAGAATCTGATAAATGAAGAACCAGCTGAGGGTCAGCAAGGTGAAAATTAGCAAGGTGAAAATCAACAAGGTGAGAATCAGCAAGGTGAGAGTCAGCAGGGTGAGAATCAGCAGGGTCAAGGATCAGCAGACCTAGGTTCAGTAGACAGATCTCAAAGAACCAGAAAAAGACCAGCATGGATGACTGATTATGAGGTCACTGGTCTGTCAGAAGAAGCAACTTACTATGCACTGATGACAGAAGGAGATCCCACCACTTTTGAAAAGGCAATACAGGATTCAATGAGGAAGCAAGCAATGGATGATGAAATAGCATCCATTATGAGGAATGACACATGGGAACTCACTGACTTACCTGCTGGACACAAGACAATTGGGGTAAAGTGGCTGTATAAAAAACCAAGCTAAAAGAAAATGGGAAGATAGACAAGCTGAAAGCAAGATTGGTAGCAAAAGGTTACAAACAAGAGTATGGAATTGACTACAATGAGGTTTTTGCACCAATGGCCAGACTGGATACCATCAGATTGGTGTTGTCACTAGCTGCAAAACATGCATGGAAGGTACATCAACTTGATGTAAAGTCTGCTTTCTTGAATGGAAAGATAGGGGAGGAAGTGTACATTGATCAACCACCAGGTTACATCAAATCTGGGCATGAACATCAGGTATGCAAGCTTAAAAAGGCTCTGTATGGATTAAAACAAGCACCACATGCTTGGTACAGCTGAATTGATTCTTATTTTGTTAACAATCAGTTTGAGAGATGTCCACATGAACCTACCCTCTATGTCAAAACTGGAAGTAATGGTGATATCTTAATTGTTTGTTTATATGTTGATGACTTGATCTACACGGTAATAATGCAACTATGTTATCGATTTTAAAAGGCTATGTTATCGATTTTATATGAGTACATTTCGGATGAGCGAGACTTAGGGTTGATGCACTACTTCTTGGGATTGAGGTAAAGCAATCGGATGAAGGCATTTTCATAACTCAAAGAAAATACACTTGTGAGATCTGAACAAGTTCCAAATGAAGGATTGCAATCCTGTCATAACACTTACTGAAGTTGGAACCAAACTCACAAAAGCGGAGAAGGAAAGAAGGTGGATGCAAATCAGTATAAACAGATGGTTGGATGTTTGTTGTACCTCACAGCTACAAGGCCAGACATTATGTATGCTGTGAGTGTAGCTAGTAGATACATGAGTGATCCAACAGAAGCACACTTGAATTTTATCAAGAGAATACTCAGATACTTGAAGGGAACCACAGATTATGGAATCAAGTACTCAATCACTCCAAAGCTCAAGGCGATTGGTTTTTCTCGACGATGACTATGCAGTGATATGGATGATAGAAAAAGTACATCAGGGCAGGTGTTCATGATTAATGAAGGCATAGTCTCTTGGGGATCTAAAAAGCAGCAGATTGTGACCTTATCAACAACTGAGGCTAAATTTGTAGCTGCTGCACAGTGCTCATGTCAAGCAATTTGGCTAATAAGGCTGCTGAATGGTTTAGGACAGATGCATCAAGGTCCTATAACCATCTACTATGATAATATGTCAACTATAAAGCTGTCCAGGAATCCTGTACTACATGGAAGAAGCAAACACATTGATGTAAGGTTCCATTTCTTGAGAGAGTTGTGTGAAGATGGAGTTATTGAGTTGGTGCATTGTAGAAGTGAAGACCAACTAGCTGATTTTATGACAAAACCATTGAAGAGGGAGTTGTTCATCAAGTTAAGGAAGAGAATGGAGGTTCGCCTCATCAATGAAACTGGCTGAAGTTGGAGATTGAAGAAAACTTAGACTCATAAACTGAACTTTATTAAAATTCAGTTTAAGGGAGAGTTTGTTGGATTTATTTTAATTAAATAAAGTCTTACTTGTGTTTATTTTTCGAATTTGACTAAGTCTAGTCAAGTAATTAGTACATGGGATCATGTAGAAGTTAGTTTAACCCATGATCTTCACTTTCCTATTTTGTAGGCTACATTTTTGGTAGTATTTTCTATTTGTAATTTGGCTATTTATAGCTTACCTTTGATTAATGAAAAGTATTCAATTCCTCCAAATATTCTGAGTACATTTAACAGTACACAATGGTGAATATGATATTTTATTTCTGTTTCAAAGGGTATGAAATTGATTCAACACGATGATTCAATCTCTTCTACCTCATATTCCAAAGAAGATATTTTAATGTTGTTACAGAGGGTCAAGAATTTCAAATAGATGTATTTGAAAGATTTCCCGGACAACGATCAATCATCTATTCAATCTTGTTTATCATTATTATTATATTATACAGATTACCATCGGAAGTAAACATTGTTCCGATATACGAAGGGTTGCAACGCCAACATACTCCGAGGTGACTTAATAGTAGTCCTTATTCATCATATACTTATACTTGGACAACTTAAACTTGCCTATTGGAGAGTGCCTCACTCAGGTCTCAGGTCTCAGGGTCAGGGAGCAAAATTGAACTAAGAAAACTTTAGGGGTGAACAAAAAAACCGGAAACCAAACCAACCGGCCGAACCAAACCGGTCTAAACCGAAAATACATAAACCATGGTTTTTTGGTTGGTTTTTGTATTGTATAAAACCAAACCGTGAAAAACAATTTGGTTTTGGATTTCTAAGGAAAAAACCGGACCAAACCGGAACCGGATATATATATATATATATGTGTGTGTGTGTGTGTGTGTGTGTGTGTGTGTGTGTGTATGTACATGAATATAATTAGTAATAAAATGGGCTTTTATTCGCACTGCGCACCAATCCACTCGTGTACCATTCTACCCGCACACCACACTAAAACCAAATTTTCGTTAAATACATTGTAAAGCCCGATCGATCATCACAAATGAACCGACTTTTCATCGGTTCCCATCAATTATCGCTACATATAAATAATTAATATCTCATTCCATGATCTATTAATCACTTGATCAACTACTTCACACACGTAGTTTGATGCTCATTCTAATAGGACTACATAATGAAGATGAAATACAACAGATTTACATGGTTTTATATGATCGTCTTAGTTGGAAAATATGATAATATAATGTTGTGTACACACACACACACACACACACACACACACACACACACACACACACACACACATATATATATATATATATATATATATAGAGAGAGAGAGAGAGAGAGAGAGAGAGAGGAGCCAGAGTGACATTCGAGTTATGGTGTATGATAGGCGGAGAATGAGAATCTAGTATGGTTTTCATATGAATAATGACATTTAATTGTTTGAATCTGATAATGCCATTTCAGATGGGGAAAAAAGAGGACCAAAAACCGGAAAAAACCGTATCAAGTCGATCCAAACCTGATGAACAAAATGGTTTTTACCTAGCTTGTTACGGTTTTTCCGGTTTTCGGTTTTTTTTCCCAATCTGAAATGGCATTATCACGATTCATCATCGATCCAAACCGGATCGAAACAAAATGGTTTTTACTCAAATTATTGTTAAGTTTTGATTTGTAAATTTTAAAATCGTAAAAAATGATTTGATTTTAAAAATTGTTAAAAACCGAAAAACCGGACCATGTGCACCCTTGGAAAAGTTCTTCCTGTACTTATTAACTCCAAATATTTCCAACTTCACAAATTATTCTTTCCACGAGGCTTGATAACTAGCTGATCAGTAAGTTTTAGTGGGTTCTCTTACCTTCTACTAATTATTTTCGTTTTTTATTTTTCCGTTTTTTTTCCTATATGCTATGCTTAGGCAAAGAAAAACTGAAAGTTTTGATAATTCGTTTTGATAATTCATGTATAATTTTCATGGATTGAACGATTTAGGAAACAGATACCTGTTTCAGATTGCATACCTGAAAAAGGGAAAAGAGAAAATTTGAGTTTGTCATCTGAATCTAATTATCTAAACATGTCCGCTCTTGTAACCAGGATGTAGCAAACGTGTTCGATGAATTGCCTCAATAGAATAAAGATAAAGCCCCTTGCTAACTTCGTTCCCTCTGCGTTATTCTGTTCATCATCAACACCCAATGTGCTCAATAGCCGACGGGTTCTGAAACTATCAAGAAAATTTTTAGACTCAGACGTGACGGACTACTCGAACCTCAGCTTGGACTGCAATCCCTTGCATTTCAATACAGACTCAGCCAAAAGTGCTGGTTTTGTTGACAGACCAGTTCCAGGAATTCTAGTTGCTTCTTTGTTTCCTAGAATTATTGCACATCACTTTGTAAGACTTTTATCTCTCTTTCATATTTCCAAATCTTTCTTTTACCCGGGTTACCCCTTGTTTCCATTTTTCTTTTGTCTTTTGGAGTTAAATGTTTTCTTTCTGTGATTCATTCAATGTAGCCAGGGGCAGTGTATGTTTCACAAACTCTGCAGTTTAAATTGCCGGTTTATATCGGAGAAGAAATCAACGCAGAAGTACAAGCAACATTGATCAGGGAGATCAAAAGCAAATACATGTGAGTTGTAGTATTTATTTCCCCACTAAAATCTTCACAGTCTGAGGATTGAAATTTGTTGAATGAGTTTGCTTTCAGAACTGTCGGTTTGTTTATACATGTTATTAATGTGCAGGGCAAAATTTACAACAAAATGCTTCAAAGATGGCAACATTCTTGTTATTGATGGCGAAGCTACTGCAATATTACCTACACTTGAAATAGAAAATACTTAGAAATTGTGTGCCTACACGTCCACAACGCCTATGGAAATAGCAGCATCTCAGTTATTGGGTTTAGGCTTTGTATCCAACACATTGGCCTCTATCTCTTTGTTTTAACCATCATTGCAGCTACAAAATCGGCACGTAGCCATTGCATCTTTCATTATTTGCTGGAACATAGGTTGATAGATGATCTAACAGCAGGTACAATAATTTCTTCAATTGCAATACTCTTATTAGCAGAAAGACTCCATTGCAGTGAGTTTTCATTCTTAGAAAAATAATTGTTTTCTTATCTTCTTAGACACGTGTCTCACATCTAACTTGACCTAACCTATGAAGACACTCTCCAATAGATTTTCGCATAGTAGCGTTGTCAATCTGCTTTTCTTTCGGCACTAATCTTCACAACACCAGAAGTTTAGCAATCCCGTCTGCAAGTTTGTCGGTATATGTTAAAATTATTTAAACAATCAGCCACTATAAAATAAGTTACGACCATTTCCAGATTTTCTTTTCCTAAAAACATTTCCAAGATTGTTGTTGTTCAGGAAAACACTTTTTAGTTGCTGCACAAGAAAAAAACAGTGAGAAACAGACAACCTTGACATAGCTAGTGGGAACAAATTCAGAAGTGCTAGAAAAGCATCCTGCATAATGATGAAAGAACAACTTCATTATGCAGAATGAAGAAAATGTCCATGTAATTGTCAAAAGATGCCCACAACCTTTGTTTAAAGTTGTTATTGGTCCCGTTCGATGGACTAGCTATTAAATCACCTATCACATCAAAAGATAAACTTTCCTTACCTCACAACCTAGGTTTTAAGGATGACGTCCCCGCTTTTATATGTTGATGTGCCATATTTTCCTCATGATATCAGAACCACCTATTTATATACTCTAGTGTTGGTCTTCTTTGTTGCCTTGTAGTGCAATGTGTCATGAGACTCACACTTGAGGGGCGTCTTAAAATTGTTATTGGTCCCACATTGTGGACTTGCTATTGTTTATTTCGCCATATTAAGAGATAATTTCCTTTTTGAGGATTAAGCCCCTCCTGTTATATGTTGGTGGGCCATATTTTCATCAACCTTTCCCTAGGATTGTGTCACTTGTCGTCACAATTCTGGATCTGCTCTTGTAACCATTTTAACATAACATACCCTGATTTGACAGATTTAGTGAAATGTCACGCCCTGTAATCTATAACTGTAGTAATAGATTGAGGAATTCAAAGAATTCTGAAAAAATGTACATTCTAGGAATAAATCTTGGATCAAATCTAGGCTCCAACAACCATTTATCAAATGTAGACTAGTAGCAGGGGGGCTTGAGTGATAACCTGGAAAGGTGGTGTATCTGGGAGCCATTGATCTGTCCATATGTTTATGGATTTACCATCTCCCACAGTAAAACTGCACACCAGTTTGCAAGATAAGGTAAAATTGAGTGGAGAGATTTGTTACACATAAGATGTGTTAGAATTAATCACACTGTTTATGATTAATCTTAATACTACATTCCTTGTCCTTTATTAAGTTAATCCTTAATTTCTTTTCTACCCTTGTTTTTTGTCTAAAGCTTAATTCCTATAAGCTTTTGCTCTCTATCGGGCCCTGTTTTCTTGTTTGAAAGTCCAACTAGCCGTTAGGATTAGACTTCCAACGGCTAGTTGCTTTTTCTGTTGTTTTTCCGAGGTTTGGTTGTATTATATAAACAACCAGGCCTCTTTTACAATCTTTTAAGCTTGCTTTTAATGAAATAAACGACTAGTTATTTCTTTCTCTCTTTAAGCTTCATTTCTTACATGGTATCGAGCCTTAGGTTCAAAAATTCAAATTTTAAGAATTTTTAAATCATCATGGTTTCTTGAATCTCTTCACTACTAGTAATACTCATCGCAAACTACTCCTCTTTCTCGATCATCTTTCCACCAATAATGGTGATCTTCAAAACATCCAGCCTGCTCTTAAACTCAATGGAAAGAATTACTTGAAGTGGTCCCAGTTTGTTCGAACCTTTTTGAAAGGAAGGAGCAAGATCAGTCATCTTAATGGGACAGGACCATCTCAAGAAGATCCTAAGTTTACAGTGTGGGATGAGCAAGACTCCATGGTGATGTCTTGGCATGGAACTCATGATCCACGAAATCGATGATACATGTATGTTCATGGCCAATGCAAAGAAATCTGGGATCATGTGAAGGAGACTTATTCAAAAGTCAATGATGCAGCTCAAATCTATGAGGTAAAAACAAAGATTTCAAATACAAAGCAGGGTAATAGATCTATCACTTTGAATATTCAGTGCGATGCAAGGCTGTGGCAAGAATTAGACCACTACCAATGTATCAAGATGCACAACAGCTGAGGATGCTAATATTCGAAAGGATATTTGAAAAGGATAGGATCTATGCCTTTTTGGCCGGTCTTAACATGGAATATGACTCTGTTAGAGTTCGGATTACGGGAAAGGAGATCTCCTAGTTTAAATGCAACAATTGCTCTTATTAGAAGTTTGAAGAAAGTAGGAGAAGTGTCATGATTGACACACCTCCTCATTGAAAGTTCCTGCTTTGATTATTCAAGGCGACAAGAATACCAATGATAAGAACCCTACCTTTCAAAGGAATGGGAACACTTATCAAAAGAATAACAACAAAATTGGAGAAAAAGACTCTCTTTTCTGTTCTTTCTGTAAGAAGAGCAGGCACACCAGGGAAAATTGTTGGAAACTCCATGGGAAACCAGGGAGTGAAACCACCAACAGAAAGACTGCAAACACTGCTAGTGGCAGTGAAGAACAACAGAAGCACAGTGAGAATATCCAGAAGTCTGTGAATCAGAATCAAAGCACTACTCTTGGACCTTCAGAAATTGAAAAACTGAGGAAGTTCATTGAGTCTCTTGAAGGCTCATCAACCTCCTTAGCTTTTTCAGGTATGACTGGCATTAATAAACAGTTTGAAGGTCCGATAGAGTGGGTTATTGACTCTGGTGCCCACAGACCTATATGGTCTTCTCTTGTAAAAATCGACAAATTACAGATTGTGACACAAAAACAGAACCATTTACATTCTTTGATGGTTCTCCTATCCATGTCACCGGGATAGAAGACTATATGTTATGTAATAAACTTATCTTAAAAGATGTTCTACATGTTCCTAACTTATCTACTAATCTGATATCTATCCAAAAATTAACCAAAGACTCAAATCGCTTGGTTGCCTTCTCCTCTAACCTTTGCTTGATACAGGATCTTGTAAAGAAGGAGAGGATTGGGGTTCTTAAAGCTAGAGAGAATTTTGTATTTAGGAAGATCGGAAGAATGTTAGAAAAAAGGCCAAGTTGCTAGTTTTTGTCTAAGTCTAACACTGATAAACTATGGTTATATCATTATAGACTAGGTCATCCTCCCTTTACTGATTATTAAACACATGTTTCCTACTTTGTTTAACAACTGTGATTTAGATAGGATGCATTGTAATATTTGTGAAATGGCCAAACATAAAAGGGCCTCTTATCCTATTCAAAATATCGGATGTTACGAACCTTTTACTATTATTCATAGTGATATATGGGGTCCTTCTCCCAATTCTAATATTAATGGTCGTGTTTGGTTTGTTACTTTCATTGATGACTATTCGAGGGCTACATGGACATATCTTATGAAAAACAAATCGATCTCTTGGAGATCTTTCCCAAATTTTACAATCATGTCCTCACCCATTTGATCCCGAAAATCAAGAGGTGAGGGCCCGATAATGCAAGGAATACTTCAGCAGATCGCTAAGTCCTTTTCCGGATGAAAAGGGGTAGTACATGAGTCCTCGTGTATACATACCTCCCAACAGAATGGATTAGCGAAGAGAAAAACAGAGACACTTAATGGAAGTGTCAAGGGCAATAATGTTTCAAATGTTGGTCCCTAAGAACTATTGGGAGAGAAGGCATCTTAACAAAGAACTCATCTAATAAACAGTTACTACAAAGGTATTGAATAACAAAACCCTATTGGATGCCTAAAGGAGTTGTATCCTACTATGTCTAAATCAAGGATTGGGACCAAAACTTTTGGTTGTGTTGCATTTGCTCATATACATGCACATATGGAGAGGAAAACTGGATCCCAGGGCCCTAAGATGTGTGTTTATTGGGTATTCCAATACCCAAAAAGGATATAAGTGTTATCATCCTCCTACCAGAAAGTTCATCATCTCTAGGGATGTGACCTTTCATGAAGAGATATCTTACTTTCACCATAAAGGGGAGATCACTGCCCCTTACATGGAAACTGATCTTGACTTCCTTCAAGATCACAGTCTCATTCCTGCTACTAATGAAGGAAATAATTCTGGATCCTCTAGTGATCACAGTTTTCCTGTGGATACAGAGGAGATAATACCAAGAGAGAAAACTCTGTGTGTACACTTAGAAAGAAAAGAGACACAAAACTCTACAAATCGGTTCTCATCTTGGGATTGACCGTATTTACTACTAACCCGAGTCAGTCACCACAAACCCTCGGGAAAGTGATGATCCCGAGGCATTAGTAATGATAATGAGGGTGGTAGCACTGATTCAGATTCCCTCTCTGACAACACTGACTCTGAAAGTTCCGAAAATGCTTATGATGATCTACCTATAGCACTAAGGAAGAGAAAAAGGGAATGCACCAAACATCCCATAAGAACATTTCTCTCTTACAAGAAGTGTTCTCAGAATCACAAAAGATTCATAATGAATCTTCATAAACATGACACCCCTAAAAGTGTGAAAGAAGCCATGTCTGATGAAAAATGGTCTAAGGCCATGCAGGAGGAACTGCAGGCTTTGGAAAACAACAAAACTTGGGAACTTGTTCACTTACCTAAGGGTGAAAAGACTGTTGGTTGTAAATGGGTATTTACCACCAAGTATAGGTCTGATGGGACTATAGAAAGACATAAGGCCAGACTTGTGGCCAAAGGGTACACCCAAACTCATGGGGTGGACTACTTTGAAACATTTGCCCCTGTTGCTAAAATGAATACGATCAGATTCTTATCTCTTGGTACATAAACACAGGATGGAACATGCAACAATATGATGTCAAGAATGCCTTTTTACAAGGCAACTTGAATGAGATTATATACATGGCTGTTCCCCCAGGCTTTGAAAATTCAGATGGGAAAGTGTGCGAGGTGAATAAAGCTCTATATGGGCTAAAAGCAGTCTCTGGGCATGGTTTGGCGATTTGCTAAATTCATGCTTGACCAAGGTTATAAGCCAAGTCAGGGTGATCACACCATGTTTGTAAAACATGGAAAAACTGGGAAGAAATCAATTCTACTTGTGTATGTTGATGACATCATTGTCACAGGTGATGATCATGAAGCCAACCATAATCTACAAGAAGGAATGATCAAAGAATTTGACATCAAGAATCTGGGCAGACTCAAGTATTTTTTGGGGATTGAATTTGCCTACTCAGATCAAGGGATTTTCATATCTCAACAGAAATACATCCTTGATCTTCTTACACGAACCAGCAAACTTGGATGCAAGCTCTTTGCAACTCTCTATGAGAGTACAACCATGGCTTGAGTACTTCACCGAGGATAAGGATGTTGAGAAGTACTCTATCAAAGATTAGTGGGCAAGCCGATATATCGGCACACACTAGGCCGTTTTATTGCCTTTCTTTGTCAATGTGGTCGGCGGTTTATGCAAAATCTAAGGTATGCCATCAAAGAAGTGAGACAGAGATGCACTGAATATCTGAAAGGTTGTCCTGGCAAGGGGATTCTCTACACAAGGAGAAATGAATTGGATATACAAGCCTATACAGATTCAGACTATGCAGGAGCTATTGAAGATAGGAGATCAACCTCTGGTCACTGCATTTTCTTGGGAGGCAACCTTGTGGTTTGGAGAAGCAAGAAACAGCCTGTTGTGGCTAGATCCAGTGCAGAGGATGAGTTCAGATCTATGGCTATAGGGATCTGTGAACTTCTTTGGATGAAGATAATTCTGAATGACTTAAAGGTGGTGTGGAGGAGTCCTATGAAACTGTTCGGTGACAACAAATCGAAGAATTGATATTGCACGTGATCCATTCAACATGATAGGACAAAGCACATTGAAGTTGATAGACACTTCATCAAAGAGAAACTGGAGAATGGCCTCATTACTACTGAGTTTGTGCCCTCCAAGGAACAAGTGGCAGATCTGTTTACTAAGGGCTTACCTGGAAAAGTGTTTTATGAAGATGTTGGCAAGCTGGGCATGTTTGATATACATCTACCAGCTTGAGGGGGGGTGTTAGAATTAATCACACTGTTTATGATTAATCTTAATACTACATTCCTTGTCCTTTATTAAGTTAATCCTTAATTTCTTTTCTACCCTTGTTTTTGTCTAAAGCTTAATTCCTATAAGCTTTTGCTCTCTATCGGGCCCTGCTTTCTTCTTTGAAAGTCAACTAGCCGTTAGGATTAGACTTCCAACGGCTAGTTGCTTTTTCCTGTTGTTTTTCCGAGGTGGTTGTATTATATAAACAACCAGGCCTCTTTGCAATCTTTTAAGCTTGCTTTTAATGAAATAAACAGCTAGTTATTTCTTTCTCTCTCTTAAGCTTCATTTCTTACAAGATGCATTATTATGTTTATAAGTGTTTGACAACTTTGGAGACTAACATCAAATTAGGATGAATAAGTGTTGACCATATATATATATTCTACCATAATCCACATCAAGGAACTACTAAACGGCCCTCAAAGGAAAATGGTTGTTGACTTTTTGTAGACGGTTCACACCGGTTAGAGCGGTTGGAGACGGTTGCTTGTGATTGTTTTTTTTTTTCTTTTCTTTTTCTGCCATTTTCAAGCCTTTTTCATCTTGAAACTGTTGAAATATGTATTTTAATTTGGTGTAGTTATGAAGTTTTGTTCTCATTTGTGGAGTTTGTTGCTTCATTGATAAAGTATATCTTCTTTTTATCAAGTAAAGGGAGCATATATTTTAGTAACTTGTTCATTTAATAAAACGAAACGAATATTATTATAAGCCTAAAGTCTTTATTATCTATATCCACTGCTAATGTTACTAGCAAAGATTTTCAAACATGAAAGTAATTTACAGAGGTTATATATCTAACGTTTCTTTTTCTTGTATATGTTGTGTTTGTATTTCCTTGATTAATTGTGGAATGTTTCATTTATAAACTATTTGTATTGCATTGAAATGTATATACGTACGTATATCTTCTCGTATGATTTTGGGCAGTAAAAAAGCTCTGGGAATCCTGGAAACCAAACCAACCCGAACCTAACCGAGATCAATTCAAACCAACCCATTCGTTTGGTTTGTGGTGTAAATTTTTTCAACCATGCCGGTAAATAGATTTTGTAACCGACCCGAACCCAATCAAACCAAACCAAGCTCACCCCTTGTTAATACTTATGGTGGATTCACAATGACAGTAGATCAGGGGACGTCACAAAATCCACCATCAGCATCCACCGTAGGGTACAACTGTGAATTTGAACGATTTGGATATTGTTGTGAGAAAAAAAATCACGATTTTCAAGATAATGACGAAATGTGCTCCATATGGGTCTGAAAATTAAAAAAAACAAATGAAGAAATAAACATTTTTTATGAAGAGAGTGTGATGTTAAGACCTTGAAGAAATGATAAAATGTCTGAATGTTGTTAATAATGAAAGAGAAAACATAGGAGACACCACTTTCATGAAAGAAATATGGCTGATAGTGATATCTGTGAAAGATGTACAACCCAACCTGAAGACATGGAGCATGTCTTCAGAACTTGTTCTAAAGTGTCTGGCTATTGGAATACCAATGATATTCTGAGAAATTTTAAAGATGATTCTGCATCCTTCCTTTCTTGGATATGTAAAAATATTTCTGATTCTTCTTGGATCAGAGATAGGCAGTTTAAGGGTCCCAGGTCTACTCTCTTCATGTTCACTTTATGGAAAATTTGGAAGGACAGAAATTCAATTGTTTTTTATAACAAAAGAATTATCATATCTGACTCCATTAATTCTATATTGCATTGTTCTCAAGAATATATTAATGTGGCATGTTCTAACTCTTTGAACCCTGTTTTGAAGGAACCTAGCTGGATATCTTGGGATCCCCCTCCTCAAGGATGGACAAAGGTTAATACAGACGCCAGCTACATTGAGTTTGATGAGAATGGCAATGGTATGGTTGCTATTGGAGGGGTCTTCAGGGATAGTCAAGGTAGATGGATCAGAGGATTTATGGGCTCCATGGGCAGGAATTCGATATTTCAAGGAGAATTGATGGCTATCAGAGAGGCATTGTGGATCGCTAAAGACTATGGTGTTACTCGTGTTATTGTTGAAACTGACTCTTTGAGTGGTGCTATGGCCATTGCTTCTAGATCTAGGAACAAAGAGGGGGAGCTTTGATTGATGATATCGTCGCCTTGATGAACTCTGTGGAAGCTAAAGTTTGCTACAGCCCGAGGGAAGGAAACAGAGCCGCGGACCAAATGGCCAGAATTGGGCAACAAAGTAGCAATGGAGTGCAAAGGGTTGATACTCCTCCTGACAATGTCCAATATATTCTGAGTGATGATTTAAGAGGCTTGTCCCTTCCTAGATTCTAGTTTAGGCCTGTGGCCTCTTTTGTATCAAAAAAAAGAGAAGCAAAATCGTACTTGCCCCTACGGGCGGATGATAGAGCAGTGATGTTATAGTGACAACATTGCATTTGAGCTGAAATACTGAAATTACTCCATCTGTTTTTTTATCTGTCGTTGAGAGAAGAATCACACTGATTATGAAAGTAATTATTATGTCTAAAATATAGTATTAGAAATGTAATTTTTTTATTGAAGATGTAAATATTTTGTTAGTAAAGAAGTTTTAGTATTGGAAATGTAATATTTTATTAAAGATGTAAATACTTTATTCGTAAAGGAGGAAAAAATAATAAATGATGCATTGAATGTAAAATGACAGATAAATAAAAACAGAGCAATTTCTAAAATGTGACGGATAAAAAAAACGGAGGGTGTACATTGTATCGACTTATATTAGCCAAAAATATGTACATACAACATTTTGCAAATTGAACAACTGAAGTGTAACGCTCAATTTACAACTTCCACAACTTTAAAGGCATGTATTTTTTTTTTTTTTTTTGAGAAACATTGAGATTTATTTATTTAAGCGCTGTCGATAGTGTAATATTCCGATTTCCGGAAAAGGGTAGACGTGTCATTTTGTGAAAACGAAATATTAGTATTTCTTTTCTTTTATTGGAGTTAAGTATTTAATTGATTATATATATATATAATTTTTGAATTTATGTATATAATTAAAGGGATTATTCTGATTTATGGTAATTAAGGGTGTTTATGGAAAATGGGATTAATTGGGAGTTGGTATTTAAGGAAATTAACACAACTTAATCCCCATAACCTAATTAATCAGAAATCAGTCTTTACGTTCTTCTCCTGTGGCAGAATGCGACACTTGTCAGAAAGTTAAAGCAGAGCATAGAAGACCAGGAGGAATATTTAAGCCTTTGGATATCTCCGAATGGAAATGGGATAAGATTACGATGGATTTCATCACCGGTTTACCAAAGACTAAGGGAGGACATGATGCGATTTGGGTAATTGTGGATATGTTAACTAAATCCGCCCATTTCTTACCAACTAAGGTTGATATGTCTTTGAAGAAGATGACAACACTATATCTGGATAATATAGTGAAGTTACACGGAGTTCCTATCTCGATAGTTTCGGATCGTGATCCGAGGTTCGTCAGTCGGTTTTGGAAGAGTTTACAAGAAGCTTTTGGAACCAAGTTGGATTTGAGTACGGTCTTTCATCCTCGAGATGATGGACGATCGAGAGAGACCATCCAAACACTTGAGGACATGCTAAGAGCTTGTGTTTTGGAAGAAGGTGGATCATGGGATAATTACCTACCCGTAGCGGAGTTTGCCTACAACAACAGTTATCACGCAAGCGTGGGCATGCCGCCGTTTGAAGCTTTGTATGGAAGAAGATGTCGAACGCCACTGTTTTGGGATGAAGTCGGGGAAAGACGAATCACAGGGCCGGAATTGGTTGAACAGGCTAAGGAAAGGGTTCAGTTGGTTAAGAAGAATATGAAGGCAGCACAAGGCATGCAGAAAAGTTGGGCTAACGTTAGAAGAAGACCTCTTGAGTTTGAAGTCGGTGATAGAGTGTATCTACGAGCCTCACCGATGAAAGGAGTGAAACGCTTTGGACAAAAGGGAAAGCTAAGTCCAAGGTATGTTGGACCATTTGAGATTCTGGAAAGAGTTGGACCGTTGGCTTACAAACTACAGTTACCGGAATACATGTCAAGGGTCCATAGTGTGTTTCATGTTTCGATGTTGAAGAAGTGTCTGACGAAGAATGATGTTGAAACTACGGTTGATCCGGAAATCCTTCGAGACAATCTTGCTTATAATGAGAGACCTGTCAAGATTTTGGACCGGAAGGAAAAGATGATCAAGAGGCGGATGATCCCATTGGTTTTAGTTCAGTGGAGCAATCATTCACCCGAGGAGGCAACTTGGGAAGTTGAAGATGATATGATCAGTGAATTCCAAGAGTTTGTTGATCTACCAGGTATGTTCTAGTTTCGAGGACGAAACTCCTTTTAAGGGGGGAGGAATGTAATATTCCGATTTTCGGGAAATGACAGAAGTGTCATTTTGCGAAAACGAAATATTAGTATTTCTTTTCATTTATTGGAGTTAAGTATTTAATTGATTATATATATATAATTTTCGAATTTATGTATATAATTAAAGGGATTATTTTGATTTTTGGTAATTAAGGGTGTTTATGGAAAAAGTGATTAATTGGGAGTTGGTATTTAAGGAAATTAACACAACTTAATCCCCATAACCTAATTAATCAGAAATCAGTCTTTACGTTCTTCTCCTGTGCGCAATTCTTGAGAAGAGAAAAGGGCCAAGAGAGTTGTCACAATATCTGAAGCGTTTCTTGATCGTTTTCAGATCGGATTGGAGAATTGGAATCGTCGTGAAAAGAGCACCATTTGGATATCAGTTTGTGGAAAGTGCAGCAGACTTTTCAAGGCTGTTTGAATCTGGTTTTTTGCTGCAATCAAGTAAGAGGCTCTTCGTATGAACTCAATTATCGTTTATGAGGTTTAGATCATATTTTAAGATGTTTTAATGCTAGAAAGATGAGTCCTTTTGTTGATCAATGATCATAGATGTTATGGTATGTTTAGATATGTTTTTCTGCGTTTTACTGTGCTTAATTTGATGTTAATTGGGTTAGAAACGGATTAGAAATCGTTAAGTGTTGAAATTAGGATTTAGGGCAGCAGGTAGAATGCGTACGCATTGCTAGCAATGCGCATGCATTCCTGTTACAGGATTTCAGGTTTTGACTTCTGGACGCTGAATGCGTACGCATTCAAAAGAATGCGCACACATTCCTGAGCAGAGTTCTTCGTTTTGTTTCGGTTCTTTGAATCGTGCGCATTCATAAGGATCTTGCCACGCATTGTTCAAAGAGAGTTTAAGCTTAGTCTTTGGTCGGTAATGCGTACGCATTGTAGTCAATGCGCACGCATTGTTTGGACAGACAGTTTCCCGCAGGTTTTGAAGCAGGTGCGTACGCATTCCAGCTAATGTGCACGCATTGCCCCAGTTTGCACTTAATTGATGTTTAAGCTGTGTCATTCAGTTTTAAACCCTTATTTTATGAAATGTTAACAATGTAAAAACATAAACAAGTCTGAATTGAGCTTTTGATTCGTTCAGTTAAAACACCGAATGTACTCTTAAAGAGAGTTGAAGTTCGGATCCGTCAGAAGAGCATGAAAGGCTTGTGCTTTGATGAATTAGTATTCATCAATGTCTGTGTAATTGCTAGGCCTTGTTTATGTCTAGTGGTCTAGGAAGAGAGTAGTATTTGCGAGGGAGATTAATTGAAAACACTTATGTGGTTAGTTAATCATTTTAATAAATACGTACTTGACTAGTAAAAGATTAAACAACATGTCTCTCTTGAATAGGCACCAGTCCATATCGCGATGTGTGTGCTACCTCTGAAGGTGGAAGAACTCCGTAGGTCAAAAAAACCCTAAGTATGGAGGGACTCTACTGAGACGCGCGTACTATTGGAGTCTACCTATTCTAGACTTCGTTGATATTGGTGTGATCCACTAATATGTTGCAATCGATATCTCCTGGTGGATAAACATCAGGCGTGGTGCCCTTGAGTGCGGTTGTAACATAGATAAGTTAAGTAGCAACGTTTAGTCATAACCTGTTGATGGACATGAAATGAACCCCAGATTGAGTTGGTCACACATGAACAACTAAACGGATAAATATCATTTCTTTATAAATTATAATTGTTGTCATAGCTTCTCTCTTTTATTAAGTACCTTGTACTTACCTCAAATGCATGTTTTCTATGTGTTTGTGGGTGAGAAGATGAACAGGTTGATCAGGGTTACGAGGATGAGTTCGATGATGACGTTTGACGACGCCTCGTGAAGAATTTTTATTTATTTATTTTGTCTTTCATTTATTAGGCTGTTGGAGTACTTTTGGTTTAGACTTTTGATCTTTCGAGACTTGTAGTACCCCTTTACGGTTCTTTTGAGATTATCGTACGTTTCTTTTAAATGTCATATTTTTCTTGAATGTAATAAGGTTACATTTCCATCTTTATATTGTATTCTATTCTTGGATTTCTATTGGAAATTTACTACCCGAGTCTTTTGCTTCCGTTTGCTTATTTTTGATACGACGTAGTAGAGACTTACGTATGAAATGAATTTATTTTTATTTTATACGTGCCGAACGTTCCTTTTCCGGATAAGGACTCGGTGTTCGGAAACGAGACGTTACAGATAGCGTAAGCATCCATTACGTCAGAGAGTGGGTGAGAATCCCAATCCTTAAAGGAACACAAGCTAATATCTTTCCTAACTAAGAGGTGTGGTGGCACATTTGATATTTGTTATTATTGTTTTAATTCCAAAATATAAATGTTTTGTTGCCTAATTTGATTCTCACCATGTTCCCATTTAACTAGTCGATTGGCAAAAAGAATTGTTTATCTTTTTAATTAATTTGATAGTGTTACATTTCCAAAACAATACTTATTGATGGTGAAACTTAGAGAATAAAAACAATAATAATATTTTTTTTTTTGAGGAAATAATATCTTCTAAAAAAAAATAAAAAATAATGCATTAGTCGCATGCAAGATTCTTTTATAGTTATTTTGGTGTTAGAGTTAAACTCGTTAAATTGGAACAAATAGAATAGTACTTCATACCATTTTTTCTTCGACTTTATAATATTCAACCAATTTCTTAATTTTTATCAAAATATATAAAATAACTTATGGTACGTTTGTTAGGACGGAATGAAATGATTAAATGTTTGTGTATGATTATGAGGGAATGGAATGGAATGAAAAATGCCCATTTTCATTCCTTTCAAAAATGGATGTAATGCGATGAAATAAAATAAAAATCGACAAAACACGTGGGTGATGGAGTAAGAGTGGGTGGGTGGTAGGGTAGGTTAGGGTAGATGATGATGTAGGATAGGTAGGTAGGGGTAGAGTAGAGTAGGTGGTGGGATAAGGTAGGTAAGATGCGTAAGGTAGAATATGGTGAAATATGGTAGAGTAGGATAGGATGGGGTGGTGGGTAAGGTAGGGTATGGTGGGGTGGTGGGTAAAGGTAGGGTGGGTAGGTTCTGGTAGGGTAGGGTGGTGGGTAAGGTAGGGTATGGTAATATATGATAGGGTGGTATGTAAGGTAGGGCAGTGGTGGGCATGGTGAAGTGGTGGGTAGGGTATGAAATGTGTGATGGATAGGGTAGGGTGGGGTGGGTGGGGTAGGTAAGGTAGGATAGGGTTAGGTGGTGGGTAAGGTAGGGTAGGGTGTGGTGGTGGGTAGGATAGGTAGAGTAGGTGTGGGCGGGGTAGGGTGTGGTAGGGTAGGGTATTGGTGGGTGATTGTGGAGTAGAGTATGTGGTGGGGTAAGGTAGGTAGGATACGTAGTGTAAGATATGGTGATGGTGATGGTGGAGTTGGCAGGGTGGTGTGGGTAAGGTAGGGTAGGGTGGGTAGGGTTCGGTAGGTGGGTGGTGGGTAGGGTAGGTAGGATGGGGTGATAGGTAAGGTAAAGTGGGTAGAGAGGCAGGGTGCAGTGGGGTGTGGGGTAGGGCTACCCCACCCCACCCTACCACTTCCACCATATCTACTTTTTATTTCATTTTTTCACATCTCAAACGCAGTAATAGAATGAATTTATTCCATTCTATTACATTTCATTCCATATCATTCAATTCCTACGTAACAAACATGCCATTATCTAATCGAGTCCGAGTTTTATTTCAAAAACAATAAGTGTAAACCTTATTGATGGACCAGTCTTTTTTTAGTAATGTTCTTTTACGAAATGAAAGATATAATATTGCATGGGATCCAAATATTTAAGATGCAAAGCTGAAGATAATAAATTTTAGGAGATAATAATAAACTATATCTATCTATCACAGATAAATTTTTGGATGAAGTGGTTTAAAAGGACAAAAGATGGAAAAGATGGAAAAAATGGAAATTAGAACACTAGAAATATAAATTGGGTGAGAATGACAAATCCATGTTCATAACCCAAAATCTCTATCAAGTTTCTTCTTGCAGTGAATCGGCTTCCAAATATAATGTTTCATTATCACACTGAATTAAGGATATATCCTTTTTACCTAGAAAAATATTTCACTGTTCTCTTTACATATTTCTATGTTTAAATTATTTTTTTTTAACAATAAACCCTAAATTTTTCCTCTTGCAATTTTTCTTCAAAATTGATTTCGGTGTCAATTTACAAGATCCATAAAGAAAAAGGAAAAAAAAAAAAAAAAGAAGGTGTTTTTGTAATTTTATTTATTTATTTATTTTGAGAAGGGAAAAGGTGTTTTTTGGGGGTCAGACAAGTTCAGGTTTTTCCTAGTCAAATCGTGGCAATAGTTGCGAAAGAAAAGCATCTGTTCATTTCAAAGAAGAAAAAAAAACATCTGTCGTTTTGTGTTGTGTTTGAAGGACGACTCGACTCGTGGAACTTCACAGCTCCGATGCGTGGAAGCTGCTTCCACTAAAAAAAAAATGGCGATCACGCTTTCAATGCTACCCGTTTTCTTAATTTTCTCCATTTCAATTTCACATCCGATCTCCGTTTCACCCTTCTCTATACCCTAATCATAGCCAATAATCGTAGCATTCAATATTCTAAAGAATATTTTGTCACATCAGGTTGATCGATTTATTCCTTTCTTGATCCTCATTATATGTTTTTCTTTGTTCATCAAATTTTTTTTTTTCTCTCCGTATGTTTGTGTTACATGATTTTTATTTCATTTTTTTTAACTGGCATTTTTGCAGGTACATTTTCCAATGGATATTGCGGTGTATTGAAGAAGAAATGGCGGTGGAGGTGGCGAAAGTGTTGTACATAGTGGTGGTGGACACCGTTGAGGAGGGTAAGGTAACGGAAGATGCTAGGCATACGTTCCGCTACACGCGCTCGGTGTTGCAAAGTACTCTGCAGCTCATGGGTTGCAAAGCTCGCCATGCTTTCAAGGTGGTTTGTCTTATTTGTGTTTTTTTGTTTTTTTGTTATTGACGATTCTGTATTAAAGTTTCTTGATTTTCGTACTGAAGATGCTGGTGAATGGAGAAGTTGTTAACAAGTTGCTTACATTGGTTTATTATACATTGTTCTGCTTGTTGTCTTGACATTGCTGTATATGGTTACACCGTTACAGTGGCTGATCATGAAAAAAAGGAAAAATTGTGGAGTTGCAGTCAATGTAATGAGACTTATGAAGGCTTGCAACAGTGATTCAAACCGAATAACTTGTGTAACATGAATTCACTGAAGCCGTTTATTATGGTCAAGTTGCAATAGTAGTAGTAAAATTTACAATAGAGGCAGAAGTAGTAAAGCTTTTATTTTTGGAATCCTAATGCAACTTTAATGAGTTTGTGGGCACTCTATAACTAGAGAAGATTTACCTTACTCACCTTTTGTTTTGTGAGGAGGGTCATTTGTCCACATTGCTGCCCCTTATCGGTTTACAAACATGTGCTCACTGTTGTTATGTTTTCTGTATGCATGCCAGAGAGCCTGTTGCTCAAATTGATGTTGACTTTTTAATTTGCTTCAGTTGATATATTCATTTTTTTTTTTTTCAATTTGATTGAAAAATGGAAAACATGCTTAATCTGGTTACAGGAGTTGGTTTGAGTTTTTTTAGGCCGTTTCTGCAGTTATCAGCATTTATAAAGTGGTCGCCACAACATTTCTATTTTGGACTTCTAACTCAAATGTATTGGCATTTTCTCTAGTAGTATGAACGAGTTATCATGTTTAGTGCGTGGCCTTTTTTCGGAAATTATTCTTGTTGGTCGTGTTACATTCCAGGTTACTTGCAGGGTGCTTAGATAACACTAAAATTGATTTCTTCAATGCATAACCCTTATGAAGTAACACACGCATACTTTTGTGTTCTTTTGTATTCTCCCCTTGCATTTCGTTAAGATGGCGCTGCATGATTTTAAGTTGTGTTTTCCCACTTGAGTCTCCTTTCAACATAAGTGCGATTCTAACCACATGGTCTATCAGCTTATGATGTGTACGCCCTCAAAAGAGACGCTTCTCTCATATGAGTGGGTAGATCTTATTTTGGCAGTCGAGGATTGGGTAAGTGTACGTGGCCTTCCTGTGCTATGATAAAGTTAGGATATGGCTTGAAGCAGTCTTCTCTCTGGTGATAACTGACACTAAAGAAGCGTATGTCTGCTCCTCCCTCCAACCCTCCAGGGGCCAGGGGAGAAGGATCGACTCATTAAATTGGAAAAACTTGATAATGATGGGAGTATGGTATATAAGCTTTGCATTTTCCTCTTCCTTAGAATTCTGTTCTTTCTGTGGTACCTGACCCACTTTTAACTGGGTGTAACCACAATTAATATGTTTTAGTTTTTCTCGGGGCCTTTTTATCTGTTGCGTCACATTATCCAGCAAATATAATCCAAGCTCTTGTGGTATTAACTATGATCTGATGAAATAAAAGTTGCACTAACCTGATCTTCTCCAATATGTGTATCTTGTACCTCTTGCTGATTAGTATTACCTTTTTCTTGATCAGATTAGTAAGCGGGTTTTTGAGATGATGAGAACAGAGTGTCTTGGGGATAATTTGGTAACATCTGCTGGAAATATATCAGGAGTGGACAATTTGAAAGTACTACGCAATCATGACGAGGATAAGATTTTAAGTTATATATCTTTGGATAAGACAATGGGAGATGTTCAGCCTGTTGCTCAGGATCACAATGAAAAGAATCAGCCTTTCGAGTTGTATAAAAAGCGCACAACTGTAGTGGTCAACAGAGAGACATTCTTAGATATTGTCTGCAATGCACTCATGGAGTATAAATATGTGGGCCTCAATCAGAGGGCTAACTTGGCTTTAGCTTGCAGGTAGAGATGACATCTTATGCTTGTTTTAACGGTTTTTCCCATCAACAATGTTTGTTCCTAAAGGTAGAATTTATGCTGCTGATAACTTTTAAGATTTTGTTCCCAGAACACCTGGAGAAAGTATTCACCTGCAGTCATACTTAATACTTACCTGTGGACATACTTTTATGCTTAGTAAAGTATTATACTATTTTGTTTTGTGCATTTTTTTCCATCTAAATTCCAAAATCTCTTGTGACCCAGTTTTAAATAAAAGTTAACTCTGTATCTGTTTGTGGTTACAGAATCAGAGAAAGAAAGGAATCTGTTACTGTGCTGTTGTGTGGAACCAGTGGCTGTGGCAAATCTACTTTGTCTGCTTTGCTGGTACATGGTTTTGCTTCCTTACTTCGTGTACATTTGCATGTCAAGAAATGGGGTCATTAGAGCTTCTTAGATTGGAGAATATGTTTTAGCTTCTACAATCTACTATTGACAGTTTGCAGTCTACCTTCGATTTCCGGTTTTGGCATGTTTTGTTTAACCATCTCTAGTTGGTATTCCATAGGAAGCATATTAAACTGCCTGACTTCCCTTTTGTTTGTCACATATTACATGGTTGCTATCAAGTGAAGGGCTAATAGGTTCAAGATTTTACATTTCTTTCCTGAGGAGAAATGAAAGCGGTGCAGAATGAAAATATGTCGATGTAATTCATGAGGAAAGAACATAATTTTTTTTTAAGACAGGAATGATTTTGATGAGGGTCACTTAATATTGGCGTGGTGGGAGTAAATTTGTATGCTAAGACATTTTAGTCTCGAATGGTTTACATTATGTATTCGTGGATTCGTTTTTGCTTGCGTTTTGGATTTCAGATACCAGTTATTCCTTCTCTGAATCATATGTCTGCAAAAGTTCTGTTTTTTGTTTTAACGCTTTATTGAATTTATGATGTATTAAGTACTTATTTCGTATTTTCATTTGTATGGTAGGCTAGCAGGTTGGGCATAACCACGGTGATTTCAACAGACTCCATAAGGCATATGATGAGGAGCTTTGTGGATGAAAAGCAAAATCCCCTACTTTGGGCTTCAACTTATCATGCCGGGGAGCATTTAGATCCGGTTGCTGTTTCAGAAGCCAAGGCAAAAAAGAAAGCAAAGAAATCAGTTACGATTTCAAACCCTCAGCCGGTGAAGGATGATATGCTGGAAAATTCACTTAGTGAGAAATCCCATGTGGAAGGGAATTCAGGCGCCACTGACTTGATTAGCCCGAAGCAGATGGCAGTTGCAGGATATAAAGCCCAAAGTGAGATGGTTATTGATAGCCTTGACCGCCTTATCACTGCATGGGAAGAACGTAAAGAATCCGTAGTTGTAGAGGGTGTCCACTTGAGCCTTAATTTTGTGGTACATATACTTTCATGACTAGTCTTTGGTTTCCTTCTCTGCGATAAAATCTGACCCTACTGTTTTTATGGCCAAGCAGATGGGACTTATGAAAAAACATCCTTCGATCATACCCTTTATGATATACATCTCAAATGAGGAGAAACATATGGAGAGATTTGCTGTCCGTGCAAAATATATGACTCTAGATCCTGCCAAAAACAAGTATGTTAAATATATAAGAAATATCCGCACCATCCAAGAGTATCTCTGCAACCGGGCTGACAAGCATTTGGTGCCAAAGATAAACAATACAAATGTTGACAGAAGCGTGGCAGCCATTCATGCTACTGTCTTCAGTTGTCTCCGAAGACGTGTTGCAGGAGAGCAACTATACGACCCCATAACCAATACCGTGACGGTTATTGATGAGGAGCACAGGAATCAATGTGCTGCAAATTCCCTAAGCTCAAAAGGAATGTTTCAATTGATTCAGCGCAAAGGTTCTTCTAGGCATTTGATGGCGCTGCTGAATAATGATGGATCTGTTGCAAAGGCTTGGCCTGTTGGTTTGACGGATGCCAGTGGTAAACCCATATTGGAATATTCTTTGTCAATCAGGACAAGAAATCCTATGTATGGTCCGCTGCAGATTGGTAAGGCTGAGCCTGTTAATTTGCCGTTTGGTAACTTTGGGATCAGTGCATGGCCGAGTGATACCGGTGGCACAAGCCATGCCAGCAGTGTTGATGATCTTAGGGGTGACGTGACAGACAATGGTAGCAAATATCATTCATCGTGTTGCAGTTCACCTAGGATGTCTGAAGGGCCTGCAAAAGAGGTTTGTCTTTTATGCATATGTGAAACCTTTGAACTTTTATTGCACAGAAACATAGCTGATTTTACTTATCATCGGTGAAGTTAAATATCAGATCTGTTCTGCTTTGTCAATAAATTCCGATATTCCATATATTTCTTTTCTGATTCTTTGGCCTTGTATATATATATATATATATATATTTTTTTTTGCGCTCAGCCAATGGAGGAAGATTCTGTGCATGGTAGTGATGAAGATGATGATACACCTGAGGTTGGCAGTGATGAGGATATTAGTGATGGTGCTGAAAATAATAATGAAGAGGTATGTATTGTCAAATGCTTTACCGACGACATTTCTTTTATAACATGTTTGAAAATTACCAATATAGATGAGAGTTTGGTATTTTTGAAGTTCAATGCCAATCATTCTTATGTCGAGAATCCACATCACTCACAGGTGGAGGGATCAGTAGATGAGGGTTCATCAAAATCTGATGAAGAATATGATGATCTTGCCATTGAAGAAAACGGTTATTTATCCGACGATGATGAAAGGCTCAGCAACATGGTGCAGGATTCAGGGAAGCAAACAATCAAAGGAACTAGTAATAATGAAATCCAAGGAGAGAGATACAGGCAAAACCTTGATAATTTCTTGAACAACTCTAACAACAAACATGAAGGTGGCAAGCAGCCACCTGCACGTTCATACTCTGCTTTTCTTAGAGATAGAAACGAGAGGAGGGGAGCTTCAATGGGACATGTAAGAAACAGAAAACGTTCTATGAGCATCCCTTGTTTAGATGAACGTGACGCCTGGTTCTGGAGAAAATAGTCCTGTGCTTTTTGGGGCTCCTCTGATGCACTAGTAGTTTAATGGTTTCGTCGACGTGTCTGTCTTTTTGCAGAATTTTGTCTTGGCATGAAGTTGTCTTCTTCTTCTAGAGTAAGTGCCCAGTTTTTTTTTTGTTTTTTTTATTGGAATAGAGATCGACGTTTGACATAATCCAAGTGTGATTTACTTTTATGTTGATTGATCATAGCAGTGATGCTTCAAATGCAATTGTAACCTTTAGATCTAAATAGCACAAGGTATTGTCTTTTAATTTATTTATTTTCGGATTATGTGTGGTTAGGATGCTACATACATGGTCTTTTTATCAACTTGTAACGAGTAGCTGAACATCTGCCAAGCCTTTGCTTTAGAGGGGGAGGGGGTGAGAGGTGTGGATTGCCAACTACAGTAGAAGCAAATAATTAGTTGGTGTGTGGAAATGTATATATTAGTAAGTATCAAAAGTATATACATGCCAGATCAAACATTCTGCAAGATTTTATCTCATGACAGTCATGCAATAATCAACGAGCACAATGAAGTTAAAAAGATTTTTATTTGAACGAACTTGGCCGAAAGTAAAAATCAAATTGCAATCAGTCCGACTTTCATGCCTGCCTTCATGGTATACAACCAATAATCTAAGAATAGAGCTTCTCCGCCATATTAAAACCTTGGCATTAGGCAAAGGTCCAATGAGAAAAATAAATCTAAAGATGAAAAATCACCCAGAGGAGGGAGGCACAAACAAGCTCATGAGCAAAGCCCTGCTGCAACTCATATTCTCGTTCGTCGTACATCCCACGTGCTGCAGTGTTTCGGATATTGATGTGCAAACTAATACAATATTTGATGTTGATGAAAGATGATGTACCTAATTAAACAACTCTATCTTTGGTGACAGGTTAAAGCCACCCACCACATTCTCAATTGCTTTTATCACATAATAATCGAGAATCCAATCTGCATTCTGCATTCTGCAAGAAATAAATATTAATAGCTAAAGCTCATAATCAAGGGCAAACCATGAGCGCACATATGTGGCTCCAAAAAAACCAGGGATAGTTATTTCTTCAAAACTTGTTATCTTCAAAGACATTCTTCTCTCTATGCAAATCTTAGGATACTCATTCAAATACTACTGCTTTAGTATCTCTCTATGATCAAAGCAAAGCAAATTAGGTGAACTGTTCCATCATATCATCAAATATATAAAAAAGCATGACCAATGCAGAAATCCCGTACCTTCTTAAGGCTTGTCCCAAGAAGAAAGATCACAATTCAGAATTAGGAAGCTTTCCCAACCACATTGTAACCCCATTTTTTCACAATACATAACCACTGAATCCATACGCTATTAAATGACTTAGGTATTCCCAATGCACACATCAGCAGTTGAGGAATAAATTCCCCAGTTTATGCCTAATATGGTACTTGTTAGATCAAGTGCTGGCTTTTGCAGGATAACATGGCCCATTTAGCAACTACCCTGACAACTCTTTCTCTTTGTAAGAGATAACCGTCTTCGCTTCCCAAATAGAATCCAATGGGGATGGATTCATCACAAACACAAAACCCAGAGTTCAGAATAATTAGCCCAAGGAAAAAACAACTCACAATGCAAAGAACAAGTTACACTTTGTCCCAAACACTTCTTTCTGTTCTGCTAGCAATATCGTAACCCCTCAATGCCCTTCTTCCCAGCTTCTCAAATGTCTTTTTAGCTGCATGGTGAAGTCACACCACTCTCCTTTGGACCACATTCATCAAATGCATACATGTTCATTATGGAAGCATTTCTCTATTTTTCATCTTGCAGTATGGCAATTAGTTCATCATACAATTTTTCATCTTGCAGTATGGCAATTAGTTCATCATACAAATCAGATTCTGAAATGATTTCGACATCTTCCTCTAGTATGCCCCACCTTATATGATCTTGACGTCTCAGTGTTTCAAATAAATGAATAAAATTCAGAAATTCAGATATCATACCCCTTTTAAACAAAATGCTCAAAACCGAATTGGCTTCTCCAATTCGACCTGATTTCGATAAACTATCCATCACCATCTCAAAAACAGAATATTCAGGAAACAAGCCTTTCATTAACATCCGGACAAGGACACACAGAGCTTCGTTCATCATCTGTTGCTTGCAGTAAGCACCAATCAAAGAATTAAAATTTTCATCATCATCACATTCAATACCTTTCTTTTGCATTTTCTCTAATAGATCTTTCACTACCTGCATGTTCCCAACCTTACAACATGCATTCACCAATACCCAGTATGTATCAGAATTTGTGTGAATTATCCTTCCCGACATTTTGTCGAATAACGACAATGCTCCTTCAACATTTCCTAATCTACAATATCCATTAATTACTAAATAATATGTATAAGAATCTACCCTAAACCCCTTATGAAGCATCTCATTTAGTATTCCCTCGCAATCTTCGATTTTTCCAGAACTCGAAAACCCATCAATCAAAAATTTATAGGTTTCAGCACTGAACTCTACTTCTTCCTTTCTCATTAAAACCAAAACCTCATTCAATTCCTCGAAATTCCACCTCTTAACACACACATCTACCAAAGCATTCCATGTAACAATATTAGGCTTGATTCTTCTACCTACCATCTCTTCCACTAGTTCTCTAGCCCTCTGTGTCTCCCCATTCCTACACAACCCGTCGACTATTATAGTCAGCGAAAACACCGGAACCTCAATGTTTAACTCAATCATTCTATAAAAAAACTCTAGGCCTAATTCCAACTTATCATGTTTCATGAGCTCAATCAAACAGACAATACATGTTCTTGCATTCACCTCAAACCCATTTTTTACCATAAAATCAAAGGTCTCCAATGCCATTTCGAATTCCTGGCGATCAGAATACACTTTAAGCATCAAGTTGAAGGCTTTAGCAGAAATATCTGGTTTAACAAAATTATTCTCTAAAAAAACGACTATATCAGAAATAGGGCACCTGTAATTTTCACGAATCAAGAATGAGCCCAAAATAATCTCTGCATCAATAAAGTTTCTACAATGGATAAGTCTACAAACAAGGGTCAAGTTGATTTCAATATTTAGATTAAAAGACAACAAAGATTGGTTCTTTAGGAGACAATGGAAGAAATCAAGACATCTAGGAGTTTTGATAAGTGGGTCAGAAAGAATAAGGTGGACAAAATGAGGGGTAAGCTTGGAGAGGAGTGTGGTGGTAGAAGTGGGGATGGATTGAAGAGTTGAGGTGATTAAAATGGTGCAGATGATTGTGTCTGCAATTTTAGTTCTGGGGTTTAGAGAAGGGTTTGGGAGGTAGCATCTTTTACAGTTCTGAGGTTTTGGAAGAGCTTCTGGAGTGACATCGGACGATGGATTAGCAATGGCCATTCGTCAATTTGACCCTGGCAGGGGCGTAGTTGTTGGGCTTTCATTTTTCCGGTATACTAAATCTAGAATCATGGACTAAAACCGTAGAATTAGGAGAGGTTTCAATATGGCCCTTCAATATAGAATTGAAAAATGGGTCTAAAGGCACAACGCTTCTTTACTTCTGCATAAGAATGGTAATTTCGATCTAATTCGTTGGATATCCAACCAACCAACCCTATCCGTTAGGGTAGGTATTTTTAAGGATAGGATAGGGTATGAGTTTGATTTTTCAAAACCCGTTGAGGATAGGGTAGGGTTTATGTATTCTCTATCCATCATAATACTCACCCAACCTAGCATCTATTATTTTTTAGTATATTTAAAATAAAAAAATTGGAGAAATTATGTATAAAAATTATAAAGAAAATTAATAAAAACATCACTTTTTTAAAAAAGGAAAAAATAGTAAAAAAAACAAGTCACGTTGTCACTAAGAAAAAGAAACTAAATAAATATTAATTCAATTAATACTCATGCCTCAATTATTGATAGTATTTTACAAAGATTACGATTTCTCTTCCGAATTGGCTAGTTTCTATTGCATTTTCCGGCAACCTTAGGTTGTGTTTTTTTTGGGTTGAAGTTTTTTTTTGGAGTTTTTTTAGATAAAGTGATTGAAGTAATTATTAGAAAGTAGTATGTTTTTTTTGAAATTTGTGTAGATTATGAAATGATTGGTGAAATAAAGTAGAATAATGAATAAAATAATGATAAAAAAGGTAATAAAGTTGATAAAGTAAAATGATAAGAGATGATTTAATATTTTTTTATTTGTAGTTGAAGATTTGATTGGTGGCAGAATTATAAGAAATGATTGGTGATGTAATGTAAAAAAGACTCCCAAAAAACTCTTTGCAAAACAAACAGAGCCTTAGTGTTCCAACGTAGCAACAAAAATGTTAGAAACTTAGAATTGTTCTTATATCAGCTTTTTGGTTGTTTTAGCTTCTTTCAATTTTATGATTTCTGTAATTAGTTCTTCAACTGTAATTCATTTTTGGGTTTGATAGCTATGTTTTTTTTAAAAATACTTTTTAAACTTTATAATGTTTTGTTACATTCGTGACAACTTCTACGTCTCTCACCTATCCGATGCATATCATATGTTGACTATTCTTGAGGAGGAAGATAGTGATATACATGAAGCTGATGGTTAAATGAAATGGTCTTTCTTTTGTCTCTTGCTTGAACGAATAATTTATAGATTGAATAATAAGTGTTTGCTTTAGTGTTGGTTTTAAAAAATTATGTTTTGACTTGATATTGATCTAATATCTTTTTTTGTGACCACTTTGGAATATTAATGTGCTTGAGTCATATATTCATTGCAATGGTAACCAACTTGGACAATTAATTTTACATAAAAAATTATCAATTTAAGTTGTCGATCAACCTATGTCATTTGTTTCGATTTGCAAGTTGGTTTTCTTTATTATATGAAGTTGCTATACTTAATTGAGAATAAACTTAGATATCCATGGATATCCACATACCCGTGAATATCCGTATGGGGAGGGTATGGGTTTGAAGTTTTCTACCCGCATGGGTAATGGGTAGGGTATGTGTAAAGAATTTTTTTGATCGGTAGGATATGGATATAGCCAAACCCGTACCCACCCGTACCCATTGCCATCCCTACTTCTGCATCTTTGTTTATGATTTTTTTACTTACACACACCACATACAAAAATAAATATAACATTACTACATTTTAGTTTAATATTTTCCTTGATTTTTTTTTCTTTTTCATAATTATTGTAAATACAAATTTTCACTCGTTATCTCCTAACCAAAACCCTAATTACTCCCACCTTCCTTCCAGCCAACCCCATCCCTTTGAAAAACTGCCACCATCCTTTACACTGAGCCACCCCCTTCCTCCTCCCCCAGCCACCCCAACTTTACCTATCCTCTTCCCTCAGCCGCCTCTTTCCTCCTCCCCAGCCGCCCCAACTTTCCTACAGTAAATAAAACTCCTTCCCCGCTGCAAAACCAGCTCCACCTTCTCTGACCATGCTGCAAATCGCGTCTCCTCCCTCCCTCTAATCTGTAAATCGCGGCTCCTCCCTTCTTCACATGTAAATCACTATTTCTCCCCCGTCTATGGACCTGTAAATCGCGAAATGATGGTGGGAAGAAGATGGTGATAGTGGGAAGAAGATGATGGTGGGGGGTTGATGATGGTGAAGGGTGGCGGGTTGATGGTGGTTAATGGTGGGAAGAAGATGATAATGGCTGGTTGTTTGAGGGCTGGTGGGAAGGAGGTGGTGGTGGCGGCGGCTAGAAATGGGGTTGAGAGTAGGCCTGTAAGTGAGCCTTAAAGTTCGATTCGATTCGGCGTGTTCGGCTCGAAAAAGTTCGGTTCGAGGCTCGGCTCGTATCATCAAACGTAGAATAGGGCCTTGGAAATTGGTATCCGGACAAACGAGCCGAACATGTTCGGCTCGTAGAGTTGCAGGGCTTTATTTCAGCCTACACTTTATAACTCAGTTGGGCCTTCATTTATTGGCAACCCAATCACTAGCCCAAACTACCAGCCTCACATTTCCATGTATATTACCATTACCCTAATTATTATTACATCAAAAAGAATTCAGCAGCCGAAGTCTACATAAAAGACTCCACCCCCTTCAACCTCTCCATTTCTCTACAAGCCGTTCCACCTCCCTTATCTGACATTAAACCACCCTGCCGTTTCCACTCTTTCTCTTCTCGATTTTCTCCTCAAATGCTTCGATTACCATCCTGATAACACAATCGTCAAACCTGTAGATGTTCTTGATGCGGCTGCATCTCTTTGTCTCTCACAATCACAAGTCACAATTTCACTCGAGTCACAACTCACAAGCACAACGGAATCATCTGAAATTCTGAATCTCAAATTGGGTTGCCTCATTCCTTCATCTCACCGGCGGCGAGATGTCAGATTCAGGACATTCACCGGACTCATCGGAGCGCCCCTTTTCGATGACAGGTCCGATTTCATGTTTTTGACTAATTTTGATTTGAATTAGGTTTTTGAATTAGGTTTCAATTGAATTAGGTTCCCAATTGAATTAACAGTGTGTCAGTGTCTACACCCTAATGTAATATCAGTATTATACTTTTTTTCTTGACAGTATATCAGTTTTTTCCTTGATAATCAAGTGCTATTCATCAACATGTTAGTTTTTTTTTCACTCTTTACCCATGTTTCATTAAAATTTATTCGTTTAGGCCTGTAAACGAATCATACCCAAAAGTGATATACTGATATTACATTTAATTGTTTAAACCCTAATACCCTATGATGACTGCTTCTTTTGTTGATTCTTCAGATACCCCCCTCTGAATAATGATATTGAAATATTGCGGTTTGACATTGAGGAAGTTGCTAGTGAGAAAGGAATTGGCGGCAACTCAGATTTGGGCAGGGTTCGAGATGGATTACATTAAGGAGGGCTGAGGAAGATCATGAAGATAGTGAGCCCTTGCGGATCAAGGTAAATTAAGATCCGGCAAGTGTGGGATCATATGGAGGTTGTGACACTTCTTGGTGGTGTTCAAAAGAATAAATGCAAGCATTGCAAAAGTCTGCTATCGCCTCGACCAGGTGGGACTACAAGCCATCTTATTAGGCACTTGAAACAGTCTTGTCCATTCAAAGACAAATACTTTCCCAAACCACTAAATGATGGTACTACTTCTTCTCATGGCCTTCATCAATCTCAACTGCATGGGGTTGTGCTATCAGAAGGTGAAAGTTCTATATCTACTTTTACATTTAGTTTTGAGAGAGTTAAAGCGCTTCTTTGCACATATGGTTTTAGCTCATGAGTATCCCTTTAGCATTGTAGAACATAAAGTGTTTAATGAGTTCTTGAGGGCCTATACTCCTTACTATAGAAAAATCAAGTTAGTACATGGTTAGGAAAGAGTGCTTCAATGTTTATGAAACTGAAAAGAAATGATTAAGGGATTTTGGGAAGGTGAATAGAGTTAGATTAACTCACGATTGTTGGTGGTCCAGGTTGAGAGGATAGGGTACATGGTAATTACTGATTCATTACATTGATAGAAACTGGACTTTGCAGAAGAGAGTACTCTCTTTTGTTAATGTACCTCCACCTCATAATGGAGCTGCATTGGCTAAAGAAGTACATAGGGTGTGTAAAGTGTTTGGAATTAGTGACAAGGTATCCTCTGTGACAGTTGACAATGCATCTGCAAATGATGCGTGTATATCTATTTTGAAAAAGGATTATGATTTGTTGTCAAATCTTGTGTTGGATGGTAAACTTTTTCATGTTAGATGTTGTGCACATATCATAAATCTATTGGTTAGGGATGGTGAGCATGTTATTGAAACAGTTAGAGATGGAGTGAAATACTTGTTTGGATCAGAAAACAGACTTTCCTCTTTCAATGAACATAGGCTGAATTTAAAGTTGCCTCCAAATAAGTTAGTATTAGACAATTACACTAGGTGGAAGTCTACTTATGTGATGTTGTCTACTGCTTATAAGTACAGACAATGCTTTAGTAAGTTTGGGGAAGATGATGAATCTTTTGCAAAGCATTGCCCTTCTGATTTTGAGTGGGATGAGGTGAATGAAGTTTGTGAGTTCCTTGAGGGTTTTTTGGATGTTACTAACCTTATTTCTGGAAGTAATTATCCAACAGTGAATCTGTTTCTTTTGGAATTATCTAGAATTAAGGAATTGATCAATGGCCAGTTGGATATCTCTTGTAAAAAACATATGCAAAGTATGGCTGCTAGAATGGCTCTTAAGTATGATAAGTACTGGGATGAATGTGATTTGTTGCTTAGTTTTGGTTCAATTATAGATCCTAGATATAAGAAGGAGATGATCAACTTTGCTTATGCTTCAATGTACCCTTCTGATTGTAAGATGAAGGTTGAAACTGTTTTGAATAAGTTTAGTGAACTATTTGATCAGTATGCTAAGATCTATGGTGATGAGAAAGGAAGAGGACCAGAATCTTATAGTTCCTGTATACAAATACCTCCATCTTCCACAGATGGTAAAAGAAAGTTTGATGAGTTTATGATGAAAATGCAAACTAAGGGGAAGGAGAAATCAGATCTTGAACTGTATTATGATGAAGTTTGCTATCCAAATGTTGCCAATTTTGATGCCCTTGCTTGGTGGAAAAGGGAATGAGGGGAAATACAAAGTGTTATCCAAAATGGCCATGGATATTTTGTCTATCCCAATTACAACTGTTGCCTCAGAATCTACCTTTAGTGCTGGTGGTAGAGTTATTGATAAAAAAAAGAGCTTCTATGAGAAGGGATACAATTGAGGTTTTGCTTTGCGGTGGAGACTGGATAAAGGAAGCTTATGGAATCAGATCATGGAAAGAGGTATACCTAATTTACATGAATTTTTCTTAATCTTAACTAATGTTTCAATGTTTTGAAGTTACTAATGTGTGTTGCTATTTTCAGGGGAATGAAGATCCCATTGAATTGGAATATGAAAATGAATATGATATGAAAGATCCTTATGATACTAGTATTGGTAAGTGGTAACTACTAACTTATACTCTGATTTCCATAGATTTGAATTCATTTTTGTAATATGTTGGCACCTGACTCTTGTTATTTATGTTGTTTTCAATAGATGATGCTGCAGAAACCATGCAAGAAGTTCCTTCTCAGGTTGTCCAAAAATCAAAAGATGTCAACACAACAAAACAATCCAAACCTAGCAATAGCGGCTAACCACCCTCCAACAAAAGCCAAAAAAAGGCAAGGAGAACATGAATTGGCATTTGGCACTTGGGAATTGAGATTGGGATTTGGGAATGTAATAATATTTTGGTCTACTTTAGTCTTTAGTACTTTACTAGTTAGTAACTACTAACTAGTTAGTAAATTCAGCCTATGTTACTACTTATTATGAAGTTATGATTTATGAACTTGTTCAAACTTGAATTCATTTTGACGTTTTGGGCATGTAATATTTTGGGACTGTAAGTCTTTAATATTTTGGACATGTTATGTTATATTTTGGGACATGTAATGTATTATTTTGGTTTTGGACATGTATTTTTGAACTAGAATTATTTATTGGGTATTTTTGAATTTTCGGACCGAACATGTTCGAACTATTCGAGCCGAATAATACCGAATTTTTTCCCTTTTTTTAAGTTCGAATACGAACCGAATTGATGTGATCCAGTTCATGCTCGGAGGATACATCATTCGTGCTATTTATGAATATTATTTAATTAATTAGGAGTTGGTTTTATTTTATATTGATTTTTAGCACTTTATTTATTTATTCTTTTATTAGCCAATAGAAATATTTCGCTTTACTACTAATATGAGAGATAAGCGCGATTTTTAAGTGGGAATTTCTCCCACATTGCTTAGATGTTTTTTTTTTTTTGGTTGTAGTTCATATATAAGGCAAACACTAAATATTCATTCCGAGACAATTATTATATGACAAATCGGTTTATTGAGGTTTACTCAACCAAGTCGTGAGACTTGAATATCACTTCTTGAGTGAGAATTTTCTTTGTCGTAGAAAGTTCAACCCTTTGAGGATTTACCAAAGATTGTGAGCATTTGTTGGGCGTTCTCTGCCTACGATTTAGTTGGATTACTGGTGCAGGATGATCATTGGCTCGTTATTGTTCTTAGTTACTTCCTGGCAAAACATCGATCCTGGTTCCAACCTAATCACATCACGATTAGTAGCAGAAATTCAAAGAACTTCGGTGAGCAAATATCCCTTTTATTATTGTTTTCCTTTATTCCGTATAATTCAAAACAAAAAAAAATCTCTGTTCTTATTTGTTCTTGTTTGGTCGATCAGCATCATCATCATAAAACAAAAAAAAAAAAAAAACTTTTCCAGCCTTCTTTCTTGCTCGTTCCTTGCACCTTTATATGAAATAAAATTTCTCCTTTCTTTTAATTTTTTGAGTAACCTGCTTGTGACTGAATTTGCTGCGACTTTTGCCCTATAATATCCTATTTGACTTTGATCCAACTTTTCCATAGTTTTTATTTCTGATTGGATAAAAAAAAAAAAATCAGCCCTAGTTGATCTTGCGTATCATCGTTGGAAAAAAAAAAATTTGCTCCTGTTTTCTTTCCGTCCAGCAATTCCTTCAAACCTCAATTTTGATCTCCGGTATGCCTGAACGAAAGTATTGATATCCTGTTGATATTCATAATTGCAGCCGGCCCTAGCTTTGTTAAGTAAAAATAAAAATAAAAAAAATAAAAAAAAAATCCCAGAAAATCTGCCTTCAACTTTGACCCATCATTATCAATTTGCTTTGTTCCTGATTGGTTAAAACAAAAAAAAAAAAAAAAAAAAAAAAAAAAAAAAAAAAAGAGAGAAGTACCTTATTTTATTTATTTATTTTTTTTTCGCAGCAAGAGTCGGTCAATCAAAAAAAAAAAAAAAAAAAAAAGTGTCACATTTTGGACGAAAATATCACACCCGTGAAATATTACAGTCACCTAATTTCATTACTTTTTCCGTGTCTTTACTTCTCACCTTTCATACTCTCATTAGCAACCCTTCACACATCATCCCACTCATTTCTATACCTTTTCTTGGTCTCAACACCTGTGTAGTGTCCCTTCTAGAAGTCGGTTTGATTGCTATTTACTTTTGCTCGCTTCTTCTGGTTAATTTGACAAAGGTACCTTGTACGACTTAGAAAGAGGGAGTGTAAATGGTGAGAGTTGTGAGGTAATTATGGGGCTGCCATCATTTAGTGGTGCACTGATGGTGATGCATATTTTTACTTGGGAAGTTTGAGTTGAGAGCCTATTATTTTGCACTATATAACTATTCAGATGCGGATAAGTGCTACTTTGCACCACTTCTGTTCACAGGGAAGGCTTCGCGATGGTGGACAGAATTAAAATTTTTGAGTCATATACATAAGGTACCAAAGATTAGTACGTGGAATGCTATGAAAAGAGAATTGCAACAGCAATTTGTGCCCCCTTGTTACTTGGCTAGAGTGATGCTTCAAAAAGAGGAGGATGCGAGGATAGAGGAAGAAAGACTCCGGATACTAGGGATACTCGCTAAGTGGAAGAAGCAATCTGAGCAGAGTAAGCAAGAAGAAGAACGATTTAAGAAGAAAAGTGAACTGTTTTGGGCTGAATCTCGACGAAAATGTAAAGAATTAAAAGATGCCATGAGCACACGCCATGAGGAAACTATTGCAACCGTTGAGGTGGAGAAAACTCTTGATGAGAGGCTGCCTTGTCCTATTGTGGATGAGGTTATTAACAAGGTGGAGGCATTGGTTGATGTGCATCAGGTTGAGAGTGTTGAGGCATCTGAGTTTATAGTTGATGTTGATGATGCTTCCGTGGTTGAGATGGCTGTTGCGGATGCGGAGACACAGGTGGCCACCGTTGAACCACCATTGTATTGTGTTACCCCAGCATTTTCTTTGCAGGTACATGCTTCTTTTGTTGGAGGCGTTGACAATGTTGCCAAGTCGGCTGGGTCGCTTGCGCACTTAAAAGATATACGCGCAACACATATTTATCATGATCCATTTTTGGTGCATTGTCATCCTTTCGATTTTGTGGTTGCTGATTATTATGTTGGTCCCCTTCGTTTGTACAAGAGGCTGGTTACTCAAGTGTTCACCTTTATACTTTTCTTGGATGTACTTCACTATGAGGGCCTACTCACATATGTTCAGCCACGCTTACTATTCGATCCAGGTGGATTCGAGGACGAATCCTTTCGAACCGGGAGGGAATGATGTGATCCAGTTCATGCTCGGAGGATACATCATTCGTGCTATTTATGAATATTATTTAATTAATTAGGAGTTGGTTTTATTTTATATTGGATTTTTAGCACTTTATTTATTTATTCTTTTATTAGCCAATAGAACATTTCGTTTTACTAACCATAGGAGATAGGCGCATTTTTAGTGGGAATTTCTCCCACATTGCTTAGATGTTTCTTTTTCTTTTGGTTGTAAGCCTATATAAGGCAAACACTAGCTATTCATTCTGGAGACAATTATTATATGAAAAATCAGTTTATTGAGGTTTACTCAACCAAGTCGTGAGACTTGAATATCACTTGCGAGTGAGAATTTTCTTTGTCGTAGAAAGTTCAACCCTTTGAGGATTTACCAGCATTGTGAGCATTTGTTGGGCGTTCTCTGCCTACGATTTAGTTGGATTACTAGGTCTAGGATCATTGGCTCGTCATTGTTCCCCTTAGTTACTTCCTGGGCAAAACATCAGATCTGGTTCCAACCGGAATCACATCACGAATCCTGATATTTTAGGCTCGAAAATTTCGAGCAGAATCGAGCCATGTATTCGAAAATGTTCGAGCCAAACCGAACTACTCCAGGGTTCGGTAGGGTTCGGCTCGTTTACAGGCCTAGCTGAGAGCATTAGGGATTTTTTTATTAGAAAAATTAGGTTTGGGATAAGTGATGTAGTTATTTATTGTTTTTTTAAGTATTGGACTAAAAGAGTGTTTTAGAAAATGGTGGTGTAAGAAGTAATTATTTCATTTTCTGTGGTGTTTGAAGTAAACAGATAATAAAAATATTGTTGTGGTGCCGAAAGTAATAAACCGTTGAGCCGAAAGAGAAAATGTGTCAAACGTAGAAAGTGTGGTGCCATTAGAATCCCCCATTGAAAATTCTTCTCTTTTTCCCCTTTCTTTCTTCCACAAAAGGAGGTCCGATGACCTAAAATAGGAAGGTGTAGGGTAAGATATGGTGGGGTAGGATAGGTTGGGTACTATCGAGTGGGTCTTGAGAAATGATAGGGTAATTGGTTGGGTAAGGTTGTATATGATACGGTAGGGTAAGAAAATATGTTGAGGTAAGGCGAGGTATGGTAGAGTGTGATAAGATGGTTTGTAGGGTAGATGAGTGGTGGCGTGGGATTGGATGTGGTGGGGTAGGGTAATGTAGGGTTGAGTAGAGTTCGTAAGATAGAGGAAGAGTGGTGGATGGGTGTAATGGGGTGAGGTAGGTTGGGTGGGGCAAGGTAGGTAGAATAAGGTGGGTGGTGGAGTGAAATGGTGGTGAGAAATGGTAGGGCATGGTATGGTGTGTTGAAGGATAATGTTGGATATTGTAGAGTGAAGGATAGAGTAAGGTATGGTTATTAGGGTGAGGTGGATAGGATATGGTGGGGTGAGGTAGGGTAGAGTAGGGTTGGATATATGAGTGTTGGGTGGTGGGGTTGGTGAGTGGTGTGGTATGGTATGATGGGTGGAGAGGTTGGGTGTGGTGTGGTGATTGGTAAGTAGGGTGGTAGGTAAGTCAATGTGGGTAAGATAGTGGGGTGTGGTGTCGTAGATAGGGGCGGACGCAGGATCTTAGGTTATGAGAGATAACGGTATAATTTTTTGTGAAGTGGCTGTGAAGAATCTTTATCATATTAATTGATTTATCCTTCCTATCGATTGCCGACACCTTTGTGAAGAACTCATGTCACACCAACATCACATAATGCACATTCATACAACAAAACATCAAACATGTTGGTAGCTGCCGGTTATGACGAGAAGAAAAAAATTCGAAAAGATGGCTTTTGCCAACTCGAAATCGCTGAAAGAGACTGAGAAGTGTTTTTTCATTTTTAAGAGGAACCTCAAAACGAAAACGGAATGAATGATGATAGCCAATTCATCAAATTAGTGGACTTCGTTCGCTTTCTTTTCTTTTCATTTTGAGACTATAATTTTTATTTTTTATTTTTTGACTTAGATAGTAGTTTATCATTATTATATTTAATCACTTAAAGAAACTTATAATAAAACTTTTTAAAATGCATTACTTCAGTAATGACTATATATTCATATTGGCATGATACAAGTTTTATAGGGTTCTAGGTTTAGTAGACAGGGTGGTAAGAACGATAGGACAACATATATTGTTTTCAAATTTGATCATGATAGTCTATACCTATAGTATGATCGATGAATATCATAAGATGAATCAATGTAAAAAATATATTGTATCATTCATTGTGACACAATAATACAAGTTGCAAGCTTACAGCAGTAGCGATTCCCATATTTATACCCATAGTCGCAATTAAATCTCATGGTCTCACTGTAAATGTGTGATATCCCACATTGGAAGTGGAGAAAGCACATCACCACCATATAAGTGTGAGACATAAAGGTGTTGTCAAATCGGGTTAGCCCTTTTGGACCAAATGAGGACAGCGGTCTAAGCAATTGACCGGACCATTTATGACTTATATTTAGCGCTACCAGATCCAGAGTCTAGGGGTAGCGCTAACAGGCCCAGAGTCTAGGGGCGTTATAGAATGGTAGTAGAGCCGACTGTCATACGGACCTACGTGCCTTTATAAGTGTAAAATTTGATAATTGCCTTTATAAGTGTAAAATTTGTATCTTGGGGGAAGTATTGTTGGTAAGTCATATAGCATTTCTGTGTGACTCCGAAATCCTAGAAATACTTTTAAATTGGTTCTTTACCTAAGTCTCGAAATTCTTGGATCATAGTCAGACTTTCTTTATGTTCTTTAATTTTATGACTTTTAGATAATAAAAAACATCAATTTTTTTTATTTGTCTAGCTAATATAAATCAGGAATTGTTTGGTGATTAACTACAAATTCCTGTGAGATCGACATTATATGTACTACTCGATAAGCCGTGCACTTGCACAAGGATTTAATGATTATCTATTGAAAATCATACATCATGTTTTGTGCCTTATTATTAGCAATATAAATAGGCAGAATTCGAGTTGTAATCACAGCTTTTGCATACCAATTAACATTATCACATTGGCATACATTAACTTCACCATTATCATTTTTTTTATTCCAAGCAATTTCATGTGTTCGTGGTTCAATATTTGAAGTTTTTATTTAACACAGTGTGGAATGAAGTAGATATCATCGTTTAGAAGAAGTTACTTGTTCTTATTATCGATTATGTTTGTTGAATTCTTTGCAATTATGATTTATCGTGTTTCCGTGTGTACGATGTTAGGCGAGATTTGTTCTTAACCAAATCATGTAAAAATTAAATTCGAACCCAGTCTATGATTTAGTTTAGATTTGTATGTGAGAAATAGAAATTTAGATACGTACTACGTGTCTGCCGGCATTGCGGTAGGTCTTAATGCCAGAACGCTCATTGAAGAGGATGTAACCGTTGTTGAGGTCGGGAACGACTTGTATCGTATTGAGCATATAGGACCATGATGACATGCAAAACGTCAGCAAGAAGAGTCTGTAGACGTCCTATGGCATGCCGACTATGAGAGACCGTAGACGTCTTGCGTCATGCCGGACAGAACACGACATGCGCCATGTCGGTTGTTTAATATAAGACCTTTCTACATTGTTCTGAAGATGGACCTTGTTGATTAGAGACCCGATCTCAAGTTCAGCCCATATCAATCCATATTCTTAGATGACCTTTATTACTCAAATTGAGGAGTGAGGGATGATAAGTGTCGCGTGTCTGATAATGATTTTCAACCCTCAAATCCATTTCCTCCATGGAGGACCCCTGCCTTGAATAAAAACTGAAGAAAAAAACACCAGCATGCGTGGCATAAACATATATAATGATTTTATGTCATGTGGCAAACTATACAACTTTTATTTATTTTTAAAAGGAATTCAAACTATGCGGTTCAGATTTGTTTACCGCTCAATTCGACGCATGTGGATATACCACACAAAAAAACATCCATTACAAAGATATATTAACGGCATTAAACGCATTTGCAGACAAGAGAAAACAAAACCCAATCCGTTTTTGAAACAAAATGGAGAAGAAAAAGAATAACCAACTAATATCTAAAAAAGATGCCTATAGGAAAAGACAAAATTATAACCCAATAAGTCAATTAACATGAAGCAACATGATAAGTAGGAGAATTCACAAAACTAATATTGAGTACCATGTCTTACTAAAAAGAGTATCTGCGTTTTCTAGTCACCAAATACAGCAGAAATACTAGTACCATCATCTGTAAGAAGTAACAAGAACAATAAGGGCAGCACAGTAAATAAAAGAGTATTATCTCTATCCATATAGATCATCATCATCAGCAGCACCACCGGCTGGGGCGGGGGCAAACGGGTCTGGTCCACCAGGACCTCCGGCGGCGGCGGCGGTGGTATTCTCTGCGAACCGGAACTCAGTTCCGAACCCTCTGGACTGATGCAGAGTCTGAGCAAATGCCTGATATTTGCGAATGTCAGCATCGCTCACACTTCTACGTGCAAACTTCATAGACTCCTCGAAATGAGCAGCCTTGATCTCTGCAACTTCCTCAACATCCTCGTCCATTATATCTGGATTCTCACTTCTCCTCCTCTCTTTTTCTATGTCCTGCAATACATGTCAAGTTTTAAATGAGGACCAGACAATCATGTGCATATGAAAAGCTAGAATTATTACATGCATAACATCCTAGTTGTTAAACCGCACTAGGCAAAGCCTAGGTTGCAAACACAATGCCTAGGCGATCATAGCCTGGCGCCATAAACACCCAAAACCGTATTATAGAAGAATGAAACAATAATAAACTATCCCCATGAGTGAATCACATTATACAAGCACACTTTTATTAATAAATAAATAAAAACAAAAGAATGGATATACGTAATCAAAGAATAAGTTATCCAACTTCCTTATACCTAAAATTTAAATGCCTTCATCCTATGATTTCTACTTTAACACCTCTTCCATGTTTATGTTTATGTTTATGTTAAATATTCAATTTGGAAGGTGATGTAGCATAAAGCAGAATAGTTAACAATACAATCCACCTTAACAATCACAAATTTTAACACGTATATTTCATTAACCAAATTATCTGATGTAAGGCGGTCGCCTCATACTTAGATCGCCTTTACATACATACAGAGAGGGGTGAAGATCATATACCCAGAAAAAACTTGCATATACACATTAAATTTGCATGTACCTTTTCAATGTTCTCCCTTATGGCATACTTGCAGGCTCGCTGGCATATCTCAGTAATATCAGCACCACTAAATCCCTGTGTATACTTTGCAAGAGCTCTCAAATCAACATCTTTAGAGACAGGCGACTTTCTGAGGGCTGCCTTGAAAATTTGGAGGCGAGATTCTTCATCAGGGAGAGGGATATATATTAACTGATCAAGCCGGCCTGGACGGAGAAGTGCAGGGTCGATAATGTCAGGCCTATTAGTTGCACCAATTATGAATACCGTCTTCTTAGCTGACATGCCATCCATTTCCGTCAACAGCTGATTAAGAACGCGATCAGCCGCACCACCTGCATCTCCAACACTGCTTCCCCTCTACAACAACAATTAACGGAATTCCTTTTAGGCATGACCACAGATGATACATTTTAATTCAAGTTCAAAATTTGGCAAGATCAAGAAAGATATGGGAAAGAAGTACCTGAGTAGCAATAGAATCGAGCTCATCAAAGAAAAGCACACATGGTGCAGATCCTCTAGCCTTGTCGAATATTTCACGGACGTTGGCTTCACTCTCTCCGAACCACATGGTAAGCAGTTCAGGACCCTTGATGCTGATGAAATTGGCTTGACATTCACTTGCAATAGCCTTTGCCAGCAGAGTTTTACCACATCCAGGAGGGCCATAAAACAAGACTCCTTTCGACGGAGACATACCAAATTTCTCGAATTTTTCTGGATGCTCAACAGGATATTGGACAGTCTACGAAATAGAAAAGTTAGCAAAGACACCCATCAAGTAAATCATACGCCAAAGCATTTACTCAAATAGATTCCCATCAGAATTTACCTCCTGAAGCTCACGCTTGACATTTTCAAGGCCACCAATGTCCTCCCAAGAGACGTTCGGAACTTCAACAACCTGTGACCATCAATCAAACAAAATGTGAGGACTGAGGTTACAGAAATACAAATAAGTGGAATCCTACACACGCTGAAAGAAAGAAAATCTATTGAAAATTTGCCACACTAAATATGACTCACGGTCTCGCGCCAGCGTATGGATTGCTTGTTCCAAGAGCTGTTTGGAAATGTTCGTTGGATACAACCATCAATTCAAAATCTCAAAGATCAATAGAATCATCCTCCAAATCGATCACATCCATTTTTTCCCTGATGCACTGAAGGGCTGCCTCTGTGCAGAGTGCAGCAAGGTCGGCACCAACGTAACCATGAGTATCTTTTGCAATTCTTTCCATATCAACCTGCATAGCAGAAAAAATTGTCAGCTAAGGTTATCATAATCCTCTGAGCTGGGGGAAAGGATATATTATCAGGTAGAAAATGACCCAATTTGGGAAAATTATCATCACAAAATAACAAGGCCTTACATCTTCAGCAAGCTTCATGTTCTTCGTATGAATGCGAAGAACTTCAAGACGTCCAACTTCATCGGGGACACCTATATCAATTTCCCTATCAAACCGACCGAATCTTCTCAGGGCAGCATCAATGCTATTGGGACGATTTGTAGCTCCAATGACAATCACATGAGCACGACTTTTCAGTCCATCCATAAGAGTTAATAATTGTGAGACAATCCTCCTCTCAACCTCACCATGAGTCTTTTCTCTCTTAGGAGCAATTGAATCGATTTCATCAATGAAAATTATCGAAGGAGCATTCTTCTCGGCCTCCTCAAAAGCCTTCCTAAGATTGCTCTCACTTTCTCCAGCCAACTTTGACATGATTTCAGGCCCATTGATGCAAAAGAAGAAAGCCCCTGTTTCATTTGCAACAGCCCTAGCTATCAAAGTCTTTCCAGAACCAGGTGGGCCAAAGAGAAGAATTCCCTTTGGCGGTTTTACCCCAATGGATTTGAAAAGTTGAGGATGTCTGAGCGGTAGTTCCACTAACTCACGAATCTGAGCCATCTGTTTTCTTACACCGCCAACATCATCATAACCAACCTCATCGAGCCTGTTTTCATCATCCCTTTTAACTGGCTCTCCTTCACAAAATATTTCCGTGTCAGGAGCAACGACACAATACTCCCCTGGATCAGTCTCAATAACCTTAAACTCAACGCTTCTCATTCCACCTCTTACAAGAAAATGGTCACCTTTCTTCAGAGGACGATATGCCTCCAGAAAGTAGGCTGTAACAATCAACAATTCAGTGTTATCAACGTGCAAGTGCAACATACACACAAAAAAGCAATCAACCTAGACGATTATCATCCATTACATCTCAAAGGAAATATTTCTGGAAAAAAAGAAGGAAGAGACATAATGGCCTTCCGGTTCCTAATAAAAGCTTGTGCCAGAAATTAAAAATTTTACATGCCTCATACTCGTCCAAAAATAATTCAATTCAAACCAGACAAAAGAAGCCAGATGTGATCAACATTCAGCAAGTTGGGAGCAAGTGAAACCAAAAAGAAGTGAGGGGGTGGAAAGGAAAGGATCAGAAAAATATATGTCTTGTCATTTTCATAAACTTACGTTTAAGGTAGGCATCAAAAAGATCTCCAGTGAGACCTTCAATAGTATCATCCAGGGGCAAAATGTGGACACGCTTCCCATATTTGACGTCTGGGCACTGATGAACAGATACAACATCAGCAAGTCTAACTCTCAAGTTACCCCTCACGACCTTGTTCATCCTAATTTTTGGTTCTTCGCATGTGTCATCGGCAAGTGCAATGACAACAGTATCCTTTCTCTTCTTGCCCTGAAAATCATAAGTTAGCAGAATATCACAGTCCATATGCCAAGAACAGATAACAAAGATAACAAAGTCTCAAAGATAAACATCTCCAAGCACATGAGCAATAATACAACTTATAAGAAGATATAATGTCCACATGCTGTATTATGTGATAAGCAACAACACGTAAGAGGTTACAAAATCTCAATTGATATGCTAACACATGATATACAATATTGATGCAGCTCTCTACAACATCATATTTGGTTACAAGCTACCCACACACAAATGGAAAGGGGCAGATACAAACAAACTATGCGGTAAAGTGTAATAGTATTTCAGTGCTCCCAGAAACCAATCCATTAAATTCCATCATATATAGAACTTATTAATGATGACTTTACCCACACTACCTTCACTAACCTGACCTAACTGGAATCTTGACCTGACAAAAAGCAGCAGCAAATGCCAGCAAATGAAAACCCTTTTGAAACTCGTCAATCAACGCATAGCACCCCATAAAGAGGCTTCTATTGTACCCTAATCCCCCCCAAAAAAATTAACTTGCTCATTCTACCATTTTCTGGACATAATTTCGAGCAATTTCAATTCAAGGCCAGCCTCTACTAAAGTGGAAAACCAAAGTTTTTCTTGAAGAATAATTACATAAAGATTGATGCAGCATCGCTAGGCGTTAATCAAACTCAAAGCAGCCCTAAAGCAAAATCACCATTAACGAAACAAGCGCTAAACCCCAATTCAACAGTCAGATTCAAATAGAAAAGAACTTTGCTCAAAAAACCTTAATGAGAATAGTGTCTCCGCGGAAAATCTGAAGCTTCTCCATTGTAGCAGGGTGTAGAGCAACAACCGAGTTATCGTCATTCACAGCCTCATCTACAATCAGCCTATTCGCCGCCTTCTTCCTCTCCAAAATAGCAGTGGAAAAATCCTTCTTCCCACCTTTCCTACAAATTTAAAGCAAAAGCAAAAACAATAGCAGAACACTAAAATGACCGTACAAATTCACTAAATCAATAAGATAGGAGAAACGAAACTCACGAATCCGATGATTCAGCTTGATTAGTCATTATCGGCTTCCGATTTGATCCGATCGACGAAAACGAGAGATAAAAGAGAGGATATACTTCCCGTGGGTTCGGCAAAAGCAAAGCTCAAACAGAAGGCTTTCTATGTTCCTCTGAAGATAGAAAGTCGTGACGTGAATTCTTCTACTGAAATATTCTGGTATTTATAAACGTATATATCTTTGGTGAATACGATATTACTGTCTCTCTTTTTCTTTTTTTTCAATTTTAATTGCGCTAAAAAAAAATCAGCACGTATGACGGTTCAACCACGTATCCAACACTTTTTGTGGTGGTGTCTCCATAATTGTTTAGCTGTCGGACAGAAGGCATGTGGCAGAACATGGGAGATGGTATCTGTTTAGCGTGCGGGAAGATGGTTGAAAACTTGAGACAAGTTTTGTTTGACTGCGAGATGACTGATAGGATTTGACAGGCTTCTCCTTTTCATGGGATGTTGGAGCACTCATCTTCCTTTCCAGACTTCTTTATGCGACTCATTCAAGTGCAAGCCACAAGGGGTGCAGAAAACAACACGATTTGTTGGGCTCATGTAGGGGATTTGGAAAGAGCGGTGCTCCGTTGTGTGTGATGGCTGATGATGCCGACCCGAACTACGTCACGTGTCATCCTCTTAAGTCGTATAATAGATGACTAGCCTCTAAATGTAAGGCATTAAGGGCCAGAAGCCCGAAACATACGTAAGGGCAAGTCCTTACCCTAGAGTGTGGAGATCGCGACAAACTCCTCCTCCAAACACCGCAGGTCGGCTAAGGCTTGCGCGAAGAGGAGGTGCCGGGGTTCGCCATAAGTGGCCTTGGGGTTTGAACGCAGAGGACGCCAGACTCTTCTCTGTTATTCCATATCTGGGATAACTAAAGATAAATAAGGGAAAAATCCTAAGTCATAAAGACTCTGATCCTGACATTTAAATATGTCCATAATTATCCCTAAATTATATGGATTTATGAGTGTATATCCTTAGGGAAATAATAATATTAATAATAATAATAATACAAATCCTTGTAGAACAAGGAATGAGATAAATCATCCCCTATATAAACAACCTTAAGGAACTACGAAAGACTTGATTCCTGAACAAAAACAGGATACGTAGGCAACTTGAGAGAAAAAAACTCAAGCTCAGTCTAAAAATCACCAAAAAAAACATCCCTCGTTCATATTACCCTAGATTAAACGGCCCGAATAATTATTAGACGAAATCCAACATCGTCAATTGGCGCTAGAAGGAGGGTCTTCTATCGGTAATGGATCGAGGTTGTTCGTGATCAAGTTAATGGCAAAAACATGCCAAAAACGCAGTCCGATCCGAGGCTTATTTCCGGAGATCGAACCGTTGGAATAGAAATTCCACCGTTCAGATTGAAGAGGAAGGAGAGACGAACAAACCCTCCAAATTTCATGCCGATCGGAGTCCGTTTAGAGGCCCGATCGTCGCCGGAAAGTTGCTGCAGGACAGACGATCAACGCTTTCTATAATACTTAGAAAGTGGAAGTAATCAAACTTCCTAAGTCTGCGGAGATGTACGATATCAAGATATACACAAGTACATCATTCAAAAAGCAAAGCTTTGTAAAGGACGTACTTCAGGGGGGTAAAGGACCCTAAGCTATGCTTAAAACAAAAGCAAAGGCAAAACCAAAAGCCAAAGTAATAGCAATGAAGGGCTCAAAGAAGAAGATATTGCAGAACAAGTGCCAAAAAGGCACAAATTGTCAAGAACAAAAAATAACAAAAGTTGGAAAATATTGCAAAGTCTTTCAACAAGTTTTTCAACAAAATAATAAAGGTATGATCTTAAGAATCGCGCAAGCAGTAATCCTGTTCCGTCGATGTTGATCCGGGGGCGTACCGAGGGGTGAGTTGAAGACGCATGGCGCTTGTTTGGGCGCCAGTCTGCGACCATACTTCGCAGCCAGATCTTCACCGGCTTGAAACTCCTTAAGCCTAGCCTCATAGATTTGACTACATCCTGGCTTGCAAAGCCTACCATGTTGAAGATTCTCAATGATCACCGAGGCATTGCTTTTTGCTTTGATTCACGCCAGGGTATACCCTTGGCTTAAGATGGAGCCAAGTAAAACCTTCAAGGCCCAGTGAAGTGAACAGAGCTCTTGTACTCATAAATGGCTTGGGCGATCCGAGCGGGCATCTCGGCCTCAAGTCCATCATGATCAGCGCGGAGTTTGGCCAGGGCCTCATCCCGTTCAGCGCTAGCAGTGCGCAGCTCCTTCAACTCAGCTTGCTGAGCTTGCATAATCTTCTTCAGATCAGTGATCTGGGCATCCTTGGACAGAGACATGTCATTGTATTTTTTACGACCGGCAGAAAGGTCAGCGATCCGTCGTTCCAAGGAAACCTTTTGAGTGGAGAAACTGTCCAGCCTGTTCAGAATCTCCTTCCTAGCTCTGACGACCCGACAAAGGCATACAGGGTCGATATATGATAAAGCGACAAAAAAAAGAAAGAAAGTACGAAAGTATAAAATACTATACCACTGACGCCAGATCCTTGTCTGGCAGTTCGGACATAAAGTCACCTTGGGGAACAGATCCCCCCCAGAAGCATCCTGATCTCCTCGATCAGCCCTGTCTCTCTTGCGTCCAGATCGGGAGCGCACTTGGAGCTCTCACATAATCAGAACCGCCCAGGATGATCATGCTATCATCTAGCTGATCAGTAGGCGTTGTGGGGTCAATCAAACCTCTTGTTGAAGACCCTCAGTAGGAAGATCTTCAGGATTGATCTCAGGATTAGCCTAGGCAGGCTCCGGTTCAGGACCACCCCAGGAGCCTCTGGGTTCAGAATCTGTTCGTTGTGCTCAGGCACAACCTTATCTTCCTCAAATGCCTGCTCAAATACATCAGCAAAGTCGGCCACTGAAAAAGAAGAAAAAGGCCTAGACGGGTTAGCAGGTTGTGGGTCGATAACGAACTGCTCAGAATTTCTACGTGCAGAGATTATGTTGAGGGCAGGGATGTCTATTGGAACCCCTGGTTGAATAATTTTGGCTTCAGATTCAGAGCAAGACTCAAACTCTCTCTCAATTGAACTGCTAGATGCAGTGCTTGCCCTCTTTAACTGGGAAAAACATAAGCGAAAAAGAAGAACTCAGAAAAAACGAGAGGATATATGCTTACTTGGATTGAAAACTCTTAAGATAATGAAGATCTTCAGTTTAATAGCAAATGAAGAGAAGAGGGGGAGCCTGATTTGAAAAGACGGGTTATAACCCTCTTCCAGACGTGTAAACGACGTCAGATATGGGAAAAGGTGAAAAACGCCTCGTATCCTGTAAAGTAATGATGGCCTATTTAATAGACTTCCACCTGGCAGTTGTGCAATTCAACACGCGAGATCGGACAAGTCCGGCCGAACCGCCAAAATGGTGCAGATCTGACCAACTAGAAGAAAGATCAGATCAAAACGAAGCATAAACGAAATGCAAGTTCACAAACTTAAGAAGCATTAAGGGTTGAGTTCTGCCCAGACTCTGTAGCAGGAGTAAAATTCTCCACAGAAGCATTCACTTGGGGCAGCTCGACAGGAGCCATTGAAGCAGAAGCAGCAGCAGGAGAAGGCACTAAACAAGGGGCTGCGGCAGCGTTCTCAAAAACCGTTTCACCTCAGAAGACGTGGGCACGAATGACAGCGTCATAAAAGTAACTATGCCACTTGGCAGAGAAGACCATTGTAAAATTATACAAGTCTAGAGATGGCGAGGGCCGACCAACATCTTTAATGTGATCCGACCTCACAATGAGTGTTCAGCCAGATCTTGGGGGCTTATGATGATGCCCGACCCGAACTACGCCACGTGTCATCCTCTTAAGTCGTATAATAGATGACTAGCCTCTAAATGTAAGGCATTAAGGGCCAGGAGCCCAAAAACATACGTAAGGGCAGGTCTCTTACCCTAGGTGGGAGATCGGCACAAACTCCTCCTCCAAACACCGCAGGTCGGCTAAGGCTCGGCAAAGAGGAGGTGCCCAGTTCGGCCATAGTGTCCTTGGGGGCTGAACGCAGGACGCTCAGACCTGCCCCTTTGTTATTCCATATGCGGGATAACTAAAGATAAATAAGGGGAAAATCATAGGTCATAAAGACTCTGATACTGACATTTAAATATGTCCATAATTATCCCTAAATTATAGGGATTTATGCGTGTATATCCTTAGGGAAATAATAATATTAATAATAATAATACAAATCCTTGTAGAACAAGGAAAGGGATAAATCATCACCTATATAAACAACCCTAAGGAACTACGAAAGACTTGATTCCTGAACAAAAACAGGATACGTAGGCAACTTGAGTGAAAAAACTCAAGCTCAGTCTAAAAATCACCAAAAAAACATCCCTCGTTCATATTACCCTAGATTAAACGGCCCGAATAATTATTAGACGAAATCCAGCATCGTCAATGGCCATGGAGACTTACACGGTGCAGGCCCCGCTCGGGCCTTGCCGTACGCTTGGGTTAGGCCTTCTGAGGGGTGGTTAAGTGCAATGATGATGCATCGGTGACGAAGGTCAGAGCAGGTATTGGGATTATTGATATGCAAGGCGATTCGCTTCTCGCTTATCATTTTGACACCGGGGAATGGGTAGAGTATATGGAGATTCATGCTATTCTCTTGGCGCTTGTAGAGACACGGCGTTTGCAGATTCATCGGTTAATGGCGGAAAAGTGATTGTTTGGCATGTGTGTTGCGCCTCCAGAGACCGGTGGAAGACCTTACGGCTTGGGGTTGCTCAGTGCAGATTTTGTTTAACTTTTATTCCTGGTTTTGATTCTGTTAGCTTTTTCCTTTGTTCGGCGTGTTGAGAATGTTCCGACGCACCTCCTATCTAGACATACTTTGACTTTGGTAGTTGAAATCTCCTGGGTAGCTCACATCCGGATGATATTTTGATCGTTTGTTTGGCACACGTTAATTAATTATCTTTTTTTTTACTAAAAAAAGATTTATCAATATAACGATAGACAAACGGATCATAATTTTATAAAATTCATTATACGAAAATAGACCATTTAAAAAAAAAGTGTCATCAAAACTAAATAAGCTTGTGTTATCAACACTACACTTATCTTCAATATACTCTGCATTCTATTATTTACGGATATTTGGTTGACAAAAGTTTTGTCGTTTTGTGCGATATTCCCCCCCAACTGAGCAAAACGACGTCGTTTTAGGTCTATGTAGCCCAATGAAAGGTCCGTTCTTCCACTGGCCGGGTTTATCTTCGTGGCGTTTGTCTGGCTTGACATGGCTTCCACCACCGCCTTCTTATCGCAAAAAAATCCTTCCATTGCCTGTATGTATGCCAGATGTGTCAACGTGGTGTATACGTGGGCGTCTCTTCCTTCTCTTCTCCACTACCGTCTCCACTACCGCAATTGGTGAGAGGTTGTAAGATGGAAGTGGGGCTTCTGATGATGAAGGTGGGTTTCATTTTGCATTTTATGTTTACGCCATCGGCATCAGCAGAGCTTTTCCGGCCAAAGTGTTCTGCACCAGGTATTCTTCTTCTTTATTTGCTTTTCAATTGCAGGTTTCTTCAACCGGAGCTCTCCATCTGATTTTTGTGTTTAAATTTTTGGGTCCTTTTCAATTTTGTTTCCAGAAATTTTCGATTTTTGGGTGTTTTTCGATTTTCTTTCTTGAATTGTGGAGCTCTGTATCTGATTTTTCTGTTGAAATTTTTGGGTCCTTTTTGATTTTCTTTCCAGAAATCTTCTGTTTTTGGGTGTTTTCCGTTTTCTTTCCTAAATTGTGGTTTGATCGGTACCTTAGAATCATCTTTACTGTATGTTCTACCTGCTATTTGGTTCTTGTTTTAGCTATATTTCTCTATTTTTGGGCCCAATTTTTCTGGATTCTTGGGTCATCATATTCCATTACTATATGAAAATGAAACTTTTTCTATTTTTTCGCTTTTGATTGGTAAATGTTGGTTGCATGTGCTCAGTGGTTTAATTTCTTCCTTTTTTGATGTTGAATGTTGGCTGCATGTGTGCACTGGTTTAATTTGCTTCTGATGTTAGATGCTAGCTGCAATGTCTCTCTCTTTTTTATTTCATCCCCATTTTTCTCGCTAAATGTTTCTTTCTTGTGTACTTTTGTATGATGTATTTTGATTGTTGATTGTTGATTGTTAATGTTTTTCTAATCGAGTCTCATAGCAAAATTGTGGTGATAAAATGGAAGAGTTCTTGAAGAGATGTTACTATAATTCAGTCAATATGATTCGAGAGGAGGACTTTCTTGAATTGGACACCAAACTTAAAGGAAAAGAGGTGCAATTGTTTGTCTTTTTTTTTTGAGTATTGATATCATTTTTCATGATGATTCATGATAACAATTATCTTGCTAATTGCCTCAAAATTCGTGTATTAAAACACTTTCTTCCTGGCCGATTTATTCAGGGTGTTGGTGTGGCGAATAGGTTGTTTTATTTATCGATACCTCTGAACATATTTGTGGATGTGGTTAAATCTGCAAGCAATAAAGCTTCTTCGAAAGTGGATGGACAAGGGTTATAGTTGAAAAGCCATTTGGTCGTGATGCGAGTCGTCTCTGAGAGCTCATTCAATGCCCTAAGAATTACCTAACGAGGACCGGATATTCGGTGTAAAGTGTAATGACTTTATTATGATTTTCAATCGTAATTTGAAATAAAGAGTAATTTTTGCACTTGTGATTTTTCGTAATTGACCATTACTTGGGAAAGGAGCTTGTTGAGAACCTATCGGTCTTTGCGTTTTGAATCTTGTTTTTGAGCCATTATGGTCCAGAATTACATACGGAACGTGCGGTTTATATTCTCTCAAGATTTCGCACTTGCAAAGGGCGAGGAGGGTGTGTTTAATCTTCCTATCTTTGTTTTTTGTTAAGAACAAGACACCAAATTGATGTATTTACTTTTCCCGGATACTTCAATAACTATGGCATCATCCAAGATATAATGCAAAACCATCTCCTTCAAATACTGGCATTGTTTGCAATGGAAACACCGTTAGTTTAGATGCCGATGACATTCGCAATGAGAGCCGTAGTAAAAACGTGGGATGCCTTGAAAAGAATTCAAAGATAGTAATGCATGTAGTAAGTAATTTAGTATTTGATATTTGTTCGGGTAAAGGTTTTGCGATCCATGGCTCCAATACGGCTTCAAGACGCGTTGTAGAGTCAATACAAGGCCACGGTAAGGGTGGTAAATCATATCCAGGTTACACGGATGATCCCATCGTGCCAAAAGACAAGATATTACCCTACATTTGCTTCTTTGCAACCTTGTTTATCAACAACGGTCGTTGGGGCGGTGTTCCTTTTCTAATGAAAGCGTGAAAGGCTCTCTGCATACAAGAAGGTAACACTACAATTTTGTGTCAAGCAGTAAGGGATTTGATATATACATATATTACAACACTTTGGCTCAGCTATTATTAAGTGCAGAGCTGAGATCAGGGTTCAGTTCAGACATGTTCCTGGGAACTTGTACAAACAGTAGTTTGGAGCTGATTTGGACAAGGCTACGAATGAGCTCGTGTTGCGGTTGCAACCAGACGAAGCTATATACTTGAGAATTAACAATAAAGTTCCTGGACTTGGAATGAGGCTGGATCGTAGCAACCTTAATCTTCTATTCAGAGCTAGGTGAGTTAGTTAAGGGAGGAAAGGGAAAAAAGAAATTCTCTTTAACATCTGGGAAATTGGGGGTCCAATTCGAATTATTTTTCTCTTTCTTTTTTCAATAAAGAGGCCAAGTTAGCTTTATTTTTCGTGCTTATCCTAATTGTTGGTTTACTTTATGCATGGCGAAAGGGTGCATTGGAATGGTCTTAGTTCTAATGCAAAGACAGGGAGCGGGTTACCTACCCTTAACGGTCAAAGCGAGACTTTTTATTCTATATTTTGTAAGGATCAATTAGCAAAGTTTTTGGACGAGATATTGGGCCCTTATGGTATCTCGTACACATTCCGACCACAGAGACCAACATAACGAAGAAAGTGAAACTGGAATTTCTTTTGCAGGCCTTATCGACGACGCTAACTGTTGACGAACATTTCTATTTCAAAGAGCAGTTTACATTGCTGGAACCAAGTAGAAAGGGCACCATAAGCGTGGAAAATATCAAAACGGTTAATCATTTATGAATCGGGCATAACTTCGATTATTCATAGACTACACGGTATGAATAAAGAGAGGCATAATGCTAGGACATGAAGTAACCACAATAATAATAAATTACTCCAATTAACAGCAATAACAAAGCAACGTTATAATTAATTCAGAAACCTAAGAACAGAAACCCAAGTCAGTCAATGATATGAGTAGTGCAGAAATGCTAGCTAGTACCATCATGTGCAAGTGTAACTAGTAACAAGAACAATAAGGGCAGCGCAGTAAAAATAAAAGATTTATTATCTCTATCCATATAGAAGATCATCATCAGGAGCGACAAACGGGTCTGGTATAGCAGCGGCGGGGGTGGGGGCGGGGGCAGAAAAACGGAATTCAGCTCCAACACCGCGAGATTGCTGCAGTGTCTGAGCAAACGCTTGGTACTTGCGTATGTCGGCATCACTCACGCTGCGGCGAGCATACTTCATACTCTCCTCAAAGTGTGCTGCTTTAATCTCTGCCACTTCGTCATCAACGTCCTCGTCCATTGAATTATCATTTCTCTTCCTCTCTTTTTCTATGTCCTGCAAAACCAGTGTGACAACAACATACATAATAAATGAGGACCGACCAGCATCACTATTTGATAACTATACTCTAATAATAAACTAGCTATGGAAGTCATAGACACAAAATAGATTTGCAGAGTTACCTTTTCGATATTCTCCCTTATGGCATACTTGCAGGCTCGTTGGCATATCTCGGTAATATCTGCACCGCTAAAACCTTGTGTATACTTGGCAAGAGCTCTCAAATCAACATCTTTAGAGACAGGGGACTTTCTCAGGGCTGCCTTGAAGATTTGGAGGCGAGATTCTTCATCAGGGAGAGGGATATATATTAACTGATCAAGCCGACCTGGACGGAGAAGTGCAGGGTCGATAATGTCAGGCCTATTAGTCGCACCGATTATGAACACCGTCTTCTTAGCTGACATGCCATCCATTTCCGTCAACAGCTGATTAAGAACACGATCAGCCGCACCACCTGCATCTCCAACACTGCTTCCCCTCTACAACAACAATTAACGGAAATTCCTTTTAGGCATGACCCCACAGATGATGATAAATTTTAATTCAAGTTCAAAATTTGGCAAGATCAAGAAAGATATGGGAAACATGTACTTGAGTAGCAATAGAATCGAGCTCATCAAAGAAAAGCACACATGGTGCAGATCCTCTAGCCTTGTCGAATATTTCACGGACGTTGGCTTCACTCTCTCCGAACCACATGGTAAGCAGTTCAGGACCCTTGATGCTGATGAAATTGGCTTGACATTCATTTGCAATAGCCTTTGCCAGCAGAGTTTTACCACATCCAGGAGGGCCATAAAACAGGACTCCTTTCGACGGAGACATACCAAATTTCTCGAATTTTTCTGGATGCTCAACAGGATATTGGACAGTCTAAAACATAAATTCAAATAAAAATAAAACAAAGTTAGCAAAAACATCCATCAAAGCAGCCTCATCAAGTCAACCAATATGCCAGAGTGTTATCTTAAATAGAAACTTACCTCCTGAAGCTCCCGCTTGACATTTTCGAGGCCTCCGACATCTTCCCAGGAGACGTTCGGAACTTCCACAACCTGCAGACAACAATCAGTGTGCAATGAGGTTTCAGAAACAGAGACAAATGGAATCTTATATAATTAGCTGAAAGAAAGAATCTTTCTTTAAATTTAAAAAAAAAAAAAACGCCACACTAATTGGCTCACAGTTTCACGCAAAGCAGATGGATTGCTTGTTCCGAGAGCTGTCTGGAAATGTTCGTTTGTTACAGCCATTGAATTCAAAATTTCAGCATCAATACAATCATCCTCCAAATCAATCACATCCATCTTTTCTCTGATGCATTGAAGGGCTGCTTCTGTACAAAGTGCAGCAAGGTCAGCACCAACGTAACCATGAGTATCTTTTGAGATTCTTTCCATATCAACCTGCATAGCAGAAAAAATATTGTCAACTGAAAATATTACAGTTCTCGGAACTAATAAAAGGATTGCTTATCAAATATATTTTGGAGAATTTTATCCACAATAAGTAGGCCTTACATCTTCAGCAAGCTTCATGTTCTTCGTATGAATGCGAAGAACTTCAAGACGTCCAACTTCATCGGGCACACCGATATCAATTTCTCTATCAAACCTACCGAATCTTCTAAGGGCGGGATCAATGCTTTGTTTGGCGGTTTGTAGCTCCCATGACAATCACATGAGCACGACTCTTAAGCCCATCCATAAGAGTTAGTAGTCATAAACGATCCTTCTCTCAACCTCACCATTTGTCTTTTCTCTCTTAGGAGCTATGGAATCTATTTCATCGATGAAAATTATTGAAGGAGCATTCTTCTCAAATTCCTCCTCGAAAGCCTTACGAAGATTGCTCTCACTTTCTCCAACTAGTTTTGACATGATTTCAGCCCATTAATGCAAAAGAAGAAAGCCCCTGTTTCATTTGCAACACCACAGCTATTAAAGTCTTTCCAGACCAGGTGGGCCATAGAGAAGAATTCCCTTTGGCGGTTTTACCCCAATGGATTTAAAAGTTGAGGATGTCTCAACGGCAGCTCCACTAACTCACGAATCTGAGCCATCTGTTTTCTAACACCACCAACATCATCATAACCAATCTCATCCAGCCTGGTTTCATCGTCTCTTTTAACTGGCTCCCCTTCACAATATATTTCAGTGTCAGGAGCAACGACACAATACTCCCCGGGATCAGTATCTATGACCATGAACTCCACGCTTCTCATTCCACCTCTAACAAGAAAATGGTCTCCTTTCCTCAGAGGACGATATGACTCCAGAAAGTAGGCTGTAACAATAACAATTCAGTGTTATCAATGAGCAAGTGTAACATACACACACAATAAAACAATCAATCTAGACAATTTGTCATCTGTTACATCTCAAATCTCAATAGAAATTAAAATGCATATTTCAGGAAAAAAAAAGAACAAGGAAGAGACATAATGACCTTCCGGTAGCTGATAATAATTTCTGCTAAAAATAAAGATTTTAACATCCATCATACTCGTCCAATACTATTTCAATTCAATTCAAACCAAACCAGAAAAAGAGTCCAGCTGTGATCAACGTTCAGCGAGTTGGATGCAAGTGAAAACAAAAAAGTGGGGAGAGGGTTGCAAATGAAAGGTGCAGAAAAATATATATGTCAGCTTTCATAAACTTACGTTTAAGGTAGGCATCATAAAGATCTCCAGTGAGACCTTCAATAGTATCGTCCAAGGGCAAAACGTGGACCCGCTTCCCATATTTAACGTCTGGGCACTGATGAATAGATACAACATCGGCAAGCATAACTCTCAGATTACCTCTCACTACCTTGTTCATCCTAATTTTCGGTTCTTCGCATGTGTCATCAGCAAGTGCAATGACAACCGTGTCATGTCGCTTCTTTCCCTGGAAAACAGAAGTTAGCACAAACTATATGCCAAAAACAGATAATAAAAATAATCAAGTCTCACAGATGAACATCTCCAAGCACATGAACGATAATACAACGCAACTTTGTATTAGCAACAACACGTACAAGCTTGCAAAATCTCAATCTGATCTGCTAATATGTGATAGACAATACTGATACAGCCCTCCACACCACCATAACATGCTACCTACAAATGAAAACTATGGCTTTGCAACGTGGGCAAATACAAACAGATTGGGTAGTACATTCTAATAGTATTTCAGAGTTCACGGAAACCAATCCATTAGATTCCATCATATTGCAGTTATTGATGATGATGCTAACAACACTACCTTCACTAACCCGCACTCCCTGGACCCCAAGTTCAAATCTTGAGTCTTGACCAGACATATAGATAAAGAATAACAAAAAAATAACCATGTTCGTTGCATGAATTTCTGGACATAATTTCAGTTTAGCGATTTTCCATTAAAGGACAGCGTCTACTACATCGGAGGCACTCAAAGCAACCAAAACCAAAATCACAACTAAACAAGCCCAGAAACCCAATTCAACAGCCAAACTAAAAAGTAAAAGAACATTGTTAAAAGAACCTTAATCAAAATAGTGTCTCCACGGAAAATCTGGAGCTTCTCCATCGTTGTAGGATGGAGAGCAACCACCGAATTGTCATCATTGTTTACGGCCTCATCAACCATCAACCTGTTGGCTGCCTTCTTCCTCTCCAAAATGGCGGTAGAATAATCCTTCTTAGCTTTTCTACAAATTTAAAAGAAAAAAACAATATCGGAACACTAAAAAGACGGTACAAATTCACTAAATCAATAAGATAAGAGAAAAAAAAAAAAACTCACGAATCCGATGATTCTGCTTGATTACTCATTATGAGCTTCTGAATTGACTCGACCAATTGATCCGACGAAAACGAGAGATAAAAGAGAGGCTGAACAAAAAGCTTCCTATACTCCTACGAAGAAAGTAGTCGTAAGTTCTTCTTCTAATATTTCGGTATTTATAAACCTATAAATCCTCAATAAAATAAAAATAAAATAAAAACCAACAAATCTTGGTGAGTACGATATTATCTTGTTTTTTTTTTGGGTTAATTACTTAAAAGTATACTTTTTTATACTTATTAAATTTCATGGGGCATAAAGGAATCATTGGATTTATAAGGGCATAATATATCTACGTATACTAAAAATACACTGTCTAATAAAATAAGAATAAGCTAAACACACGCAGTGGTGTCTCTGGAAACTGATTTCTTTTCTCATGGAAACGTTATATCATCTGATTTCTTTCGAATGAAGGCCCTTCTGTTTAAGTACTTCATGCGCATCAAGTGTTCGACAAATGGTTCATTAGAAGTCGACATCAACAGCAAAGTTGTGAATTATGTGCACAACATCTCCGAAGGTCGAGTGCAGCAAATTGTAGAAGGAAAGGAAGGGATGGAGCATTTGATAGATGATACATTGTACCTATCAAGTGCTTGACAGAATTCCCGAACCAACTGAATAGACAAGAAAACGAAGATGACGTTATGCACATCAACTGTTTGATAAAGTGCAATGTAAATGTTCACAGCAACAAAAATGAAGAGCTCTTTGGAAGTGGAAGCACAGAACATGTTATCGAGGTGATGAAGAAACAAGCAGAAGACTTAAAAGAGGGAGTGAGCTTTGTTGAGGGGTGTGAAAAGAATGATGAGGAAATCCTTGATAATGAGAAAGACTCTAATAATGGACGATCCAAGGAAAATGAAGAAGAATCAATTAAAGTACCACTATCAGAAAATCAGTTTCCAATTTCGGAAACATCGATTCGAGAAAAACCTCCTACGATGTTGTTGCAAGATGTTGTGCCCAACAAACATAATGACAATCCTTCGCAGGTACTTGCTATGGCGATCTTCTAGGCTCACATCAACAGAATATGGAATTGAAACGCGCGACAAGCTACCGCCAAACATGTTAGGCTTTTGTATTTTGTGTTGTAACCTATAATGAGGTTTGTTCCCATGATAGGTCCAAATAGCAACTCGGCTTTCTTAACTTCGAATGATCCTCTGAACCCGAATCTCGTGCTCCCGATTTACCGCAATTGGTCTTCAAGCCGAATGGTGAATCTGTTGGCGCTCCCGAGAATCCTGCATCCGTATCTCAGAAATTGCTACTACAATTGCGATTGAAACACAAGATCAACCCATTTTACAACCTGGGCCCGATTACATTTGAATTATCTCATCTTCGTGCAAATGCGTGGAATCAAAGACTACGTATGCTTCTCGATCCACTTCAAGGTGAAATAGATAAGATGTGGAAGGATAGGAACAAGTGATTAAGATGCACGAGGATACGGCGAGTTTTCCTTACACTTATCTTCTCGTTTTGAACATGTCGGATAAGATATTTGTTTTCATTTAATTTCCTTTCTTGCTTTATACTGAAATCGCATCTCGTAGTTGAGTGTGAAAAGAAATTACTGAAATTGACCGCTCGATATCATAACAAATATGCCAACCAAAGTAAGGTTTTCATGAACAAGTTATTAGCTGAAGCATTTAGATCTAGTTGCATCAGACCTGTTGTTGCTGTATTTTAATCAGCCTGCTATATCTGTAATATATATATTTTAATCTGCTCTTTTGTAACTTTGAACAGTGAACCTTTTGATAGTGTATACATCTAATTAGTGAACATACAGAAACCAAAGACTATCTAATTAGTTGCATCTTAATCAGCTGTTGTATTATTTCTGCATTTGACACAATTGCTTGCACTTTATATTATTTTGCTTTAATACATCAAATTTACTTGAGTTGATTATTAAAGGACTATGCATCTCATACTTCTGTTTTATTATTAATCTGATCTTGAACAAGTTGCATTACATATCAACTTGCTGTTTGCCTAATTTTATTAGCTTGGTATACTTGATTAATTAGGATATAATTTGCCTTAGTGCTGTTATTGTTTTTGATCATCTTTGCACAATTTGCAGTAACATATCATATTGCTATCTCATCTAAACTGAACCTGCTTTTTGATCACTTCGATCACTCCCTAATTCATCTGTTTCTGTGCAATCTGTTAATCAAACTGTGATATTTGGGAAGAGAAAGTATTAAATGATATATTGGTTTTCTAAGATGACACTTTTTATTGGACATTTGGTAGATTTGATGCTTGTTTCTGATTAGCAATTGGGAATATTGATACATATACAAATTAAGAACCCACAGGACATTAGACAACTAATGAAGTGACATTGATGTCACTGCAGATGTCACTGCATACATTAGACAACTAATGAAGTGACATTGATGTCATTGTAGATGTCACTGCATACATTAGACAATTAATGAAGTGACATTGATGCCACTACACAAATCGATACAATAAGACGTCACTGAATAAATCAATACAATAAGCCGTGTCTCTGCATTGCCATGTCTCTGCATCACGGTGTCTCTGCATCGTGGTGTCAGCATCACGGTGTCTCTGCAATGCGGTGTCACTTCATCGCGGTGTCTCTGCATCTGGGGTGTCTCTGCATCGGGGGTGGTCTCTGCATCGCGGGGTCACTTCATCTCGGTGTCTCTGCATCGCGGTGTCACTTCATCGCTGTGTGTATCGCGGTGTCTCTGCATCGGGGGTGTCTCTACATTGGGGTGGTCACTGCATCGCGGTGTCACTTCATCTCGGTGTCTCTGCATCGCGGTGTCACTACATTGGGGTGGTCACTGCATCGCGGTGTCACTTCATCTCGGTGTCTCTGCATCGCGGTGTCACTTCATCGCTGTGTCACTTCATCGCGGTGTCTCTGCATCGGGGGTGTCTTTGCATCGCGTTGTCACTTCATCGCGGTGTCTCTGCATCGCGGTGTCTCTGAATTGCGGTGTCTCTGCATCGTCAAATGTTATAACATCGCGATGTCTCTGCAATGCGGCGTCTCTGCATTGCGGTGTCACTTCATCGTGGTGTCTCTGTAATGCGGTGTCACTTCATCGTGGTGTCACTTCATCGCGGTGTCTCTGCATCGCGGTGTCTCTTATTCGCGATGTCTCTGCATCGTCAAATGTTATAACATCGTGATGTGTCTGCATTAGGGGTGGTCACTGCATCGCGGTGTCTCTGCATCTGGGTTGGTCACTGCATCGTGGTGTCTCTGCATCGGGGGTGGTCACTGTATCGAGGTGATCAATGGATCTAGCATGGCCAATGCATCGTGGTGTCACTTCGTTGGGCGTCTCTGCATCGCGGGTGGTCACTACTACGTCCATTGTATCTTCATCGAGGTGTCTGCTGCAATCGCGCGTCTCTGCGCAATGCGCGCGCGTCTCGTGATCACGGTGTTTCTACATCCGGGGTGGTCATCGCGATCGCGGTGTCTCTCGTGATCGGTGTCACTTCATTCGCGGTGTCTCGCATCACGGTGTCGCTTCATCGCCGTTCTCGCATCGTGGTGTCACTTCATCGCGGTGTCTCTTCATCGCGATGGTCATCGCGATCGGGCGTCGCGGTGGTCAATGCATCGGGATGGTCATTGCATCGAGGTGGTCATTGCATCGGGGTGGTTAATGCGTCGCGGTGGTCAATATATCGGCGGTGGTCATTGTATCGCGATGGTCAATACATCGTTAGAAAAAAAATAAAAATAAAAAAAAACTGAACAGTACCTGAAAAAAAAAACAAACACACATGAACAGTGCCAAAAAAAAAAAAAAAAAAAAAAAAAAAAAAAATCTAACTTCAGCGCCTCTTCTCCCCCCTTCTTCTTTTATTTATTTATTTTTTTTTCTTCATTAAGGGTATTTGGGTCTATCTATCTAATTTGTGTCTTATAAGTCAAATGATTTCTTTTGTCATTATAAGTCAATAAAAGTCCGTTTAGTGTCTTTTGGGTCTTTGGCCTTTTTTTTTATTACTGTACTAGTGTCATTTGGGCTTTGCACCGCAAGCCCTTATAAGGTCGTCGATATATAAACATTATTTGAAAATATAAGACATAAAATTTGGTTTGGGTAATATATTTTGGATATGACTTATCCACAGTATTGTTTCATTTTTCTCACAGATTTTAGAATATAACACATGCATATATGGTCTTAGTTTGGCAAAGCTTAAAAGTTGCTTATAACATAGTTTCTGCGTCTTCCGGCTTTGTGTTGGCTTTTTTGGCTACCTTTTCATGATGTTTTTTTACAGTAATCTTATGCAACTATCTGCTTTTGAAATTTAAAGGGAGCATCACGAGGAACCAAAAACGGCATAGACCCTTTATTATTATAATAAAAATTATAAATACAATATATTCACTTTATAAATATAAGCGGTTTATATCGGCACCACAATTTTACTTTCGGCACCACATTAACTTTCGGCACACTTTAAATTACTTTTGGCATTACAAGAATATTTTTTTTACTACAACCACCACAAAAATAATAACACAATTACTTATTATATCACAATTTTAAAAAATACAATTGAGTCCTCCAAAATGAAACTATTTAACTCAAACTCTTATTCTCTTTCACCCAAAAAGAACTACCATCTCCTCCTCCTTCTCCTCACCTTCTACCCCTAATTAGAGTGACCCCAGTGGTGTTACTCCAAACATCACTCCAAATACATCATTTTTCACTTCAGTTACACATTTTCAACACTTTAAAAAAACATTCACTCCAATAAGCACATTTAAAACAACACTTCAAAATCCATTTTCTTTTATTATCAACCTAAACATCAATTCATTTTCCATCTTGGTACTTCTATTTTCTCACGGTAATTCAAATAAAAATAATTATATCTTGTACAGTATTACAAAAATATTTTATATTTGAAATAGTTTTTTTATGATACTGAAATAGTTTATATTTTGTCATTTTTTATGATACTGAAATAGTTTTGTTTTGTTTTTTTTTTTTTTTTTTTTTTTTTTTTTTTGTTGTTGTTGTTGTTGTTGTTGCAATAAATCAACATAACAATTTTGAAAATATCATTTTTTTTTATCTCATCATTAATTAGAAAAAAATTTCGGATGCAAAGGAGTGAGAGAAAAAAGGTGCAAAGGGAGCACTATTCACTTTATACTGGACTCTAAATTTGGAGTAATGGATAAAGAAATTAAGAGTAAGAGAGTGTTGGTGAGTGTCAATTGTAAGAGTAGAGTGATCCAAATCACTTCAAAATTTGATTTAAAGTGTTAATTGAGAGCTCCCATTGGGGAGAGTCTTATCTTCCACCTCCTCCTTCCCAAAACTGCCGTCGCCGCTTTCATCTCTTCCAACCACCAAACCCATGCTCCTCTTTCACCCTAGCCACATACCAAGCCGCCATCGTCTTTTTCCCCCACCCCTCTCCCCATGGTGAAATTTCCCCATCCCCGCATGGTGAATTAATCCCATTCCACCCTTCCCCGTCGTCATCCCTCCCCAAGTTATGAAACCCCACCCCCAAACCCACTAGTAACTCAACTTTCCCCGTCGTCATCCCTCTCGCATCGATTTTTTTTGGATGCTACAGATTCATAAAAAGATGTGTTGATTTCATGGATTAAGGGTGGAGATGTAGTGTTTAAAAGATGATGGATTTGATGGTGGTTGCAGTTTGCTGTTTTTTTTTTTTTTCAATCTTTTCTCCGGCGGCGTGGTGGCTTGGTAGAAGGGGGAGGGGGAAGAGCTGCCATCTGCAACGGTGAAAGAGGGATTTTCAGCAATTGTTAAAAAATTTGTTTCACTGGACTGTGCCGGATGAACAGTTAAAAAAAAGCCAATCAAAAAAAATACACTTGTCAATTTTTCTTTTTTGCTTTGTGTTTTTTGGGACACATGGAGGTATGGGGTTGACACCCTTCCTTCTTCTAAGATAGTAGTATATGATGATATGATTACTACTATCTTTTAGTTTTAGGTTCTTATGAAATATTCCGTAATTAAAAACCTATAAATCTTTAAAAAATATAAAAACCTATAAATCTTGGTGAGTAGTACGATATTATCTTTTTTTTTTTATAATTTCAACTTTAAATTTATCTTCTTTTTAACCATGAACATTTATTAATGAGAAAAGAAAAGTTACAAGGATTAGGGTCCTCCCGGCCTTAATGAGAGAAGAAAAGTTACAAAGATTAGGACCTCTTGGTCTCCTCCAAAAATACATGTCATCACCACACTTTGAAAAGAGATGAGCCTCCAAGTATATTGGAAAGCTAAACCAAAAAACAAACAAAAGTGGGCTTAGTAAAAAAACACAATAGGTGGAGGATAAGATGGAGAGAAAACTTAGCAGTTGGAAATCAAAATGCCTTTGAGAACCGGGAAACGTGTGCTTATCCAAAGTTCCTTGGCAACACAAGCTTTCTATACTATGCAAACTACCATGCTTCCTCACACTACATCGGAGAAACTGGAAAAGATTTGCAGGCAAAATTTTTTTTTTGGGAGGGGGACGATGAAAATAAGCACAAACTGCATATTGTTGCATAGGATACTTCATGCCAGTCGAAATAGGTTGGAGGACTCGGTTTTAAGAAGATGTATGACATGAATATTGCTTTTCTGGGCAAATTGGTCTGGGATCTTGTCACACAAAATGACACTCTTTGGGTAAAGGCTCTATCTCACAAGTACAAGGAATTGTCGGTTAAAGCCAACCCTGATAGTTCATCCACATAGAAGGGGATCTGCAAGGCCTACGCCACTTTCAAAAAGGTCTGGAACAGAATCAACACGGTTTTAGGTGGAGGATGGATCCCAATGGTAAATACATAGTCGCCTGAGATATGCTTTACTTCGCCCTAATGTGGAGGACACGGATTTCAGGGACCTCTTGAACAAAATTTGGGCACTTAAAGGTCCTCCTAGAGGTAATTACCTGTTGTGGACAATATTGCATGGTGAATTACTTGCGAACGAGATGTTGTACTCTCGGCACATTATGGATGATCTGCTATGCCTCGCGTGTGAAGAAACAAATGAGTTTATACTCCATGCCCTTCATGATCGTAACTGGGCAAATGATGCTTGGCATCAATATGTACCTTTTGCGGAGCAAGGTGAGTTTTTGGGACTACGAATATAGCGGATTAGATGCGGTTTAATATGACTTCAAAGAGGGGCAAGGTGCTTGGGACAAGCAAATGGACATACATTTGGCAAGAAGCTTTGTACGGTATTTGGTTATGGAGGAATCGTCTACGATACGGCAATGTTGTGGATAGACCCCCATCGTATACATTTATTTCTACTATTGTTGAGCGGACAAGAAATTTACGTCTTGCTTTGTGTATAGATTAGAATAATATTTCACAAACTTGATTGTAATCTGGTGGTTGCCCATTTGATGGCTTGATTATAAAGTGATCCGTTTCCAAAAAAAAACCAAAATAGGGGATATGCAACTCAAAAAAAAGAGAGATACTTACACAAAAGCTAGCATCAAGACCTAAAATAAAGCACTAAAAGCAGCATCACTAGCACCACATCCCAGCATGTCATCAGAATCAACAAAACCAATCACGTGGGCAGAATACCAAAAACCACAGCCACAAAGTACAAGAGAAGAAATGGGAGGCAAAAATAACTAATGCAAATTCAAGCACTTGCTTGCACCTTTTAGATCAACGAAGGGTGCATTCCAAATAAAGCAATTTCTTTGAAATTTGATTCAGTATACATCCGTATACTAGTACCAATGGACAAACGGATCATAGATTTATAAAATTCTTTATACTACCCCTAAAAAATTCTTTACACCACTCTAAAAGAACACCTTTATACGGATTTTTTTAGAATTATACGGAATTATTAGAGCATTAAAAAAATAAAACTTATCAAAACTAAATAAACTTGTGTTATTTAGTAAAACAATACGAAGAAGATTGATATGTCACTATGTCATTTTTATAAGTACGATGACACGCAAAAATAAAAAAATAAAAAATATTACCTTCAATGAATATCACCTGGGGTAAACATGGTCCGGTCTGCCGTTTAATTGAAATTTACTTACAAAAATGATTTAAATTACTACGTCTCAAAACGAAGAGTATTAAAAAATAAAAGAATTGATGAAAATTATTACGTTTGAAAATCTAAATTAAATAATATGATTGTTTGAAAATAAAGTTGGCAAAAGCAGGCGCGAGTGAGTTTTTTTTTTTTTTTTCTTCACTATAAAATAATATTATGATGTTATATTCTTGAAAAATATTTCAAAATGTGTCAATTTTCATAATTCTTCATGAAACAAAAAGTCTTAGAAGTTAGAACATAGGAAAATGTGACAGTTCCATAAGATCATAACCTCGAACTAATAGCAATCAAATGAAATCTTGAACATGGTGGCTTGGGAGATACAAAGTATTGCAAAAGAAAGGGATACATAGTGTAGAGAGCCATAGAGGTATTGGTTGCCAGTGTGATGCTCTGAAATAAAATAACCGTAAAATAGATAATGAGTTTTTAAGTGTATCACACTAAATCTATCATTGATGTAATGCTCCATGTAGTCTTAGTGGGTGCCCTTAAAAGCCTCAACATAGAAAAAATTATGATCTTCTGCCGTGTTTATTTTATTGTGCACCATGTTGTGTTAGTGTAAAAACAAAAAACAATGTTGTTTTGAGTGTTTTTTTTTTCTTTTCCCTTCTTTCTTTTTGAGAAAGTTATGGTTTGACATATAACTATAGCCCATACGGTTTTTTCATTATATGATGTGCCTGTCAGGGTTTTCTGCAAACCATTCATTATAATTGTTATGTAAAAAAAATAATGTTCTGGTAAAATAGTTTAAAAGAAATTATTAGAAGATAAAGTAACAGAAGATTAATGGAGTTCGAAAAAGAGATAAAGATGATATATTGTCAAGATAATTTAGTAGTTTGAATAAAAGATTGTTTATTTGTTTTTCAAATTATTAGAATTATATTTGGATTAGTTTTTAGGATTATCTCTTATGATTTCTCCACTATATAAGAGTGATCCATTCTATGGATTTCAATCAATTCAATAAAACCATTAGTTTGTGTTTACGCTTACTGCGTGATTCGATTTTCTTCACAGATCGGAGAAAGAAGCGGGGTTCGAGTCGCTTTAATATTGGCGAACCCTCGCCCGATCCTTTTTTTTCGCTTAAAAAAAAAAAAATCCTCATTTTTGCATATTTTCGTGTCTGCATTCTCATCAATTTGGTTGAGTAAGACTGAATCAAACATGCATTGGTTGTTTTTTTCAATATTCGTTCAATTATTTGTGCATTGCATTATTTTAATTTAAATATCAATAAATCAAAGTTCATCCTTCTTATCCAATTCCAATTTTTTTTTAAAGTCTAGTTCGTCCATTTTTTAGTCATGGTTGCATACAGAACATAATTCCTCTCCTTTCATGCATATTAAATCTCAAAAATAAAAAAAAATATATATATATATATATATATATATATATATATATATATATATATATATATATATATATATATATATATTCATCACAGATTGTGTCTTAAAATAAATAAAAATTGTGGTTGTTGCTCTAGTCCTTCTCATGTCATATAACATCATCTCTCTTCTTTGACATCCATTTATATTCACTTTCGTTTATGATGCAATTAGAAGGAAATTTTTTTTTGCAGATCTATGACATCGTCTACAATGAAGACGGTGCTACAATGAAGACAGATCCCTCTATCGGATGGTGCTAAAAGTAAGGCAGGTTTGCAATCATCGGAGAAAATTGAAAAGATTTTTCGACAACCAAAGAAAGAGCATCATTAAAAGCCAAGAGCGAGAGCCAAAAGAAGCCGGAGCCAGAGCTAAAAGCCGTGGGTGTCAAAAAGTCGTATCAGATTCCTGGTTGACGGCAAACGTTGCCTTCAACCCCAGCAACGTTTGAGGGAGGGTATTAGAAGATAAAGTAACAGAAGATTAATGGAGTTCGAAAAAGAGATAAAGATGATATATTGTCAAGATAATTTAGTAGTTTGAATAAAAGATTGTTTATTTGTTTTTCAAATTATTAGAATTATATTTGGATTAGTTTTTAGGATTATCTCTTATGATTTCTCCACTATATAAGAGTGATCCATTCTATGGATTTCAATCAATTCAATAAAACCATTAGTTTGTGTCTTCTGTTCTGCGTATTCTGATTTTCTTCAGAAATGACAATTTACATACAATATTTTACCCGGTTAAACAAAAGTTTTGTTCGAAGATTTGCGGCAAACCCTAAAGAACAATATAATAAAAAATCACAGAGGTTAAACGCTTCACATGTCAAAGAGAAGTGATTATTCCGCAACAAATGTGTATAACAAAGTGCCGCAACAATTTTTTCCATCATTGATTTTTTTGGGACCCAATTGAATAAATAGGTCTCACATCATAATCAATGGTTTCAAAATATGTTGTGAAACATTGTTGTGTACATTGTTGTGACATTATCACTACTCTATGTCAAATTACATGGGAGCAAATGTTCCGTTTGTTTTGGGTTGGAGTTTATTTTGGAGGTTTTTATATCTTTAGTGGATAATAAAATATAATAAAAATGATTGAAATAATGATTAGAAAGTTAAAATGTTTTTTTTGAAATTTTTGTAGATAAAGAAATTATTGGTGAGAGAAATTAAAATAAAGTAGTATAATGATTAAAATAATTGACAAAAAAAGTAATAAAGTATATAAAGTGAAATTGTGAAAAATAATATAATATTTTTTTATTGTAGTTGAAATAATGATTGGTGAGAGAATTGTAAAAATAATTGATAAAGTGATATAAAAAAACTCAAAAAAACTTCAACTAAAATAAACACAAGCAAATCTTGTGTGCAAGTGTTCAAACACCAAAACGACGTCGCTTTTTGGTGTTTTTAACAATTATTTTTATATAAATTTCTAGGCAAAACATCGCCGTTTTGCATTACATTATCACAGAACATATACAACACACTAACACAACAGAGATTCAATCTCAAATATTGAGTGACCACACGAGCAATCATCCTCTTGAGTAGTTAAAAGGTCAAATCGTTTGTTTTACACATTATAATCAAAACGATATAGTTTTGAAAACAAAATATATGTTAGATTATTTTTCACATTTTGAATGTGTTGTTAGATCATTTCTATTTAAGAGAACAATACTTAAAAGGATCCTGACATGTGACCACCCAAGATCCCGGCAATCTGAATAGCCGGGGCATAAAAATTAATGGAAGTGGTTTAAAAGGACAAGAAACGGGGGGAAAATAGAATCAAGACAGTAGAAATATAAATTGGGAGATAAGAACAAATCCACTGTTCATAACCCCAAATCCACTGTTTGCTGCAGTGGAAGTGTGGAACTGACCTAAAATCTAATGTTTCACTATCACAGTGAAATAAGTATATGTCATTTTTATCCAAAAAAATATTCCAGTGTACTCTTTACATATTTCTATATTCAAATTATCTTTTTTAACAATAAACCGTAAAAATTAATGCCAAGGCATTTTTATTAATAATCATAGGAAATGACAATACTATCCTTATATTCTTCTTCTCCAATATTCTTCCATTTCCCGCCGGACCCAAATGCTCAACCCAGCCTTCAAATCTTATCCTGACGGTTAATTATTCTACAATTGGGGGTTAAGGAGATCAATGAAGTCTCGGTCATGGCAAATTAAGAATTTATATTTACAGATCAGTTTACATTTCCTTTCATGTTAATGTTAGATTTAGTTTTGATTATTAGAGGGGCTGTGGATGTATAAATTAATTCCTTGTGTTTTGGGTATCCAAGGGTGAGGAAACGGAGGATGGTTATGGATTTTGAAGGAGATGAACGTAGGGATAAGATTGTCATTTCAAATAAATATTAATAACATTGCCCGGGCATTAATTTTTGGGGAAATTACGATTGCCCAAAGATCCCACTCCTTCCTTTTAATTTTTTTTTTTTTTATTTTTATTTTATTTGTTATCCGCGTCGTTTACTTCAAGCCTCTTTCTCCTGTGTTGTCGGACCTTCAATCATAGAGCACAAATGCATTGCTAGCCACAGCCACCCCGCACCTCTTCCTCCGCCGTCAGCTAGAAAAGAGATGCAATAAATGATCCAACGAAGTAGAATACCTGCGCTCTTTAACATCCTGCATCTGTCCTTCCTCCGCCGTCACCAAGAATTGTCAACCGCCGCCACTGCCATTGTCAACACTACTTTAACCTCATCCCCAACTCTTCCCATTCCCCTGAATTCCATTACACCAGTGAACGAAGATCACCTCCTCAGAATTTCTACCATCCTCTACCAGCAACAAGATTCTCCACAATCGAAACTCCACAAATCCCTAGCCAAAGCGTCTTTCCTTCCCAACCACGAATTCTTCATACAAATCTGCAATAAATTCCCCTATTCATGGAAACCCGTTTACAAATTCCATCAATTTATCCGGACCCAAAATGGTTTTCACCACAATTCCACCACTTTCAACAAGATGCTTGATGTTGTTGGTAAATCAAGAAACATTGATCTCTTATGGGAATTACTTCATGAAAGTGGAAAACTTCATCTGGTGACTACCAAAACTTATGTAATTACTTTAAAGATTTTAGCTTCAGCTAGAGAGTTAAAGAAATGTGTTCAATTTTTCCATTTGATGAATGATTTTGGGTATCCATATAGTTTAGAGATCTTGAATAAAGTTGTCGAGGCTCTGTGTAGGTCTAAGCTTGTTGTTGAGGCTGAGCATTTGGTTTTAAAGTTGAAAGATTGCATTTTGCCGAATGGCATAACTTATAGGTGGTTAATTCATGGGTTTTGTGATGTCGGGAATTTGATCGAGGCCTCAAAAGTCTGGAACTTGATGGTGGGTGAAGGGTATCAACGTGATGTTGAAGCAATTGAAACAATGTTGGAAGCTTTCTTTAAAGCTGGTAAGTACGACGACGCAATGAAACTTTTTCAATCTGTGAGAGTTGACCGAAATGAGGATTTGGGTACCTCAACATACCGGCTCGTCATCTGTTGGTTATGTAAAAAAGGAAGATAGGGGACAGTTATCATTTGATTGAGGAAATGAAGAAAAGATCAATACCGCTTGATAATGATATTTTTGCGTCCATGATATACGGTCTTTTAAGCAAAGGAAGACTTAGAGAGGCATACCAAATTGTTGTAAGGATCGAAAAACCTGATATAGCTGTGTATCATGGGATGATCAAGGGCCTTTTGAGGCTGAAAAAACGAAGTGAAGCAACACAAGTGTTTCGGGACATGATAAGTAAAGGGTGTGAGCCTACAATGCACACATATATTATGTTGTTACAGGGACATATGGGAAAAAGAGGAAGGAAAGGATCGGACCCTTTAGTGAATTTTGATACCATATTTGTTGGGGGATTGGTGAAGGCTGGAAAGTCATTGGAGGCGACAAAATACGTGGAGAGGACGATGAATAGAGGACTTGAGGTGGCAAGGTTTGATTTTAACAAATTTTTGCATTATTATTCCAATGAAGAAGGTACAATCATGTTTGATGTAATGTCAAAGAAACTAAGAGAAGTGGGGCAATTTGATTTGGCTGATATATTTGCTAGATATGGAATGAAAATGGCAACAAGGGATCGGAGGAGAAACATAATATCCAGCTAATATACACTAGGATTTTGGATGATATTTTGAATTTTTATATGAGAGCAATTGATGCCATTCATATCAACCTTATACGCTGTGGTGTTGAAGAACAGGTTGATTGCGAAATAAAGATTGGTGAGGAGCATTGATGGCGAGTTCCTTCACAGTGATTGAATGAACGGTATGCATCTGACAACAACTTTTGTAAAAATTCTTTAATGACAAGGTTTGCTTAAAATGGTTGAGATCACGGATGTATATTTTTTAGGGGGTGGGGTTGATGTTTTATGTTCATACGATCTCATCAACTATGGTGGTGTTTTTTTTTTTCCCCAGGAAATTGTTCTCTTTTGTTCTTTTAATAATTGCAAGTTTTTTTTTTTAAGCTAAGAGAAAGGATTGGAGGTCATTTGCTTCTTTAGTTTAAAATCTACTTGGTGTTGCATAACTTCATTGGAACTGATTTTGCTAATATAAAGAGCGCGAATGAATGTTTTTAACCTATACTTGCAACTGCTTTTGTGTCAATTGAATTTTTTGTTTTCTCATTTAAATAATGAGAAGGGGAAGTATGTTTAGTTCCTCTAATTGTGGAATCAGAGATCTGAGAAAACGGAAGTTAGCAGATCAATTGTATAAAACGAAACAAATGTTGTCTGGAACTAGTTTTTTTCATGTACACTTGCCTATGCTACTAATCATATTCATAATAAGTGTCATTAAGAATGGCTCATTTGTGTACATATAAGTACATATACATACATTTTTAGATCCGACATTCATGTTGTTGCATGAAAAAGACTAATTTTCATTTATCCTGTTGATGTTTTGAGGTGTTAATGGTATCTGAAGAATACATATGGTACGTCTTTATAGTGTGTGTTCAGAGAAGGCCTGTTATGTCGGTTGCTATTGCTGAAGACTTTAGATGACTCGGTTTTGGTGGAAGAATGATTATATAGTAGCGGAAGAGGAATTCATTGGAAGAAATGAGAGAATCTATGTTCTGGTAAAGGCCTAGGTTGTCTTGGATTTAGAAATCTTGAAGCTCTGAACATTGTTTATCTTTGTAAGATGCTTTGGACTAGGATTAACTTGCTAGTTAATTAATAAGGTTGTTAAAGGAAAGTACTTTCCCATCCCCTCTATTTGGGATGCTAAAGCTTTCCTCTAACTGCTATTTTGTTTGGAGAAGTTTACTCTCTGCTTCTCCTTTTCATTTTCAAGGAGTTAAATTATTGGTTGGAAATGGTTATTCTATTAGGCCTTGGCGCGACAAATGGATCTCTAATAATCCCAACTATGTTTTGCACTCTTTTCAGTTGTCTCTTATGTCACGTTTGGATCTCATCTTGAAGATTGATGCTGCCAGCTGGGACCAAAAACATGCCAAAGAAGAAGGGTATGGGGTTGGCAATTTAACATAAGAACATTACGATCAATGTTTGTGGTTTCCCAGTTTGGAACTTTGGATCAACTCTCTTTGTAGAGGGGAGTTAGCTAGGAGGTGAAGTTGATACCTTATGTTGCATCCTTTTCTCTTGGTAATGATATTTTTTCATTTTTTTACTGGGTTGGTAAACAAATTTAAAAACAAAGGAAAAAAACATGGATGGCATGGGGCATCAGACTTATGTTGGAACATGTATCAATTTGTGTAGTAATGGAACTAGTAAAGAATCAAATACATTTTATGCATTTTCACTCTGTATGAAAGACGCAGATTCTTTGATTTTGAAGTTAATGTTATTAATTAGTTTTTCTTTGTACTTTTTAATCTATATATTCTATGTATATGTAAGTGGAGTAATTTGATTATTCCTTCTGTAAATTGGAACTATGATGGAAGATTTTTGACGGTTGCTTTTCCACATATAATGTAGTGGTAGTAATAGTAAATACATAATAAGCGAGTTGATGGAATGGTATGATTTATGAAGAATAATATCAACCTCATCGCCACAAGTGTTATGGTGGTAGGATTATTTTCTAGTTATACCAAGTGAGGTGTCATGATTAGTTCTTATTCACTCTCTCACACATAGTAGGAGTGCGTAGGTTGAATTGGATTAATCCTGTCTCTTCACTTGGTATAACTCGAAAATACCCGTTAAACATAAATCTTCCCACAATAAAGGGTTTTTATTCGTAGCACACCAGATCTATCCGTTGTTCCACGCCTACCGGTGCACTACATCATTTTCACAGAATCGATTATGATTCTATGTACGTTCAATCTTTCATATTGTCTCGATTCTACTATGGTGTACATGCAGTGTAATACACGGTAGATCGACAAGGATACAAATAAAGACTAAAATTAAAAATAAAATGATATCAACCTGATCCCATACCACTTTGCGCTCTCTAATGATCTTCACCTTCCTGGGAAAACTCGTATGGCACATTCTTGTTGATGATATATCACCTTGGGTCTCTCTTTTGGTTGATAAATCACGAAACCCCTTTGCCATCCCGAAGACTGGATGCTCCGCCCTATGGAGAAATATTTGTCGTGCAGCCAAAGTGATTGAAGCAGGTCTAGCGGCTGACAACAATACCATCACGTGGATCCACTCTGGCAATGGTATGTACTGCATGCGTAGTGCGTGTTGTTTGACTTAATCGAGGAGCCTTACAGAGTCCCTTTGACTGGAATCACATTTGGAACCTCAAAGGCCCGATGAGATACAACTTCAGTTTATAGCAATAATTGCCTACCAGTCAACAACCTCCTTGGCCGACGCCATATATCTAGTATACGCTTGCCAATTATGTGGCCAGCATTCAAAGACCGTTATTCATGCGCTGCGAGATTGCAGTTGGTCGCGTAGTGTGGGGGTGTTGTTCAGGGTCAAATTGTATGATTTTTATAGATATATTTTATATCAATTTCCCCCGTATATGTATTATTTTCATAGAAGTAGGGCTTTATATCGAAATATTTAGTAAATGGTGTTTTTAATAGGTTAATTGCAAAATGTAACGATTTATGTGCTTAAATTGAGATTTTATGTTATTTTGGGATTGTGTTACGCTTTGGTATATTTTCCTATGTTATAGATACATATTTTGGCATGCAAGAGGATTAAATGATGAGGTTTTGCATGGAAGAGAAGTGAAATGGAAGGAAGATGGAGATAAAGCTTGGAATGAAGCTTTCAAGCAGCCGAACTTCCGATGCAGTTCTTGATATGATATACACTGATTTGACTCTCGACCTCAAGAGAAGATTTGTAGGGATTGAAGAGAGGATTCTACAGGATCTTGAATCACTTCATTCCGACTTACGAGGCCCGAGATATGAGCGTTACAAGTTTGGATGCTGTTGCTGAAACTATTTGGAAAATGTCGTAATATACTCGTGTCTGACGGGCTAGTCAAAAAGGCGTTTTCTGAAGAAGAGTCCTTAATGAAAGTTGTAGAGTTTTCCGAGGGCTTAATTATGACATTCGGATCATAATTTTTGGAGGTCTACAACTCAAGATATGAATTTTAAAGTTTCATTCCTAAATTCATGCATTGAGCAACCGACATACTCCAAATCCTAATTGGAAAATGATTTAATTGCAGCCGCCACCGCCATATTGCTTCAACCGACTTATGCATCTATTTAAACAGCCGTTCCTAACCCTAATTACATACATTATTCGACATACACTTTTCTTGAGAGCAAGCGCAACCAAGTTGAGAGTCTCAGGCGGTCACCCGAGCCTTGTGCTCGGGTGATCCGGGTTAGATTAGATGTAGTTTTTCGTTCGTTTGTTGATTCATGGTGCTCAACCGTTGTATAAACTATGTGAGTTTATTTTAATTTATTCAATCCTTTTTATTTTTATGATCTTTAATTCGTATTGTTTTCTTTCTATTCGTTTCATGATGCTATTATGTGAGCCTATATCGAGAGATTGGTTTACGATTGATATGTTTACAAAATACGGAAGTTGAGTAGACTAGATCACCGTAGAAAGATGAGATCTTTAGCCGTTAATTAGTGACAGATTAATGAGTTAATTATCTAGGTTGTTAGATTTGATTATACGAGAGTTAACCTGAATCTACACCGAGTTTTGTATTGAAAATCAGTTTCAACTTACGAGAGAGTAGAGATCGATAATTGAATTCACTAAGGAATTAGGAATTCATAGCTTGAGAAACGAATTCACTAAGGAATTAGGGGTTTATGTCTCGTGAAAAGGTGAAATCACAAATCGAATTAGAATCATGAGATTAACTAGGATTGAGATCACGTAGGTTTGTGCTTTGTTTGATCCCATGTCTTTTTAGTTTAGATTGTTTTATTTTGTTTTCCTAGGTTAGATTTATTCTCATTGTTCTTTACGTTTTTATGTTTGCTTTTCGTTTATTCGTTTCCTTGAGTAACAATTGAGAGAATTAGTGAGATTAGATTCAACATCCCAATTCCCTGTGGATCGACCCTGTACTTACCCTACTATGCTATCAACTACCCGATATTTGGTCGGTTAGGAGTTAGTTTGCATGTTAAGTATAGGTTTATAAATTTTCTTTTGTTTTTATGATGCAAAATCCTCCCAACAAAAGTGGCGCCGTTGCCGGGAATAGGTGTCATGTTGAATCTAGTTTTGTTAGTTCTCGATTTTGTTACGTTTTATTTTTGTTTTTAATAAAAGTAGCGTATACCAAGTTGAGAGTTTTTATTTTGCCGTGTTTCATGACCGTTAGGTTAAGAATGTGCAAAAGTTTTTACTCAACTTGTTTTACGTGAAGTTTATATATTTATGTGTTACCTAGTCTAACCCCTGTGCTTAATTTGATAAGGCCAACTTGTCTTTGTGATCTCGTGTTCTTTGTGTTGTGTTCATAAGTATTTAGTGTTTTCTTTGTGTTTTTCCTGCTTTGTCATGCATTCTTGTTGTATGGACGGCGTCGCATTACTGATGGGCGCCCGTCCGATTCTTCATCTGCAGTGAACGCAGCGTTAGGAAGTATTGGGCGCTCGTCCGTTCAAATATTTTCAATCTGCTTACGATTTAGAGACCACCAGGCAGCGTCCTATACTTTACGAACGCCCGTCCGGTCGGTTTTCAAGCGCAGGCGGCGTCTGCGCAGGTGGAACGCCCGTCCGATTCACGACGCTAAGTGAGCGTTAAATCCGGGTTCGATCAAGGTTCTAAATTTCTTGATTTTATTTTCAATGCTTTTATTTGATGTGGATTTTTCATTCGAGCTTCTGTGGCTATCTCTTTTTACGTAGATGTCCTGAACTTATATGTTTTTACCTTTCCATCTACGAATCCATGTTAAATAACTGATTAATTTTTATATGCATGATTCATCTATGCAAGTTATAGTTACTGTCGGTTCTCGTATGCTATAACTGGTATGATTGTTAATTAGTGGCTAATGTCGGTTTCCGTATGCTACATATCGTTATGATGAATCTTGTTAGCTTTTAAGACTTACGTGCTTCCTTTGTTTTTATAACTCATATGGGTAGTAACTGTCGGTTTTCGTAATGCTACCATTGCATCTTATGAGTTATATCTGTTTAGAATAGCTAACTGTTGGGTTTCCATAATGCTATCACCTTTGACGAGTCTTAAAGCGCGTCTACACTGCATGTAATGAACAGTACTGTCGTTTATCGTAACCTGTCATTATCTGGTAGACGTTTATTTTATACATGTCATGTTGCAAATGAATGGGCTAGTTTTCTTTCTTTTATTTTATTTTCTTTTTGCATATCATTTAGTTGCATATCATCTAGTTGCATTGTTTTTCTATTTTTCTTTTATTTTTCTTGAGCGTAGTTAACTGTCGGTTTCCGTAATACTACCTCGTTTTTATTTATTTATTTTAATTTTTAGGATTTGTCATGTAGTTTGCATTGTAGTACATTTTCATGTAGTTGCACCTAGCCTACGAGTTTGTGATATTTTCATGTATATGTGTCCATCTTTATGTGAGCATAATTTGAATATCTCTATATCTCCTTTTCCATGTGCTTTATATATGTGATCTTTTCTTTTTCCCCGTAGACTCTTTTTGCACTAATCAAGTCTGCAGGATATTTTTGATAGCTATTGTGCACTTTCACGATGTATTCAGTTGTCCTGTGATGCTCCACAGTCTACTGAGCTATGCAAGCAATCCTGGTTCTTGTTGATTCCTCCAGAATTGCCAGCATCCAATCAGCTAAGTTCTCTAATTTATTATTTCTGTATAACTTGAGGACAAGTTGCAATCTAAGTGTGGGGGGAGGGATAGATGATTTATGTATCTATGAGTCGTTTGCTCAATTTACATATATTTCTATGAAAAGTGCTTAATTTTAAAATTTTTGTTTTGTCCCGAGTGAGCATTGCATGTCTTTGTTCGATGTTTATAATCATTGATGCATTATTTTGCATATTTAGTAATTTTAGTTGTTTCACCCGACACTCTTTTTCACATGCCATAGTAAATGATGAGCTAAATGTTGAAAGCCTACCCCATTTTAGTTGGAGATTTTTGATGATTATAGCATGTTTCTTTGCTTATGTACAATTCTTGAAAAGTTTAGTAGTTTGTATTCTAGGATTAAAGTATGATATCTTTGTGAATATACTGTAAGTTTGAATGTGATAAGTGAAACGTGATTAAGTCTTTGCAATAGTAATAAATTGTTTACTTGAGGTGTTATGCTCAGTGGTCTGTGTTACTAGAAAATAATTTTTACCACTGCCAGCCAGAAATCTCTAAGTAATCACATAGTTAGTTGAGTATGTCGAAAGCTGGTTTATGATTTGAGTGCGGTAGGGTGTACCTCGTATGTCCTATTCCACTATGATGACCAATAGCTCACGACAGTTAGAAAAGGCTACCTTATGATTTGGGTAAGGTAGGGTGTTATCCCGAAACATCCTATTCTACTATGATGGGTAAGAGCTCATTCTAATTTGCGTATAAATGTAAAGTCATTTAAATCAACTACATAAGAAATTTGGTATGTAAAAGAACGACTTAGTTATCGTTAATCTTATACCCAGTATAAACTGAAGGATATGTTGTAGGGATTATCCTCTGAGTCTGTCAGAAATGTTTTAGATATTCTCTACTATTTCTTTTTGGGATATGTATGTTTTGTAAAGTGTCTGTTATAGTTTTTGAATATTTCTAACTTAGATGGGAAACCGGGCTAGTTTTGGTTTGAATAACTTTCAAATTGTGGAACTTAGTGGAAGTTTATTATGGCTATGCACACACTCACTTGGGTGAACTTCTAAGTTATTGAATATACTTCATATTTGCATAGATGTTTATTTATCTCGAGTTTGGTTATGTTTTGTTTTGCTCGAGGACGAGCAAAAGTTTAAGTGTGGGGGTGTTGTTCAGGGTCAAATTGTATGATTTTTATAGATATATTTTATATCAATTTCCCCCGTATATGTATTATTTTCATAGAAGTAGGGCTTTATATCGAAATATTTAGTAAATGGTGTTTTTAATAGGTTAATTGCAAAATGTAACGATTTATGTGCTTAAATTGGGATTTTATGTTATTTTGGGATTGTGTTACGCTTTGGTATATTTTCCTATGTTATAGATACATATTTTGGCATGCAAGAGGATTAAATGATGAGGTTTTGCATGGAAGAGAAGTGAAATGGAAGGAAGATGGAGATAAAGCTTGGAATGAAGCTTTCAAGCAGCCGAACTTCCGATGCAGTTCTTGATATGATATACACTGATTTGACTCTCGACCTCAAGAGAAGATTTGTAGGGTTTGAAGAGAGGATTCTACAGGATCTTGAATCACTTCATTCCGACTTACGAGGCCCGAGATATGAGCGTTACAAGTTTGGATGCTGTTGCTTTGAAACTCTTTGGAAAATGTCGTAATATACTCGTAATACGACGGGCTAGTCAAAAAGGCGTTTTCTGAAGAAGAGTCCTTAATGAAAGTTGTAGAGTTTTCTGAGGGCTTAATTATGACATTCGGATCATAATTTTTGGAGGTCTACAACTCAAGATATGAATTTTAGAAGTTTCATTCCTAAATTCATGCATTGAGCAGCCGACATACTCCAAATCCTAATTGGAAAAGGATTTAATTGCAGCCGCCACCGCCATATTGCTTCAACCGACTTATGCATCTATTTAAACAGCCGTTCCTAACCCTAATTACATACAGTATTCGACATACACTTTTCTTGAGAGCGGCCCGCAGGTTTGAGGTCTCGAGGCGGTCACCCGAGCCTTGTGCTCGGGTGATCCGAGGTTAGATTAGATGTAGTTTTTCGTTCGTTTGTTGATTCATGGTGCTCAACCGTTGTATAAACTATGTGAGTTTATTTTTAATTTATTCAATCCTTTTTATTTTTATGATCTTTAATTCGTATTGTTTTCTTTCTATTCGTTTCATGATGCTATTATGTGAGCCTATATCGAGAGATTGGTTTCACGATTGATATGTTTACAAAATACGGAAGTTGAGTAGACTAGATCACCGTAGAAAGATGAGATCTTTAGCCGTTAATTAGTGATGATTAATGAGTTAATTATCTAGGTTGTTAGATTTGATTATCGAGAGTTAACTGAATCTACACCGAGTTTTGTATTGAAAATCGGTTTCAACTTACGAGAGAGTAGAGATCGATAATTGAATTCACTAAGGAATTAGGAATTCATAGCTTGAGAAACGAATTCACTAAGGAATTAGGGGTTTATGTCTCGTGAAAAGGTGAAATCACAAATCGAATTAGAATCATGAAGATTAACTAGGATTGAGATCACGTAGTTTGTGCTTTGTTTGATCCCATGTCTTTTAGTTTAGATTGTTTTATTTTGTTTTCCTAGGTTAGATTTATTCTCATTGTTCTTTACGTTTTATGTTTGCTTTTAGTTTATTCGTTTCCTTGAGTAACAATTGAGAGAATTAGTGAGATTAGATTCAACATCCCAATTCCTGTGGATCGACCACATACTTACCTACTATATGCTATCAACTACCCGATATTTGGTCGGTTAGGAGTTAGTTTGCATGTTAAGTATAGGTTTATAAATTTTCTTTTGTTTTTATGATGCAAAATCCTCCCAACATATATCACCTTGGGTCTCTTTTGGTTGATAAATACGAAACCCTTTGCCATCCCGAAGACCTGATGCTCCATACTATGGAGAAATATTTGTCGTGCGCGACAAAATGATTGAAGCAGGTCTAGCGGCTGACAACAATACCATCACGTGGATCCACTCTGGCAATGGTATGTACTCTGTACGTAGTGCGTACATGTTTCAGCTTGAAAATCAGGGAGCCTTACAGAGTCCTTTGATGGAATCACATTCGAACCTCAAAGGCCCGATGAGATACAACTTCACGCTTATAGCAATAATTGCCTACCAGTCAACAACCTCCTTGGCCGACGCCATATATCTAGTACTTCTGCTTGCCAATTATGTGGCCAGCATTCAAAGACCGTTATTAATGCGCTGCGAGATTGCAGTTGGTCGCGTAGTGTTTGGAAGCTCCACCCTAGCACTTGGGGGACTTTTTTCTCCACTTCGGATACTCAAGAATGGATCCTCGAGAATATTCAATAGAACCCGAGAAATCGAGACTTGGGCACACATTGGCCTTATCTTTTCCGAGAGATTATTTATAGGATATGGTTCTGACGAAACAAAGTTGTGCACTTTCCAGACTGTATCCGACCTCCAACACACGTCTTTACTTCTAGAGTAGTTATACGTTCCAGAGACCTGAAATTAGATTGGTCATCAGATTCTTTTTTAGTTTTCATAATTTTTGCTTTGCTTTCTGTATGTACTCCTTTGGTCACTTTGGACCTATTTAATTAATAATGATCTTTCCTTAAAAATAAAAAATAAAAAATAAAAAAAGTAGAAACTCCAGGAAGAGGAAGAGGAAGAGGAATTCGTCCGTATATGAACGTGTCTGAAGCACTTTGTTCCCAAACAACACGTGTCCTCCTGCATAGTGCCACGTTGCAGTGCTCATTTGCTTCTTCATAAGCATTTTCCACCATAAATTCAGCACTTTGTTCACTCTTATCGACCTAAGCTAGTTAATTGACGACAAGTTTTTGCACTAATTAAGAGAAACTGTTTATTTCTTTTTCTTTTTTGAGATCACAGATCAATGGCGACCACCAAAGGCGAGACTTTCCCAGCACAAAAGCAGGATGTTCAACCTGGCAGAGAGCATCTTATGGATCCAATTCCACAAGCCATGAGCCCTGATTACAAGCCTTCTAATAAACTTCATGTAAGTCTTTCTTTTTTTACCCCCAATGCCAAGAAACACATATCCATATGTCTGTTAAATCATTAAATGACGGTGTCTATATACTGTCTGTATTATAGGGAAAGATAGCAGTGGTAACAGGGGGTGATTCAGGGATAGGGAGAGCAGTATGCCAGAGCTTTGCATTAGAAGGTGCAACAGTAGCCTTCACTTATGTGAAAGGTGTTGAAGAACAGGATGCATCTGATACCCTTAAACTGTTGTTGGATTCAAAACATCCAGATGCTAAAGACCCCATAGCCATCCCAGCCGATTTGGGTTACGACGAAAATTGCAAGAGGGTTGTGGAGGAAGTTGCCAGTACCTATGGTGGAAGGATCGATATCCTTGTCAATAATGCAGCAGAACAGCACAAGAGCAACTCTGTTGAGGAAATTGATGAGCCTAGACTTGAAAGGGTCTTTAGGACCAACATCTTTTCCTATTTCTTCTTGACCAGGCAGGTTCTTCTAATAGCAATATTTTGTTTTTAATGATAAATGTTATGTCCAATTAATGAAGAGGTGATATCATATCAATAAATATTTGCAGGCATGCATTGAAGTATATGAAAGAAGGAAGCTCAATCATAAACACAACATCTGTGAATGCATACAAAGGAAATGCAAAGATGCTTGACTACACGTCAACAAAGGGTGCAATTGTTGCTTTCACAAGAGGGCTTGCACTGGAGCTAGCAACCAAAGGCATCCGTGTCAACGGCGTAGCGCCGGGGCCGGTGTGGACGCCGTTGATCCCGGCGTCATTTAGCAAGGAGGAAGTGGAGAAATTCGGGAAAGAGGTGCCGATGCAAAGGGCGGGTCAGCCGAGCGAGATCGCGCCGTCCTATGTGTTCCTTGCTTGCAACCATTGCTCCTCTTACTTCACTGGCCAAGTTCTGCATCCTAATGGTGGAGCCATTGTTAATGCTTGATGACGGAGTATGATCATGCTTTTGATCGTGTGGCAGATGATGATGATGAAGTTGAAGTATGTCTGTAAACAATGTAGTAAAGTATGTAGAATTGGAAATGGGTTCCTGTTCTGTTTTTTTCAAAATAAGTGCCCTTTGTTATTGTGTGTACTGCTCTGCAGCTTGAATAAAACAGGATGATCTCAGGTGAATGTTAGTGATATTATTAATTATTTTGTGCTAAAGCCACAACAGAATTAAGTCGCACGTGTCACAATACACTTTTACGATTAAAAGTGGATTCATACCAATCAATGATCATGGTGCCAATGGTTAAACCGTGGCATCATGAGTTCGAGTTCCATCATTGTTTGTATTGTTTGTTGTATTGTTTGTTTGTATGTGTGAGTCATATAATTGTAATTTCGTTTAGGTGAAAAAAATGTTAATATCATGCATCATAACCAACTGTTCAAAATATGTGCAAATGATAATTTCTCCCCATGAACCGTGTATTTTTCAAATTGCCCTGGGGCCTTGTTGAACTCTTTCATTCTCTCGGGCTCGCCTCGTGGAAATAGGAAATTCTAACAGGCTCGGCTAGTGGGAATTGAATCCCTTATCATCTCGTGGGTCTCCTTCCTCATTCCATTCTACACCACTCGATTGAAAAAAAAAACCATCTGGCAGAAATTTACAGGAAAAGGTATTGTTCTTTAATAATTCTTGATATTAAAGATTTGGGCCAGAATTAGACCAGTGAATTGTGTGATTATTTTGCCACTAGTATTTATCATTTGTGTTACCAATGCAAGCAAATGTTATTGACCTCTACTAATCAATGGATGTTATTATTTTCTTTTGCAGTTTTGAGCTTCGTCTCCGCGTCTCTTGCCCCCAACGGAAATGGGTAAGCATTTCACTAACATTTTTGTTTTAATAACTTTAAATATCATATTTGTTTTAATTGTTCTTCTTACACGTCAATATATGATTATGTTTCAAGCAATTAACTTGTTAAACCTTCGATTTTTAGGGTAGTGAAATAATTAATTTTGATGAGATAGTTCGATAATGAAACTTACAATCGTTGGAGAATTATGTAGTTGATACATTTGTATTTTGGTTGATATCAATGTGATTTCTCGTAGTAAAAAACGAAACTTGTATACCGATTGATTTTTATTGGTTTGGTGATAAGTTGATTATGTTATTGTTGTTGTTAACGATAATAATTCAACTGACATGTGAGATTGAAAAATTTATCTGTATTTTATTACGTTTTTTGTGATCGTATCAACACATCCCATGAAATTATCGGTGACAACATAATAAACAATACGACGAATCTCGACCTATTCTAGGTATGCCTCGACCTGATGAAGTTCTTAGAAATGCATGCATCCCTAGGGTGTTTTCGATTCCTTCTGATCCGAGGTGTCGGCTTAATCCCCATGCATTGTATTGGGGCTCCTTATATAGCGTAGCTCGTAGAAAATTTCATTAGGTCTGCTCAATAGAGCTTCTTTTTCCGTTTTCAGCAGCTTGGTAAAGCCTCCGCCGGAAGTGAGGCATCCGTTAGATCGAAAGTCTAAGCTCGGTTCTGCTGGCTCTGTCCAGCATCTGTTCTCCCTCATTATCATCAAATATTCTATGGCGTTTACAATCTTCCCTTCTATCACCCCTGTCTACTGTTACAACACAACACAACGACATTCAAAAAAAATTAAAGACTAACAATGTGTAGTTTTTTTTTATATATACTTATATATCTAAATATATACATATATATATACACAAACCCTATGTTTTATATATATATATATATACACACACACACACAAAACAAACATATACATATTCATTGTGTAAATGTTATTCTATTTTCATATTTTCACTCTATACTGATGTAAATTAATGATTATTTCACAGATAACAACATTGTGTCCATTAAGTTTGTATTCAACGGAGAGTGGATACACCACGAAGAAAGCGACAAATGGTCTTATAAAAAGTAAATGTTTATTTGATTCGTGTGAAAACCGATATGACATTGGATGAAGTGAAGCACAAAGTGTGAGAAAATAGGAATTGATGTATCAAACAATACATTGGTCATGAAACTTTTGTACGGAGATTATGAGGGGCCGATTGATGTTTTGGACGATGATACATGGCTAGGATACATTGATGATATTCTTAGAAAAGAAACTGTCAAACTATGTGTTAACGCCGAACCGGTTATGGACAATGACCATTCGAAAGAAATGAATGACAACGCATTTGACTTAAATGAACAACCGATAGTTGGAGAAAACGATAGAGGAATTTAGGATTTTATACCCGAACTTCACTGTAATCAAAATTTCCAAGAGCATGTGGTACCTACTGCACCAGTCTCAACCCCTCATGAAATTGACATCGAACCGAATACAACTTTAGGTGATCAAGTCATTGACATCACAAGTGAATCAGACTTCGATTGGGGAATAATTGCGAATATGATTCAGCCATTGCACACACCTTACATTCAACAACCTACTGGTAGAAGGTGTGTGAACCAGTGAATGAAGCTGGAACGTCTCGGCATAATTTTGGACAGACGACGCACACACCGTATAGCCAAAAACCTAGTGGTAGGAGGCGTGAACCAGTGACTGAACCTGGAACATCTCGGAATAATGTTGGTCAGACAAGTCATAATGTCCACATACATGGAACAAGCCAGCAGTTTGACTGTCCTCACGCCAACACCGATGCAAGCGGGCCTCAATATCGGTGGATCGTTTATGAGTTATCTGAGAGCACCTTTGGAACAGAAACCTGACACTGATCACACATTTAGTACGGCAAGTATTAATTCCAATAGAGGTGCTCATTTCGGGTCTGGCTTCCGTCTTCTGAAATTCCTCCGTGTCCACGGGCTGGGGCGTTTCAGAAGGATGATGATCCAGGAATTTTGTTTATTGGTAAAAAGTACCGAGACAAGGAAGATATGTAGATGAAAATGAGTTACCACGCATTGAAAAATAATTACATGTGGAAACTTTTAAGGTCCGACAAGGAGAAGTTAAAACTAAGATGTTTTTCTTCGGACAAATGCGAATGGATGGTTGACGGTTGCAAGAACTTCGAGATAACCGCGTACACTGAAACTCACACTTGTGGACCGGAGCGATTAACCAACGATCATAGGCAAGCAAGGCCCAAACCTATAGGTTGTTTCGTAAGGGAGAACCTCATCAAACTCGGCTTTGATTTCACGACAAAAATTTAAGAGTTGAGGTCAAAAGAGTATTCAACGTGGACCTTGATTATCAGCATGCATATCAGTGTAAACAGAGAGCCTTGGAATTAATCGGTGGAAACGTAACTCTATCGTATTCTAAATTACCCGCCTACTTTTACATGTTGGAGAAAGAAAATCCTGGAACTATCACAGACATAGAGCTTGATGCACTAGGCAGGTTCAAATATTGTTTCATGGCTTTGAAATCTAATATTGAGGGGTTTAAGTACTGTCGGCCCATCTTAGTTGTGGACGGTACATATCTTAAAACAAAATGCGATGGGACATTGTTAGTAGCTATTGGTGTAGACGCGGGTGACCATCTCTTTCCGTTAGCGTTTGCCGTGACCGACAGAGAGAGCATCAACGCGTGGACGTATTTCATTCTTCAAGTGAAGTCGTTAATCGGAGAACTTAGAGACATGGTGTTTGTATCAGATGCAGGTTCGAGCATCATTGGAGCTGTTAGGGATGTATTTTCAAACACCCACCATGGTTATTGCTACCACCACTTAGTCATGAACCTGAATAAAAAATTCGGAACCACATGATATTGTCCATACACTTTTTGGGAAGCCGCGTATACATTTTGAAACGTGATTCGCAATAATATTTCAAAGAGATGAAAGACCAAGATCAAGATCCAACCAAGCCAGTATCGCGTTACCTGGAGAATATTGGATTTGACAAATGGGCATGATCGCATTTTCCGGGGACACGTTACGCAATAATGACAAGCAACTATGTTGAAAGTTTTAACAACGTGATCATGGATGCACGTAAGATGAGTATTATGAATTTGCTTGACTATATCAGGGCAAATTTGCAGGGTTGGTATTGTGAGAGGAGAGAAACTGTGTACTCGTGTCGCACCGTGTTAGCACCTGAAGCCGAAAAATTCTTGACTGAAGTTTCACATGCTAGGAGAACCTTCACACTGAAGCCAATCGGCCGGGACGAGTTCCAAGTCGGGGACATTGATACTAGTGCGAGGGTAAATATGCATTAATGGAGCTGTTATTGCGGGGAGTTTCAGGGACTTCGGATGCCTTGCGTACATGCTTGCATTGCTATAAGTTAGCGCTGCGAGAGTCCGTATGATTATTGTTCTAACTACTACAAAGCTCAATGTTTCCAACATATTTACGAAGGACACATATTTCCTGTTCCAGTCGAGGATGACTGGATTGTTCCCGAATCAATTAGAACCTAGCATATTCCTCCGCCCGAGCCTAGATTGACCGTAGGAGGGAAACACAAACAACGGGAGCGAGGCGGGGCCGACCTAGGATCCTCAGGATTGCTTCTCAAGGTGAGCCTCCCGGCGGTAGGACCAGCAAGATGCCTATTGACAGGTTAGTCCCAGGTTCCGGTAGGCATTGCTCGTTGTGCTGTAACCCCGGACACAGAAATACTAGATGTCCGTTTCGTACAATTGTTCCTCATTGAACAATTATCTTATAGGTTGTGTTTCGTTTTATTATTATATTTTTATTATTATTATGATCGTGACTATCTTGTTTTAATATAAAATTATCTTTTTTAAAAGCATCCTTAATCCCTTTACCATTATCTTTAATTCACTGTATGCAAATGTATATTTTAATTTTTGCTTTGTGACCACTTTTTAGAACGATAATATTTTTATTGAAAGGAAAATAGACATATATGTAACTCGATGAACTCATATATGTAAAAACATAGACAACTTTTTTATTGAAAGGAAACACTTTTATTGAAAGGAAACACTTACGACAAATCCATTTTAAACAAGAACACATAATAGCAAAACACATGGACTCCACGTACACCATAGTAGTATTGATCCATTCCACCTCCAAGGCGACATCTACCCCACGTAATTTGTGCACCCCTGATGCTATGGGGTGTACTGACGCTACTACGTTTGACCAGACAACTGCATAGATTCACGAACAATTGATCGATTCTGATGATGCAGAAATCATCACGGTTGCGCAGCGGTGGAGTGTTGGTGGATATCTGGCTTATTAGTTGGTTGTTTCAATGGAGGTCGTCCGGAGTTTATAGGAAAGCGACACGAAGAGGGGGAGTATTTTTGCAGAGCTTAGGCTTGTTCTTTTATTATGAGAAGAAGATGATCCTATTTAGTTACACAAGACTTCCTTTTATAGGAGGATTTACTTAGTGGCTAAGTTAATGACAGGCGGTGCTAAGCTGCTTAGTCATTAACCTTACCTACTAAGTAAGCATTAAAATATCTATGTTACAAGTGGACAAAATATCATGGCGGCGACCCCTTGTGGTCGCATAGGCGGCCAGCCCTGTCTATCCTTCGTTAGCTCCTTGTTTCCTCTCTCAGTCTTGTGCGGCCCTTTCGAGGCCGTTATTACAAGGTCGCGGCGTCAGCGATCTTGACAGAGTGACTCTTGGCGTCGCCGTTGGTGTCCCCGCGGATCCCTATAACTGAGGAGGCTATTTCCGGGACTATGTGGTGGCGATATTATTTGTATCATCAATGGCCCCCTACTCCATGTCTTGATCATTTTCCATGGAAATGTCGAGCGTGGAGTTGTAAGTTACAAGGATAATAGTTTGCGGCCTTGTCGTCTGATGCGACTTGTTCACTGAGGACCGTGCTTTTAAAGCATGCGGCCTTCGAAGCAACTCCAGGCCAGTTTTACGACCTTGTCGTCTGATGCGACTTGTTCACTAAGGACCGTGCTTTTAAAGCATCGTCTGATGCGACTTGTTCACTAAGGACCGTGCTTTTAAAGCATGCGGCCTTCGAAGCAACTCGTTCACTAAGGACCGTGCTTTTAAAGCATGCGGCCTTCGAAGCAACTCCAGGCCAGTTTTACGACGTTGTCGTCTGATGCGACTTGTTCACTAAGGACCGTGCTTTTAAAGCATGCGGCCTTCGAAGCAACTCCAGGCCAGTTTTGCGATGCTATTTACTCGCGTAAGGATCATAGGGGCAGTTCATTAGTTAGATCGTGGCTGACATCGGCCCCCTTGGTAACTGCAACTTCATGGGTGGTGACGCCTTCGGTAACCGCCCAAACTGACACGTGGATATAAGTTAGCCCCATAATGATTGCGGTTTTGAATTTGAATTGAATCGACCACGCAAACTTCAACCGTTGGATGTATTAACCTTCAGCCGCTCGATTGAAACTCAGTTGCCTATATAAGGCTGGGCCTCCCCATACCTCTTCACTTTTCCCTCTTCTGATTTCCCACAATCTTTCTCCCAGCTTTTCCTTCTTCTGGCAGTAGCGAGAGTTTCCGGCGAGAGGTAGTAGCGAGGAATTTACGGTGGTTTGAAACGGTCTTCAAGTTTTTCCGGCAGAATTTGAAGGTTTCCGGCGTGCTCCTACTTCTTCTTTTCATTAACAGGTAACTTCTTTCCCTCTTGCCACTTTTTCCTCTATTTTTGTTTGTTTTTTGAACCTTTTCATGGTGTTTGATCCATTGTTCGGACAATGTGTGTAGAGGTAGAGATGTTTTTGAGAAAAGCTAAGGTTTTTGGGTTGGTGTTCTTATTGTGGTATGGTTTTTCTGGGAATGGGGTAGAGGGGAAAAGTTGGGTGTTTCGATCCAGGGATCCCAATCCTTGCCATGTTTGCTTTTGAATTTGCGTTTTCCTTTCTGGCAATTTTGCTTTCCATTTCTCCTGTAAAAACGGAGGGGAGGGCGTCGAGATGGGTGCGATTACCTTCCTGGCTTAATTCTTATTATCCCAGGTCTGAAAGCTCCACCTTTTCCTCTTGTTTTTGCAGGATGTCCGACGGGGAGTATTCCTTAGGAGGCGACTCCGACGTAGAACAGGAGGCCTACGATTATGCTTATGAGGAAGAGGTCGGCTATAGCCCTGAGGCGTCCGCGGGGGATGACCTGCTCGAGGAGATAACAGGCGGGGATGCCGCAGTTCGAGTCGGCGACGATCCCTTTGACTTGATTCTCTCGTTTCCTCACCCCGCTTGGCGTAAGAAAAGTCGCAAGGAGATGGCGCGGGCCCAAGGGACAGGCTCTGGCGAGGCAGACGATAGGGAGATTTCCGCCGTGGAAGAGCAGGCTGCTGATCCAAGTACTAGTGGCGCCGCTGATCATGATGCGGCCTATCTGGAGGACGCTGCCCTTCATGAGTTGATGGGATCGAGTGAGGATGAAAATGCCCCATTACCCCGCCAGATTATTTGGGAGCTTCCCAAAAAACCAAAGAAGAAGAAGGAGCCCAAGACAACGGTAGGAGAGGCCGCTGCTAAGACTAAGAAACCCCCGCCTAACAATCCCGAAGCGTTGAGGGAATTTGCGATCCAGGCGGAGTATGAGAAGGATCTGGAAGAAATGGGCCAAGCTTAGCGATGATGGCGATAATCTCAACCGGTCTATTCGTCGCCGTTTTAAAGTTGACACAAGCATATATCGGTTTTCTCTGATTGATTATGAGAAGGAGGACGACAAATTCAAACCTGGGGACCGCGAGGACTATGTCTGTGCTCGCCGGTCGGATGATACCTTAATCCTACATTTTGACCATTTTTATGCGGGCCTTCGACCTCCTTCGACCCTTCTTCACCAGATTTGCGAGTGATGGGGCTCACGCCCTCGATTTTACTATTGGGTCCATTATTCAGATTATGTCATTCATCGTGATGTGCCGGACAATGAAGATAGAACCCTCCCTGACTTTGCTAGGTCAATTCTATGGGTTCTGTGGGACGGGCATCCCAGGACAAATATCTCTGAGGACCAAGACGCCTCGCTTGTTATTCTTGCTGCCCAACAAAATTCATAGATGGCAACAGCGAATCCTCAAGGTAGAATCCAAGGTTGGCTGGCCTTTTCCTAGGGCCGCGAAGCGCATGGTCAAATCTACCCTGTCGATTGACGACCCTTTAGTTACGGAGCGGCGTTTTGTTAAGGGGCTCATGACACTTATTCAATCGGACGGAATCAAGGCTTCTTTGAGGAATATCGCTTGGGTTGATTTTCTAGACTTGGCCCTCCAATTGGGGCGCAGGGCCGGCGTCGTGGGCCCGGGTGATGTGGAGCCGTTTGTAGTTGTGGCCCCTGAGGAGAGCGATCCTGACTGGATAGGGGATTGCCACATAGGCCAGTGTTTTCCGTCTGAGTGTCCCGTGTGTGGAGGCGACGCAGAAAAGAGACCGGACTGTAAATTTTCTCACACTTATCCGTTCCTTTTAAAAGTTGCTTTATTCTTTTATGCGTTGCCTTTCCCCTTTGGATCCGTTTTTAACGAACCCGTTTTGCAGGTATGGACGCAACTCAACGCCGAGCTCAAAAGCGAGGCTCGGCGATGAGCAAGCTAAAGTCCGACAGCGCGACCTTGAAACAAGTTCGGAAAGTACCCGCACGGTGGATGCCACCGTTATTGATGAGACGCGTGATCCTACCGGGCCGTGGCGGCGTCCACTGGTGCGGGCTCAAGCCAGGTCGTAGGGCAAAAAAGATCGCAAGCTGAGGAGACCGCGAAGGAGACGCAAGGCCAGAAACGATCCCGAACTGAGAAAACCAGGGCTGCTGGGGGCACAGGTAAAGGCTCTGATCGCGCGGAGAAGCGGGCTGCTGATAAGGGCTCAGGCGGGCTCGATACTATCGGCCGAGGAGGCTCTCGAGGAAACGGAGCGGCCGTCACGGACACTGCCCCGTGGTTATAAGGGGAAAGAGGCGGTGTGGCTAGACCCCAATTTCACCCAAAGCATCGATATGAACAAAGCGAGCCAGATAAGAGAGGCCATTGCTGACGTTATCCCCTTGGGTCGCTTAGCCTGGGACTCGCCGCACGGGGTTCAACCGAGATTGGAAGGGAATCACTTCGCGTCGTGATTCGAGATGATGCCAGGCCGCGATGAAGTCGACGAACTCAAAAATCTCTCGAGCCAATTTGGGATTGCTTTGCATCAATGGTAAGTTTTGTTTATCTTGTATTTTTTCCTTCTTTTCGTACTTTTGCGCTTTTGCCGGGTTTATAATCCCGTTTCTTTTTCAGCTTGGGACCCGCATAAACAAGGCGATCGAGGCCGCTGAGACGCGTAAGGCTGAATTGAAGAAAGTTACGGCGGCCCTTGGGGCCTCGGAAAAAGCCAGGATCAGCTCTGAGAGTAAAAGTGCGGCGGCGCTTGCTGAGGTTGATAAGATGAAAAAAGCTATGGCGGAGAGTGCCAAACTGGATGTGGAGCTGCAAAAGAAGGTGCAAGCTTTGAAGGAAGAAACCCGCAACTCTGCAGAAGGGTTAGTGGCTGCGCGTGGGGAGATCGCCAGCTTAAAGGAGAAACTTGCTGCTGCAGAGAAGGCCGCTGAGGAGGCGGGTCCAGCAGCTGTGGAGGCCTATAAGCTTTCTGATGAGTTCGGCGATTATCAGGAGGCCAGCTTCGACCAAGGTTTTAATCACCTTGCTCGCTGTCTTTGGGCTTATCACGGCCGGGAGAGCATTACCTTTGAGGAGATGCTCCGTTGGGTCAATATGTCCCAACCGATCCACGACTGTTGGCCTCCACCCGGATATCCCCTCACAGCAGATCATCACATCGTTGCTATCCAGACTAATCAGATAGAGCGCGGTGACCCGGTGTGGGATCCTCCTCCAGTCAATCCTGTCAATTTTGCGATTCTGAAGAAACCTCCTGCAAACGATCAACCTGGTGATGAGTACATCGACACTCCCCCCGGCTCCGTCTGAATGCCTTGCTTTTTCTTTGAAACAATTTATCTTCCTGCGGCTCTGTAATAATAACTTTGTTTCTTCTGAACTATTTGGCGTCCTTATTTGATGATTTGTAATAACTTAGTTTATCTTTGCTTTTTGTACTGACATTGTGGCCGTGTTTTGGCCTGTTGGATTTGGATTGTGGCCGCTTTTGGCTTTTCTTTATATATCTGCACTTGTTTTGTTCCTTTGATTTGATTCCCATTTTGTATTATATGCGGCCCCCTTTATTTTGGCGAGGTTTGTAGAGCTCGCGAAAATAATAAAAGGAGACGAGCTGACAGTTGATCGAAAAATTCTTGTGCTTTTGAAATTTTCCCATCCCCCTTTGTTTTGGTCGAGGCACATGGAGACTCGAGCGAAACAACTTATCGTCGCACTTTCAGGTAACTCCTGGTCCTTGGAAATAATGGAAATAGATTTCGCGAGGCCGTACTCCCGCGGCCCCCTTGTTGAAGTCTAGCTGAAATTGCATCTCCACCACCACCACTAGCTGTATATTGGAAGTTTGAAAATTTCTGTTTGTGGCCCCCTAAGTTTGAGGCGGAGTAATTTGCCTGAGACTTGGGATCTGAACTGTTCAGGGTCAATTTGTAGTGTTTTTAAGGATATATTTTATGTCAATATTCCCCATACTCTTATGTTTTTTATAGATATCGAGCTTATAATTAATTAATTGAGTAAATGAGGTTTTTAATGATTAAATATGAAAACATATCGATTTAAGGGTTAATTTGTGATTTTATATTATTTTGGAATTGTGTTATGTTTTGGTATGTTTTTGATATTTGTAGATACCCAATTAATGGTGGAAAAGATGATCCTAAAAGGCTAAATTTCGAGATTGAAGAGGATCAATTAAAGATATGGAAGATTAAAAGAGATAAGGAAAGAAATAATTGAAGATGAAGATGGGAAAATCACAAAATTCGATCCCAGCGTATATGGGACGGGCGTCCCATTATAAGCGATTTAGCGTCCGAGTTCGGACGGGCGTCTCAAAGGGTAAATCAAGTCCCGTGAGTCAAGAATTGGATCGAGAGTTTGGACGGGGAGCGAACGAAGCGTTTCACACTAGCGTCCGAGAAAGTGGGCGGGCGTCCGACTTTCCAGACGAGCGTCCGTAGCGCGTTCAATGAGAACCGACCTGAATTCTTGTAGCGGCCCGACTTACTCAATCTATAAATACAACAGCTGCGCTAACCCTAATTCATATCATTCAATACACGAAATTTCTCATACACTTTCAAGAGAGCTCAGCCGCATCTTGGAGAGTTGAAGGCCGGTCACCCGAGCCTTGTGCTCGGGTGAACCGAGGTTAGATTAGGAGTAGATGTAGCTTTTCTTTTTCGTTTCCATGGCGTTTCAACCATTGTTCAAGACTATGTGAGTTTGATTTTCAATTTATTCAATTCCAGTTTTTTTCTTCATGATGTTTGATTTAGTTTGTATTTTTCTATGCGTTCTTTGATGTCATGAGAATAAATCGAAAGATTAGTTTTCTATTGATGTTTATAATACGGAAGTTGCATAAACGCCAGATCACCATAGAAAGATAGGATTTTTAATCGTTAATGATGACAAGTTAATCGATTAATTATCTAGGTTGCTAGATTCTAAAATATACGAGTTAACTGAATCTACACACGAGTGTTGTATGGAAATCGGTTTCAACTTACGAGAGAGTAGAGATTGATAAATTGGATTTACTAAGGAATTAGGAATCCGTAGCTTGAGAATAAATTCACTAAGGAATTAGGGGTTTATATCTCGTGAAAGGTGAAACCACAAATCGAATTAAAATCATGAATTGAACTAGGATTGAGATCACATAAGTTTGTATATTGGTTGTTCCCATGTCGTAGATTAGTTTGTTTATTTTATTTCTTAGGTTAGATTACTTGAATTATTTTCTGTTTTTATGTTTTGTCGTTCGTTTATTTGTTTTTCCTTGAGTAGCAATTGAGAGGATTACTAGGATTAGATTGAACATACCTTTTCCCTGAGGATCGACCCCTTACTCATTACGCCTTGCTATCAACAACCCGATGTTTTGGTCGGTTAGGAGTTAGTTTGCATAGTAGTTAGGGTTGTAAATTTTCTTTTGTTTTTATGATGCAAAATTCTCCACAACAAAAGTGGCGCCGTTGCCGGGGAGTCGGTAACGGTTGTCGGATTCTTCTAGGTGCAATTTTTATTTCGGTACTATTTTTTTTAGGTAATAATCTAATTGCTACGTTTTATTTTTATTTTTATTTTATTTCACTTTATCATAGTTTAGATTTTCGATTTTATAAATTTGATTTTAATTATTTTAGTTTTTATTTATTTATTTTATGTTATTGGTCGCATTAGATTTTTATTAGTTTAGAAGCCTTAGATTTAGCTTAGATTTGCCTTAGATTTTAGATCGTATAAATATATTGCCTTAATTATCACTATTTTAGGTTTTTATTTTCTTTCCTGCTATTCTTTTACAGATCTGCTTGCTTTTTCGCTTTTAAACGGGCGTCCATCCTTTCAGGCGCCCGTCTGCTTCTAAAATCTTCCTCTCTGCATCGTTTAAGCCGATTAGACAGCGTCTCGAACTACCAAACGCTCATCCAAATTCTAAACACCCGTCTCTCCCAACTGCATCTTCAACGCCGCTTGTTGATGATCAACGAGCGTTCACTTATACCGAACGCCGATTCACTCTCTTCAATTGACACTTCTTTTCTTTTCTCCTCAAACCATCTAATCTTTTCTAAACCTATTCTAATCAACCCCAAAGGGTTGATTTCTTTCTTTCCTTTCTTCCGGTTTATGCAAACGAAGTAAGAAGGACTTCGATCTTTGATCCACGAGCCCGAACGATCTATCCTTAGAAGAAGGCTTCTCCCGATTTGGACAAAATGGCGGATCAAGATCCACCAATTCCAAATCCACGACCCCAAGCTCGCTTAAATTTACTCCTTCAACAGATGCAAGCTCTGCAACAACAACGAATCGACAAGTCGGCATAAATCAACAACTTCAACAATTTAGACAAAACCAGGCTTAATCAATCGAACCAGACCCCTACACTCCATATCTAAACCAAGATTTTCTCGAGGGGCATAGACTCATTCGCCGTCCTCCCGACATGGGAGGAGCGAACTTTGATCTAAAGAACGGAGTTGTTGCAATCGTTCGAAATAGCTCTTTCCATGGTATCGCTCGGGAAGATCCACACGACTTCTTGTCCACATTCGTACAAATCATGAAGCGAGGCCATTATCCTGGTGTTGATTCCGAGATCGTAAAGTTAAAGCTATTTCCTTTTGCTTTGAGAGGTGAAGCAAGTCGGTGGTTTAAATCGTTAGCACATCATTCCTCCATACATGGAATGATGTCAAAAGAGCCTTCGCTCTTAAGTGGGTTTCACCAGGCAAGATTATGGAAATGAAACGGGAAATAGCTACGTTTGAGCAATTGGAGGATGAGGCTGCTGGCAAGGCTTGGGAGAGATTAAATCTGTTGATGAGGAAGTGCCCCAATCACGGATATGATGATACATGAGTTGTTGGAACTGCTTTCTGAGGTGTCTCTCAACCTAATAGAGACTATCTTGACTCACACGACTCATGGATCCTTCTTAGGGGAGGTGATGAGATCGCCTATAGAGTGGTGAGACAATAGCCAAGAACAATATGTGGTCGACTCCCAAGAGACCAATATTGTTAAGAAAGAAGGTCACGCAAACAATCCCGATACACAACCGTTGGTTGCTCAAATGGAATTGATAAGCAAGCGGTTGGCCAATCTTGAGATCTGACCTTCCGATTCAAATTATCTTGAACCACGCAGCGGACCGAGATGACGGAAGAAGTGAACTTAATGGATAATCAAAACCAACCCTTCCAAAACTTCAATCAAAGCCGTAACTACTCAGGGTTTCAAAGACAAAACTTCAATCAAGCCAAGTTACCACCTGGCCCTTCAAATTCAAATTCTTTCAACTCGAACTATCAAAGGCCGCCTCGAGAACTCCCAAAGGCCCCAAGGTGGCTGGAATCAAACTCGTAACAATAATCATACCACCTCATGTGTCCTCAACACAAATTCGATGAGTTTGGTAGACATGGTGAAGACTTTGTCTACTAGTGTTAAAGCAATTGAGAGACAAGTTGGTCGATGGCGGACCGGCAAGCAAGCGAGACCTCACGGTAAACTTCCGAGTTATACCGAGAGAAATCCGAAGCGATGTGAATGTTTGCACCGCCATTACACCACAAATGGGAGTATGGGCAAGAAGAGGAGTTGAGCAAGTAACTTTGAGAAGTGGTAAGAAGGCCGGACCCGGCAAGGTGTCGGAAGCGAGTAGCCCCTCCCGACGCCATGAGTTCAGAGGGGAAATCGAAAATCACATGCCAAAGAAAGCAATGATGAGGAGGGGCTTAGTGACAATTCTTCTGAGGATGAAAATAATTACGATGATGAGGAAAGGAAGGAAAGTCAAGGGCGTACTTCGACTAAGAAAAAGGAAGAGAAGTTTGTGAGATGGAAGGATAAGGAGGACGAGGCGATAAAGAATCAAGCTACGAAGAATGATAAAGCCCTTCCTATCCACCAAAAAGGAAAGAAAGCCCTCACTAACGACAAGCGGATATCTTTGGAGTGAGGAGGATGCTTAGGGACACTAAAGTGAGTATGCCCTTAGCCGAGGTATTGTCTCAAAATGCCTAAATGTACTAAGTATCTCAAAGAATTCTGTGGGCAGCAAGAGAAAGCTTGGGGATGGTGAAGAAGTGTTTGAGAAGACGTGCAATGGTTTCACAAAAAGTCATTTGTTTATTAGCGAGGTGACTCTGCACCTTCAATATCTTGCGAGATTGAAGGCCATTTGTTCGAAAATGTCTTATGCGACTCAGGGGCCTCCATTAATGTGATGCCATTAAATGTATGCAAGAAGCTCGGGCTAGACAAAAGAATGCGAGAACGTGTTAAGGCCATATTTATATGATTATTAAAGGGTTATTTCATTATTATTTTTCCCACATTTGCATAATTTACATGAGAATTAAGGGTTTAAGTGTAATTATTTAATAAAAATGATTTTAAGAGGGTTGTATGCAAAATTGATGATTTTAAGTGTTGATTTAATGGAATTATTATTATTTGGATTTTATTACATTTTTGCATTGTTTATTTATCATGTAGGTGTTAATTTTCGTGCATATAAAGAGGATAAATGAAGCTCAAGTAGAATTATTCAAGATAGAGTTGGAATTGGCTTGAAGAAATTGGATAAAGATGATGAAATCCGACCTCAAGCATCTTGGACGAGCGTTAAATGTCGTCCATTCCAGGCGGGCGTTTGATAAAGTGAACGAAAGCGTCGGAATTGTGTTTTACATTCAGAGAGTTCGGACGGAGGATGAACGAGCGTTTACTCAGCGTCCAGGCATTCTGGACGGGCGTCCACAAGACCAGACGAGCGTCCATAGCCGACTTACTTCCAGCCGACTTAAAACTCTATATATAGCAGCAGCCTCTTAACCCTAATTCATATACCATATAATTGAGATCGCAAATTCACCAAAAGCTGCGGCCAGAGAACCCTAATTTCACAGAGATGCAAATCTCCCAACCAACAATCATATCCAACATGATTGTTGGCTAGAAACCTTGCAGTGAGTCGACGGAGGAAGCCCATCATCAACACAACCAACTAGAGAGTTCGATGCTTTATGTTAGTGAGTTTAATTTATAGTTTTTCATCACTTTGGATGCTGTTTTGTATTGATCATGTTTTGTTGGAATTAACGATTTGATGAAACGATTTATCTATATCTATATGCTTGGATCTATGTATGAAAGTATATTGGTTTAAGTTTTATTTCGTTCAAGTGATGCAATTATTCGTGTTTTAAGAAATTATGCATGATTAGTTGAGTAAAAGTTTGGAAACAATCTCGTGATTCTGTTTTGATTGCATGTTTAGTTTGTTTGAAAAGATAAACGAAACCCTAGAATTTGATTGAAGATATTTAATTGAATTCGTGAATAAATCACTACTAAAAACTATGTCTTTTTAATCACCATCTAGTTGGGATTGTTGGTTGATAGGTGGAATCTAGTCGCCTTGCTGTGTTTTCCTTTAATTGTTTTAATCGAATCGTTTAGATTAAGTTTAGTTTACGTTCTAGTTTTATAAACCCTAATTTCCTGCAACTTTTCTGCAATTTTCTGTTCTGATCGTAGGTGGACGTTCGTCCGCAATAGCAGACGCCCGTCCGTTAGGTTTAGTTTTCAGACGCTCGTTCACCAAAGTGAACGCTCGTCTGGCTTTCTGTTTTCTTATTTTTCTTGCTTATTTTTACTCTTGTTTTAGTTTTAATTCTTAGGTTTAGGTTTTAGTTAGTTTCACCTTAGTTTAGTTTAGGTAGATAATTGTGACATAATTGATATAGATCTATATTTGAATCCGATAAACATTCCACTCCTTGGGATTTACCCGTAAACACCCTATACTACGATCCTTATACTTGGGGTGTTTCGGTATTATAAATTTAAAACTAGTTTTTACCGAACAAGTTTTTGGCGCCGTTGCCGGGGAGTCGGTAACGGTTGTCGGATTCTTCATAGGATAATTTTCTGAGTCAAAAAGGGTCGTTTTTAGCACGCAGTAGTATTTTGGCCGTAACTTTCGGCTCGAGTGTCCGTTTGGAACGCAGGACCCCAATTCGGAAAGCTCGTTCCGACGCCGACGACGTGGTGAACGCCGTAGGCCGTTCAGTGCGTTTTCGAGGTCAAAATCCACTGTTTTCCCCTCCTTTTTGGCCCTAGAAGATTTCAATACGTTTTTTTTTCTCCGTCTTAGTGTTTTTCTTGTTTTTTTTTTAAACTTTTCGTAGGTAGGTTTCTTTGCCAGTTTCTTGTTTTTCTTGTTTTTAAACTTACTGTTTTATTTTATTTGATTTTTTGTTTGATTTTATTTCCATAAGTCTTTTCTGCTTTTATTTTTTATCTCGTTTTCAATTTCTGGTAACCTTAGTTTTTAGGTTTTCGTATCTGAACGAGCGTTCAACAACTTGAACGCCCGTCCACCTCAATTCTGCCCTCTGAACGAACGTTCATTCAACTGAACGAGCGTTCAGTTCTGAACGAACGTCCTTTAAAATTGGACGCCAGTTCAGTCTGTTCAATCATCACTTCTTTTCTTTCTTCTCTTTTCTTCTCTTTTCTCCTCTAAACCATCTAATCTTTTCTAAACTGTTCTAATCAACCCCAAAGGGGTTGATTTCTTCCTTTCCTTTCTTCCGGTTTATGCAAACGAAAGTAAGAAGGGACTTCGATCTTTGATCCTGAGCACGAACGATCTATCCTTAAAGAAGGCTTCTCCTCGATTTGGACAAAATGGCGGATCAAGATCCACCAATTCCAAATCCCGACCCCAAGCTCGCTTAAATTTACTCCTTCAACAGATGCAAGCTCTGCGGCAACAATAGAATCAACAAGTCGGCATAACTCAACAACTTCAACAATTTAGACAAAACCACTTTAATCAATCGAACCGGACCCCTACACTCCATATCTAAACCAAGATTTTCTCGAGGACATAGACCTGTTCGTCCTCCTCGACATGGGAGGAGCGAACTTTGATCTAAAGAACGGAGTAGTTGCTCTAGTTCGAATAGCTCTTTCCATGGTATGCTTTGCTCGGGAAGATCCACACGACTTCTTGTCCACATTCGTACAAATCATGAAAGCGAGGCCATTATCCTGGTGTTGATTACGAGATCGTAAAGTTGAAGCTATTTCCTTTCGCTTTGAAAGGTGAAGCAAGCAGATGGTTTAAATCATTATCACATCACTCCCTCCATACATGGAACGATGTCAAAAGAGCCTTCGCTCTTAAGTGGGTTTCACCGGGCAAGATTATGGAAATGAAACGGGAAATAGCTACGTTTGAGCAGTTGGAGGATGAAACTGTTGGCAAAGCTTGGGAAAGATTGAATCTTTTGATGAGAAAGTGCCCCAATCACGGGTATGACAGACATGAGTTGTTGGAACTATTTTACGAGGAGTCTCTCAACCTAATAGAGACTATCTTGACTCCACACTCATGGATCCTTCTTAGGGGAGGTGATGAGGCCGCCTTTCAGAGTGGTCGAGACCATCGCCAAGAACAATATGTGGTCGACTCTCTAAGAAGACCAATATTGTTAAGAAATAAGGCATCGCAAGCAATCCCGATACACAACCGTTGGTTGCTCGGATGGAATTGATAAGCAAGCGGTTGGCCAATCTTCGAGATCTGACCTTCGATTCAAATTATCTTGAAACTCGAGCGGGGACCGAGATGACGGAAGAAGTAAACCTAATGGATAATCAAAACCAACCCTTCCGAAACTTCAACCGTAACTAAACTATTCGAGATTTCAAAGACAAAACTTCAATCAAGCCAAGTTACCACCGCCCTTCAAATTCGAATTCTTTCAACTCGAACTATCAAAGGCCGCCTTCGTAACTCCCAAAGGCCTCAAGGTGGCTGGAAACATACCCAAACAGGCACGCCCCATTTCTCTTCGAGATGGTAGACAAATCTAGTCGTATCTCGCAGCCCGGTGTGTGTAGCTAATGTTCTCCTTCAAATTGAACATTTAGTCTTCCCTACCGACTGGGTTATTCTAGACTATCCACCTGATAAGGAGATGCCTCTAATTCTAGGCCGAACCTTTTTAGACACTTCTAACGCTCTCATCGACTTCCGCAAAGGATGATTACTCTTAGAGTCGGTGACACATCTGTCACCTTCACACGAGGGACACATCCTGAAAGAGCCGTAATTGATGAAATATCGTTTGTCGAAGCCATATATGAGGACGGAGGAGATGCCTATTATGAAGATGCAATGGAGCTTACAGAGATAGGTGTTTTTGAAGTCATGGACATTGAGGATCCGGTGATCGGACCATCTTCTAATTCATTCCCAGCCGTAGGCATGGACGAGTCATCTTCACTCGCTCACACTGGGCCTGTTATTGAGTTAGAAGCATGGAGATGCCCAGCAACAAACGATGATTTCAAAGAACTGAGTCAGGAAGACTTCATACACAGTGAAGAAGAAGCTCTGATGGGTAGTTGGGACGAGGTAGAGTTTTGGAGAGAAGCTACTCATTGGGAAGTAGATGATTGGGAGGAGTTAGCAGAAGAGCTTAAAGACGAAGAGTTAAGGAAAATGATCGATCACAAGAAAAAGGAAGCAAGTGTTGACCGGAGGATTCCGATGGATGATTTGATCCAATGCCTTTCCGGGGGTTGAGCCTCGGGAAGATGAGGTGTTCTCATCACAACCACTTCAAGCTCATAGGGAGAAAGGTGGCCCGTTAAAATCTAGTATTGAGCAACCACCTACCGATTTAGAGCTCAAACCGCTTCCAAAACACCTTAAGTATATCTTTCTTAAGGATGGAGATAAATTGCCTTTGATCATTTCTTCGAAACTCGACCAAGAGCAAGAAGCACAGCTGATAGAAGTGCTTAAGAAAAACATCCTCGCGTTCGGTTGGCAAGTGGGTGATATCCGAGGGATCAGCCCAGACATATGCATGCATAAAATCCGAACGGAGGAGGGAGCTAAAAAGGTTAGACAACCTCAGAGAAGACTGAATCCGCATATGCAGGAGGTTGTCAAGAAAGAAGTGATAAAGTGGCTCGACATGGGAATCATCTATGCAATCGCCGATAGCGAGTGGGTCACCCTACTCAAGTTGTGCCAAAGAAGGCGGAATCACGGTTGAAAAGAATGAAAAAGGGAGGAAGTTGCCTACGTCTCGTGGATCGCTCTGAGTCTCAGTATTGACTATCGTAGAAGTGAATGAGGTAACGCCAAGGACCACTTTCCCTACCCTTCATTGACCACTTATTGAAAGACGAGTGGTCACAAGTATTATTGTTTTCTCGATGGATATTCGTTTACTTCCAGATAGCCATCGACCCCAATGACCAAGAGAAGACAACGCTTTACGTGTCCATCCGGTACTTTTGCTTTTAAGTAGAATGCCATTCGGTCTATGCAATGCACCCGCGACTTTTCAACGGTGCATGTTGGCCATTTTGATGGACTTGTTGAGAAATGCATGGAAGTCTTCATGGACGACTTCTCGCCTCTGGCGGCGATAGCTTTGATGAAATTTTAGAAAACCTAGATATGGTACTCCAACGTTGCGTTGAGAAGAATCAGTGCTTAACCGGGAGAAATGCCATTTTCTAGTAGACGAAGGAATCGTTTTGGGACATAAGGTGTCCAATGTTTGGTATTCAAGTTGATAAGGCTAAGGTTGAAGCCATTGAAAGATGACGTACCTAAGACAAAGAAAGAGGTACGAGGTTTTCTAGGACATGTTGGCTTCTACCGGCGTTTCATTAGAGACTTTTCTACGATTGCCAAGCCTTTATCAAATCTCTTGAAAGAAGATGTAGTTTTCTTGTTCGATGCGAAGTGCAAGGAAGCTTTCAATTGTTTGAAAGATAAGCTTATCAGTGCCCCTATTTTAGTTGCACCTGACTGGACCAAGCCTTTCGAGTTGATGTGCGATGCCTCTAATTACGCCGTAGGCGCAGTTTTAGGTCAAAGAGTGGATAAAAGGTTCAGGCCCATCTATTATGCGAGTCGTACCTTGAACCCGGCTCAATGCAATTATACTACGACTGAGAAGGAATTCTTAGCCGTCGTCTTTGCCATTGACAAGTTTAGAAGCTATCTTCTAGGATCTCAAGTGATTGTATGGACAGATCATGCAGCTTTACGCTACCTTATGGACAAAGCGGATGCAAAACCAAGGTTACTTAGATGGATTTTAATTCTACAAGAGTTTGACCTTGTGATCAAAGATAAGAAAGGTAGTGAGAATATTGTGGTGATCATTTATCTCGCTTAGTAAATGAGGTGCGAGAAAATCACAATGATATAGGCATTGATTTTCCGGTGAGCAATTGATGAAGCTTGAAACGGTTAGGCCGTGGTATCTCGACTCACGCCAACTATTTAGCGGCGGTCATTTAGAAGACATGACGTATCGGGAGAAGAAAAAAGTTCTTTTACGATCTCAAATATCTCGTATGGGAAGATCCTTATTTGTTCGTAGTCCAGAAGGCGGGTTGCTTCGACGGTGTGTTCCCGAGCATGATCGGTGGGATATTTTGGAACAATGCCATAGTGGTCCTACCGGAGGAGTCACTATGGAACACCGAAGACGGTTGCAAAGATTCTTCAAGCCGATTCTCTTGGCCGACTCTGCTTAAAGATGCGTAAGCCTTTGTAAAGGTTGTGATAGGTGCCGAGAAGCAGGGAAGGCGAGTAGTAGGATGGAAATGCCACTTAAGCCCATTCTTGAATGCGAAGTTTTCGATGTTTGGGGCATAGATTTTATGAGACCCTTTCCATCCTCATGTGGTAATAAGTATATCCTCGTCTGCAGTGTGGATTATGTTTCAAAGTGGGTCGAGGCCATAGCTACTCAAACTAATGATCACAAGGTTGTAAAGAAATTCTTGCAAAAGAATATCTTTACTAGATTTAGTCATCCGAGAGCACTCATTAGTGATGAAGGTACTCATTTTTGCAATGCCCCGCTTGACAAGATCCTTGAGAAGTATGGTGTCAAACATAAGATTGGTACACCATATCATCCTCAAACTAAAGGCCAAGTCGAGGTAAGCAACCGTGAGCTTGAAAAGAATTTTGGAGAAGACCGTGAACAATAATCGATCTAATTGGAGTCTTAAGTTGGATGACGCGCGTTGTGGGCTTATCGCGATCGCATTTAAAACCCGATGGGCACGCTACCCTTCCAAATGGTCTATGGCAAAGCTTGTCATTTACCAGTCGAACTTGAACACAGAGCTTTCTGGGCAATTAAATTCTTAAATTTCGAACCCAACTACGAAAAACAGTAGAACTAACGAACCCATGATAACGACTAAAGCAATATAACATAGAACAAACATGATCCACCATCCCGCAACCCTTAATTCTTCCCTAGATTATCTTATGATGATTTAATTCAAGTTGTGGTTCACCTCTCTTAAGTAATCTTCTATCTCTCGATTTTAAAGATTAACACATCATAAAACGAGGTGCAAGATCTCTCAATCTAACAACCTAGAGATTCAACCTATCAACTTTCGTTATGTCAAGGTTAAAAATCTCATCTTTCCTATGGTGATCTAAGGTTTACACCGACTTTCGTCATACGGTAAACATCAATAGCAATACAACTTTCAGTTATCGATTGCATAACACATAATCAAAGAAAAGAAAACAACTTTAAGATTAAACTCACAAGATCATCCATGGACAAGAAATAAAAGTCTGTGAAAAGTATTACATGACTGCTCCAAGTTCAAAGCTTCGAGAGATCATCATGGTGATCGAACAAGAAAAGGAAAACAAAAGAGGTAAAACCTAATCTAACCCGGATCACCCAAGCACAAGGCTTGGGTGATCGGCCTTGAAGCTGGGAAGAGCGGCGCCTCTGTGTTTTTGTGTGTGGAAGAAAATCGATCAATAATAATTATCTCCGAATGAATTGGGAGCTCTTTGTATTTATAGGCAAGCAGCGATGCATGCGATTCTCAACAGCTGGTTTCATCTGTGGGGCGCTTGATTTGGCCTTTGAACGCTGGGCTTCCATCCTCGAACTCCAGCCTTCCATTGTGGAACGCCAGCCCCACCTGCTCTGAGCTTGTTCGATGATTCTTATCCAATATCTCTAACAAACCATCCTTATCCTTTTGTAACAAACCTTATCTCTTGGATATTCTAGATGATTCATGACTCATCCTTCTTGATCTTATCCTTGACACTTGTCCATTCCAATCTTGAACACTTGTAGGCTCCTAATTAATCAATGAATAATACCAAAATGTAATATAATTCCAAATTAATAATAAATCATCAATTATGCACATAATTCGCTACGTTTTGGAATTAACTCATTAAAAATATCATTTACTCAATATTTGAATATAAGGCTCGATTCCTATGAAAATAATACGAATATGGGGGAATTTTGATATAAAATATATCGTTAAAAACACTATAAATCACCCTGAACACAGAGCTTTCTGGGCAATTAAATTCTTAAATTTCGATAGCCAACTCTGTGGGGAGAAAAGGTTATTCTGATTGAACGAGGCTCGACGAATTCGGACTCCGTGCATACGAGAATGCTAAGCTCAAACAAGGAGAGAACTAAGATACTCCATGACGCTAAGATCAAGGACCGAGAATTCAAAGTTGGTGACATGGCTTTACTCTATAATACTAGACTTCATTTGTTTCTGGTAAGCTTAAGTCTAGATGGTCCGTCCCTTTGAGATTCTCGAGGTTAATCCTAGTGGAGTAATTACTTTGAACGGGTATGGTAATCAAGCTTTTAAGGTGAATGGTCATCGACTTAAGAAATATTTTGGGCAACCGAAGGAAAAGCCCGAGATTCTTTATTTCCAAAGAGAGATGAGAATACAGATGTCTGATTTGTGAGGAGATTCCATCTTATTTCTTTGAGTCGATGATAGCGATGGCGTTCCTATCTCCACCCGTGAGGTACCTTCTGCTGAAAACTTCGATCATACCAATCGTGTCTATGCCTATCGTCCGCAAGAACAAGAAGAAGAAGAGTCGATTGTCGTTTGGAGAGAAAAGTTTAATGATCTTATTGCGCACTTGACTTGTTGTTGTGGTGAAAATCATTTCCGCCCCAATACTTCGATTACGATCATCGAGGTGGCGGTAGTCAAACCGAAGTGGCCCGATCCGGGTTGATCTTTTGAACTTTGTGTCAAGCTATTGACATTAAAAGAGCGCTCCTAGGAGGCAGCCTAGTTTTCTTTGTTTGTTTCTTTTCTTAGGTTGTTTTGTTTTATTGTTTTAGAAATAATACTTTAGTTGATGTTGTGTTGTTGGTTATTCCTCATACGTTCATTGTAAGTGTTTTGTGTTATGTGTTGCTCATATACCCCGTGTACCCCGAGATTATATGGTATGTCGAGTGTTGCAGATACTTTTGAGCAGGTTTTCGAGTTACTACTGTCCAGTGTTGTCTATTCGAGTTGTTGCGGTATGTTCATGCTCCGGCCTGACCTCTGCCAACTTTCATCCGACAACCACCGTTGAAACCAGCTAAGTTTTCTTTTCTTTTATTTGCACATTCGAGGACATAATGTGATTCAAGTGTGGGGTGTTTGGGTGTGTTTTTATGCTATATCCTTTGAAATATGAGTGAGAAGTTAAAATTTCTGCATGAAATTTAAAATTTTTATGAGTCTCGAGCATATAATCGGAACGAGATGCTTGCTAGTTGTAGTTTTCTAACGATGATAGTATGTGACTTAGTGAGATAATTATAGCATGTTTTACTTTTATGGAGATAGTTTCGTTTTTCACTCACGAAAGCCTTTGATTTTGAAGCATGACTTTTGAATTATATCCTTTCATTATTTTTAATGATTTATCTTAGGAAGGTCGGTATAGTTACACCTAAGTTAGACCGTGTGCTGTGAATATCATAACGTTTGAATGTGATAGGTGAGATGTAACTTATGACTTTGAAAAGTGAATAAATAAAGTGAGTGAGCAATTATTAATAAATACGTTTGTCGGAAGCTGGTTTATGATTTGAGTGCGGTAGGGTATACCTCGTATGTCCTATACCACTATGATGACCAATGGCTCACGACAGTCAGTTTATAGCTACCTTATGATTTGAGTAAGGTAGGGTGTTATCCCGAGACATCCTATTCTACTATGATGGGTAAGAGCTTATTCTGATATGCGTCAAATTTGAAAATTTTGAAAAATGATGAGTAAAAATAAAGTTAAGTCTTTGTTATCATGGATCTTATACCCAGTAGAACCGCATGATATCTTTCAGTAGGGATTATCCTACCGAGTGCGTGGGAAGGCTTTGAGTGGAGTGTTACTATCTCATACTAGGATAGTCATTGGAATTTCGAGAGGATATTTCTTTGAAAGGCTTGCTAGATTGAGAACGGCTTGTCACACTTACACGAATCTATCTACGTGTTGGTATCATTTGCTATAATTGTTGTATCTTTTGTTACGTGAGTTAGAGATCTATGTGGATTGCATGAAAGTTGAGCTATAGTTTTGATTGTTTTGTCCGAGGACGTACAAAAGCTAAGTGTGGGGGTGTTGTTAAGGCCATATTTATATGATTATTAAGGGTGTATTTCATTATTATTTTTCCCACATTTGCGTAATTTACATGAGAATTAAGGGTTTAAGTGTAATTATTTAATAAAGATGATTTTAAGAGGGTTGTATGCGAAATTGATGATTTTAAGTGTTGATTTAATGGAATTATTATTATTTGGATTTTATTACATTTTTGCATTGTTTATTTATCATGTAGGAGTTAATTTTCGTGCATATAAAGAGGATAAATGAAGCTCAAGTCGAATTATTCAAGATAGAGTTGGAATTGGCTTGAAGAAATTGGATAAAGATGATGAAATCCGACCTCAAGATCTTGGACGAGCGTTAGGCAAATACCCATTCCAGGCGGGCGTTTGATAAAGTGAGCGGCGTCGAATTGTATTTACATTCGAGAGAGTTCGAGACGGAGGATGAGCGGCGTTTACTCAGCGTCCAGGCATTACGGGCGGGCGTCCACAAGACCGCATTTGAGCGTTCAAGGCCGACTTAGTCATAACCGACTTAAAACTCTATATATAGCAAAGAGCCTTCTTAACCTAATTCATACCACATAATTGAGATCGCAAATTCACCAAAAGCTGCGGCCAGAGAACCCTAATTTCACAGAGATGCAAATCTCCCAACCAACAATCATATCCAACATGATTGTTGGCTAGAAACCTTGCAGTGAGTCGACGGAGGAAGCCCATCATCAACACAACCAACTAGAGAGTTCGATGCTTTATGTTAGTGAGTTTAATTTATAGTTTTTCATCACTTTGGATCTTTGTTTTGTATTGATCATGTTTTGTTGGAATTAACGATTTGATGAAACGATTTATCTATATCTATATGCTTGGATCTATGTATGAAAATATATTGGTTTAAGTTTTATTTCGTTCAAGTGATGCAATTATTCGTGTTTTAAGAGATTATGCATGATTAGTTGAGTGAGAGTTTGGAAACAACCTCGTGATTTCGTGTTGATTGCATGTTTAGTTTATTTGAAAAGATAAACGAAACCCTAGAATTTGATTGAAGATATTTAATTGGATTAGTGAATAAATCACCACTAAAAACTACATCTTAGATCACCATCTAGTTGGGGTTTGTTGGTTGATGGGTGGATTCGTTGCCTCATTGTGTTTTCCTTTATTGTTTATTAATCGAATCATTAGTTTAATCTTTAGTTCAAGTTTTAGTTTTATAAACCCTAGTTTCCTGCTTTTTTTTACGCAATTTTCGTCCTGATTCGTAGTTGGGCGCTCGTCCGCAATAGCGAGACGCCCGTCCGTTAGATTCCGTTTTGCACGCTTTCGTTCACCAAAGTGAGCGCTGCCTGCAACTTTGCTTGCTTATTTTTCAGCTTGTTTTATTTCATTTTTACTGTTTTTAATTCTTAGGTTTAGGTTTTAGTTAGTTTCACCTTAGTTTAGTAGTTTAGTTAATAATTGTGATGTAATCAATAGAATAATTGTCCCTTGATCCGATAAACATTCCACTCCACTAGGGCGACCCGTAAACACCACTATACTACGATCCTTATACTTGGGGTGTTTCGGTTTATAAATTTAAAACACGTTTTACGAACATGAACCGATGGATGAACTTTCCTCGATTGTGCGTGCCGGGTATCCAGATCTGAACCGATTTGATACTCACTTGTAACGCATGCGCATTCAAGATGGCCTAAAAGTGAGGCTAATAATCGTAAGCTAATGTAGCCTAGAATCTTGGGCGGATAAGCGATGCATTAAGTCGCCACTTTGAGTTTAATTTGAGGATAAACCGCGTCATACCGGCGTAGGATTTAATTGATCATGGCGTTCCTTGACTAACCTTTGCTATAAAAGAAGGGCAAGCCCAACCTCATTTTCACTCCTCTTTTATCCTTTTGCATAAATCTTTTGGTGTTGGAGCCATGTCTTTTTCCTCTGGAGATGGTGGGGTGCGAGTGTTTAAAGCTCGTCCCTGCGTGACGTGTCCCCTTTTTTCTTCTTCGCCTCTCTGTTTAAAGAGAATTTCAGGCGTTATTTTGAAGGGGTTGAGCTGCGAGGAAAGGGGTCTAAATCAGAGCAAGGTTGAGGGTGATGGCTCATTGCTTTGCGGGTACGCTTTTCTGGATGGGTAGATTTCGTCATGCCACCTTCATCAATACTTCCCAACCTTACAATGGTGAGGAGTTTTACTCCATCTTGCCTGCAGTCGCATCTGAAGGGACTACTAGGTGTATTACTCTTCGTGGCGTCGCGGTTGCATTTACTCCGAAGCTATCAATGGTGCCACTGGTATACCGCTATCGATCCTGTCTCATTCACGAGGTCGCTTGGGGCCTTGGTGATGAGTTGAATAAGCAGAGCTCGCTTGCGTCGAGCGATTCGCGAGCTTTTCCCAAACTCGAAACGGCCTCGTATATTGGGATCTGCCTCCGATCTGTCTCGCGGCAATCGTGAGTGGAAAAAATTTATCAACTCCCGCTCTTCCAACCTTGAACCGTGAAATTTGTTAGCGAGGCCGAAGTTCTCCTTCGCGCGCGCTATTCGCGATCACCAGGTTGATATTGATTGGGGATTACGATTCATCGCGAAGCGTTAATTTCTGCGGTTTCCATGGATCGTAGTCGCCGCCTCCCTTTTGCTTCCCTGATTACCAGGCTATGTAGTTTAGCTGGGGTGCCAGTGCATTCACTGGATCGCTCTAGGTACACCCATTAGGGTTTTTTTTTTTTTTTTTTTTTTTTGGATGTATGCGGCCCCCTTGTTTTTGGCTAGATCGAAGGGTGTTGTAGGCCGCGGATTTGCTGGAAACAGTTGTACTTTTTATGAATGAAGATGCTCTTTTATTTTGATTTCATCTTTCACGCGCTCTGATTACATGTAGCCGATGTACGCTTTACATATAATATTTTTTCAAATTATCTGCATGCCAAGGTCGGTTGTATTCGCGGCCCTGATTATCACTTAACATGTATGTCCCTTTCTTGACTACCCGTGCGACCCTTACGGGGCCCTCCCAGTTTTCCGATAATTTTCCTTTCTTGGCCTCGTGGCCGGTGGCCTGCCTCTTGCGCAAGACATAATCTCCGACGGTGAAGTAGCGACTTGAATGTGTTTGTCATGATGGCGCTTGGCGGCTTTTTCTGATTGAAGCGCAGACGGCCATATGATTCAATTCGCCGTTCCTCCGTCGGATCGAGTCGAGCTTTCTCTTGGCGGGTTATCGCGCCTCGCTAAAATCGCGACCACTTAAACTTGGTAGGGCCACTTCCACTGGTGCCATAGCTTCGGATCCATAGGTCAGAGCGAATGGGGTCTCCCCTGTAGTTGTTTTCCGTGACGTTCTAAGAGCCCATAAGGCCGCGGGGAGGTGATCAGGCCATTTACCTGCCTTCTCGCCCAAGCTCTTCTTTAGCACGTGGAGTACCTGTTTGTTTGCGTTTTCAGCTTGACCATTTCCCTGAGGATAGCATACTGACGATTGCCAATGCTTGACGTTGTTTTCCTCGCAGAATGTGTCGAACTCCTCTCTCGAATTGGGGTCCGTGGTCCGATACTATTACTGCTGGGGCGCCAAATCGGTCCATACGATCGAGTAGAAAATAGGTTATATCTTTGGTCTTGATTTTTACCAGAGCTTTAGCCTCGATCCACTTGGTGAAATAATCAACAGCGACTACCACATATTCGCATCCGGAGCGGCCTTTTTTTAACGGCCCAATGAGGTCGATGGCCCACATGTCGAATGGCCAAGCAGCGACGACGATGCTTTGCTCGACTGAGGATAGCCTGGGGATGTCCGCAAATTTTTGACATACGTCGCATGTCTTGGCATATGCCTTGGCGTCTTCAGCGATTTTAGGCCAATAATATCCGGCCAGTAAGATTTTTTGTGCGAGGTGCGGCTAGCGGGGTGACCGCCACACGATCCTCATGCGACTCTGTGAGAATTCCCTCAATTTCCTCGGTCGCACACATCTTAATAAAGGTTTACAGAACGATCGTCGATATAAGACGTCGTTTAAGAGGTAATACTGGCGACTCTCCTTACCAGGGCTTTTGCTTCGTTCGGATCATCGGGGAGCTTTCCGGCATTGATATAGTCCCTTATGGTATCAATCCAACAAGGATTTGCGGATTGTAAGTCCATTACCTCGACCACATCGATGGCGAGTCCCGCCAGGTATTCTATCATGACCGATGGGTTGCTAATTTAGTCCTCATTGGTTAGTTTAGATAAGTAATCAGCCACAGTGATTGTCTTCTCGAGGATGTTGGTGAACTTGCAATATTTGAAGCCGCTTTCGAGTTTCTTGGCGAGATTTATATAATTTTGTAGAATCTCGCGATGGATGCCAAACGATCCGTCACTTGATTAACCACCAAGCTGCGAATCACGAAAAACTTGCACATTTTAGACTTTCATTGCTCTGGCGAGCTCGAGCCAGCGATGACCGCCTCGTACTCTGCCTGGTTGTTTGACGGTGAAGTTAAACCTCAAAGCCATCTCAATTTCCTCACGAGGTACCAGGCTCTAACAAGATAATCCCGCGCCGCAACCTTTAAGATTGGCGGCGCCATCAGCGTAGAGTTGCCAGCGGTGACTTGGCGTGCCGCTTCGTCCATTTGTGGTAATTTTATCTAGGCTTTTATCCGCCTCGATGTGTTTTTGAATATCTTCATTGAAACTTGTTTCGACGATAAAATCGGGCACGCGCTGCGCTTTAATAGCCTTCGAGGTTCGTAGCGGATGTCGAATTCGGTGAGTTCGATGGCCCAACGCAACAATCGACCTGACAGTCCGGCTTATGAAGGATTTGCCGCGGTGGTCGCGTCGACGATACTATAATTGAATCGATGAAAAGTAGGCCCTTAGTTTTCGGCAAATATGACAACGCAGTGAGGCTAACTTTTCGATATTAAAATAACGACTTTCTACAGGCTTAAAGCCACAGAAACATAATAAACAGGCCTCTGCAAGGTGCCATCTTCCTTGATAAGTGCTGCGGCGACGGCCCTATCTGAGGCGGCTAGATATAGTAGCAGAACATCTCCTACCGCGGGGCTAGTAAGCAATGGTGGACTTGAGAGGTAGGCCTTGAGCTCGTTGAAAGCCTGCGAGCATTCCTCTGTCCACGAAAAGGTTTTATTCCCCCTCAGGATTTTGAAGAAAGGCAAGCTCTTTTCTGCGGATTTTGAAATAAACCTTCCCAGGGCTATTACTCTTCCATTCAGTCTTTGTACTTCCTTGACGCTAGTTGGCTCGCTCATATTTATCAGTGCTTCGATTTTCTCGGGGTTGGCCTCGATCCCCCTTTGGCTTACCATGAAGCCTAAAAATTTTCCGGCCTGGACCCCAAAGGTACATTTGGCGGGGTTTAGTTTCATCGAGTGATTCTTCACGTTTGCAAAGGTTTCGCGAAGGTCCTCCAGGTGATCCTGGCGACTTGATTTCACGACCATGTCATCAATGTAGGCCTCCATGTTCTTGCCTATCTGCGTGCTAAAAACTCTGTTTACCATTCTCTGATAGGTTGAGCCTGCGTTCTTTAGGCCAAACGGCATCATCTCATAGTAATATAGCCCGCCGGCGGCCCTGAAGGCCGTCAGCTCCTTATCTTCATCGGCCATTTTGACCTGGTGGTAGCGGGTAGGCGTCGAAAGCTTAAGGTTTCAAACCCGCGATCCCATCCACCATTTTATCGATTCGAGGAGCGCGTAGGGTCCTGGGGCAAGCTTTGTTTAGATCGGTGAAGTCGACGCGCATCCGCCACTTGCCGTTATGTTTTTCACCATTACTACATTTGCCGGCCAGGTGGGATATTGAAGCTCTTTAATTATGCCTGCTTTGCTAAAAGTTTCTCGACCTCAATTTTTATTGCGACCTCTTTTACAGAGAGAATTGACGCCCTTTGTTGTATTGGCTGAAGTTGGGATCGACCCTCGGGTTATGCAAGGCGACCTCCGATTCCACACCTCTCATATCGATTACCTCCCGAGGCGAATCGTCGTCCAGTTTGCTTTGAAGCTCGATCGGTTCCTCCACTATCTTTACGGGTCGTTTGAGACCCTATCTTTACCATCGACTTGGGTGTTTGTCATTTATGATAACCTCGACCCGGCTCGTCCTCGGCCAGGTGAAATCGGGCTCGTCTCGGATTTGCAACGTTCGACCTCTCTTTGTTCCCTCCGGGACCTCTTTTATCGCGGCGATCGATCTGTGGTCAAATTGAATCCCTCCATTCGGGGTCGCTTAGAGTCGACCACTGTTTTGGTCATGTATTCGAGAAAAATCCGGGCCGACTGGTGGCGACCCCGATTTCATTTCCTATATGAAATTTGACCCTTTGGTGGGGAACCGATACCACCATTTGGAACTTCTTCATAGTTGGGATTCCCAAAATCATGTTGTAGTAAGAGGCGGTCGATTACCAAGAAAGTTATTATCTCCGTTCGACGGGGGCTCATAGTAAGCCCAAAGTGATATTGAGGTCGATCGTGCCTTTGACCCGTCTTTGTGTCGTTGGTAAAACCTTGAGGACCCCAAGGTAGGGTTTTAACTTGCCTCCCGAATCCGATCTGTTTTAAAGCGATCCGAAATAGATGACGTCGCGGCCGGCCCCGCGTGTTTACCATTACTCGGTTGGCGCCGTGCTTGTCGTTCACCCCCACCTTTAGAATGAGGGTATCTCCATAGACCACTTGATTGTTGTCATTTCGCTTTTAAATGAATATGATTCCCTTCTCATTCTCTCCCAACACTATCTGCTTTTGAAGCGCGGGTATTGATTTGATTTATCCGAGATTTGATTGATGGTTCTTTGGGAATATTCCGTGGATGACTGAACCTCTCTCGATAGGCGAGAGGTTGGCGTCCTGGCCGGGAGTGTTGTTCCCCTCGCGTTTATATTTATTGGTGGTCCTCACGGATCGGCCTTTCTATCTCGCGCCTCGGGGTGAAGCATTCATCGGTGATGTGGCCATGGTCCTTGTGATAGTCGCGATGTTTGGATTTATCGCGGCTATCGGGATCGCCCTCATGAGGCTTGGGTTTGTCGAAATGTTCACGAATTTCAAACGATGTTTGGGATGCTTTGGTGTTGGCGGGGTAAAATTATCCTCGCTAAATTTATGCGGCTTTTTACCTCACGATCGCGATTAGTATCTCGTCCCTTTTCCTTTTCGGTCATCCACGCGATCCTCGCCCGGCGAACGTGGCTCTGCCTTAGGCTTTGCTTTCCCCTTGAGATGGCGCCTCGGCGGCCCCATCATTACGGCCCTTTCTAACATCTCCACGAGACCCGCTTTGGGGGCGCGATTGAATTCGATTTTCATCGGGCCTTTGGCGATTCCGGTGAGAAACACGTTATGATCGCATCATCGTGCGGAATGTTCCTTGTTTGATCATATATTACGACGAACCGCTCGTAATACTCTTTTCGGATTCATGCCCTCCCATCGAACCTCATATAGGTCCTCAATGGTTTCTTTGGCACCTTGCCGATTCAAACTCTCGACAAACTTTTCCGACAAATCCTCCCAACTTTCAAGCGAGCGCGAGAAGCGCGTGTATCAGGGCGCAGACCTATCCTGCATCTTGTCCAACCAATCGATGCACCAGCGGACTTATTTTGTGTAGCAAGGGTGATCGACCCTGGAGCAGCGGTGAGCGGTCGTTTGGGCATGAATTTCCATTGTAATAGTTGTAATCGGGATAACTAACCTTTTCTCTGCTTTGGGAGGCAATGTTTGGTAATCCTTTGGCGAGTACGTCGATCCCGAAATTGGGGCGACTTTCTCGGCGGGCCTCGACTTTTTAATTAGTGCAAGCTCTTTTCTCATTACCTCCATCTGTTCCCGCCAAAATAGGGTTAGATTCTGGGTCGCGATCGCGCTTGCGTGTCGGCTCGCTCCGCTCTGCGCTCTAATTCCCTATGATCTCGTGATCCTCTTGGCGGGCCCTCTTTTCCTGATAATTATCGTGCATCTTGTGCGTGTCTATCACGATGGATGGGCATCTCTTCCTAGGAAAATTTGAGAGCGACTTGAAATGAGGCTTTGTCCTTCTCACCCAACCTATTAAACGGACCCTTTGTCGATCCTCTTTCCTTTTTGATGGTCGCGATCTTGGGGGCGAGGTTCGTGGAATTTCTTTCCTCGGTCCATTGCGACTGAAGAGTGTACACTCTCTCTCTACGTCGATCTCTTTGAATTTGGCTCTGGCGCGTACTGTCTGCGACCGCAAGAGGATTCGTTTACGGGAGGATTTTGGGGTCGAATCGTCATAGGGGCACTGGCCGCTTAGCCACCAGCGGGGGGTGGTGAGATACATAGTTTGGGCGTACCTCGCGTATTCCCTCATTTCGGCGATCTCTGGATCCTCCTGAAAGCCGGTTGTATTTACGGGATTGATCTTTGGCTTTCTTTGACCTCTGCGAGTTCCATCGAGGCAACAACGACCTCTTTCGACTTGGTTTTTGATTAATGACATTTCGGCGTCGCTGGTGCTGGGACCCTCTGCAGGATCCTTCTCATGCGCAGGAGATTGTCTAGCGTTTCTCTGCGCGCTTCCCCACGAGCTTGATGTAGCATAGTACCTTTGCGGGGGTTTGGGGTGTTAGGTGTCCTTTACTTCCGGCCATCTCGTGGGGTGGCTTTTTAAGAAATGTAGCGGTAAGAAAGGTAATTTGTGCGTGTTAGCCCCAAGAGAATGATTTTATCAAAGGGCGTTTAGGGCGTGGGTTTTGATGTGGAAAGGTCACCTTTTGAGCGATTTCTTTGGTAAGGAAGAAATAAAAGCGGTTTGAGGACTTTCTTTGTAAGATTACCTCCTCCTTGATAGGAGTTCGGGTGATTTTACACAATCGCTTTCCCGTAGCGAGCCAAGCGATGATGCGAAAAATCATCACGGTTGCGCAATGGTGGTGGAGTGTTGGTGGATATCTGGCTTATTAGTTGGTTGTTTCAATGGAGGTCGTCCGGAGTTTATAGGAAAGCGACACGAAGAGGGGGAGTATTTTTGCAGAGCTTAGGCTTGTTCTTTTATTATGAGAAGAAGATGATCCTATTTAGTTACACAAGACTTCCTTTTATAGGAGGATTTACTTAGTGGCTAAGTTAATGACGGCGGTGCTAAGTTTGCTTAGTCATTAACCTTACTACTAAGTAAGCATTAAAATATCTATGTTACAAGTGGACAAAATATCATGGCGGCGACCCTTGTGTGTCGCATAAGCGGCCCGATCATCTATCCCGTTAGCTCCTTGTTTCCTCTCAAGTCTTGTGCGGCCCTTTGAGGGCCGTTATTACAAGGTCGCGGCGTCAGCGATCTTGACAGAGTGACTCTTGGCGTCGCCGTTGGTGTCCCCGCGGATCCCTATAACTGAGGAGGCTATTTCCGGGACTATGTGGTGGCGATATTATTTGTATCATCAGATTCATAGTCGATGTCGGTGCGGGACTAGTTGTGAGGCGCTCCAACGACATTCTTCGAAATAATATTAAAAACCCGCTTCGATCTAAAAAGCAAACTAAAAAAATATAATATAAATATTACACCGTAATAAGTTGAGATAATACAAAAAAAAAACATGCCAAAATGTTAAACGTACATGACTTCAAAATATCTTATATACATATTAAACAACTATACGTCGAGTAAATAGATCTCGGCCATTTTGACCACAGAACCTTGTGTTAAGCTTGCATCACTCAACTCAAATATGCTTGCTTTATTGATGAGTAAAAGCTCCATAATCTTCACCGTGAAAAACCCACGATGTTCCATGCATATTCAAGCCATAAATTTTATGATTGAATGGTTCAAATTAACAAATATGAATAAGGTTATACATACCAGTTCTTCGTCTGTGGACCTTCATTCTCGTTGAGCCGCATTATGTTGAATGGTGTGTTAGATGGATCGATCATCATTTGTAATCCTCTGCAATCTGGTGAGGCCGATAACATGAACATCATGTATCGAGAAATTTATGTGTTCCAAGTCACCCAATCCGTATCGGCTGTCGTATATCGTCATTCTCCAGTCCCTCGTCGACATGCCACAAGCACCAATGCTGCTCGTTAATCGTCCAGATAGCATAAACGATTGTTTTCTGGGTCCATGCAGCAGTTTCTAATGTCAAAGGAGCTGGAACCACCACATCCATCTCACCATCCCATTTCTCTAATTCAGACACAAGAGTACTTGCGAATGAGGAATAACACTATCTCGCATATTTTTTATGCTTATCAGAGCGAGCTGCCATACGAGCACACAACAGTCCCACATACGTATCAATGTGTTGCACATGGAATTTTATTACTCAGTCAAAATATTACGATAAATAAAAAACCGTAATACATGTTAAAAAAATTCGAATACAAGTTTAAATGAGTTTGCCTGCGAATATAACTGATAACCTTCAAACATTATACAGCCGAAGAATTCTCGATCCACAAGATAATCTAAGATTTCATGGAATATGTCAAGCAGCAAAGGTCCTTGATCGGCCTTTTCCAAGTGTCCAATCTCACCGGCAGTGTACCGGGTCAACTGTAGCCTAGAATTGGTAGTCAAGGTCGTATCCCACAGGGAATCTGGTCGAGTACCAAAGTGATTCAAAATCCGTTGGAAAGATAATGAAATTTTCTACAACTTTCATGAAGATGTTCAGCCCAGAAAATGCCTCTAAGGTAGATCAAAATGCAGATCAATGGAAGGTATGGTTGTAGTACCACCGCGTTTTGATCCGTTTGAACGTTTAAGCTTCGGGCACATGTTCCAATCCTCGTATCTTGCCTTCCGGACATCTCAAACACCTAAGTCCTGTACAAAATCATAACAAATACCACACGTAATCCCTACAGGACACTAGGGTGACCGAGAATGTATTAAAACACCGAAAAATAATGAGATTTCCGGACTTTACGTCCTAGGTCCCGAAATGATAACCAAGGTGTAAATACATCAAAATACAACCAAATGTCTCAGAAAACATAACGAGGTATAAACGGGGTATAATTACATAGAAAATGATAGACAAGTTGACTCTCATCAGTCCTCCAAGAAGGCTTTCAAGTAAGGGATGATAATATTATTTGGGCTCCATCAGATGATAGTAAATACACTGTCATAGCGCCTACACCTACCAGATCGAAAACCGTAATATGCCCCAGAGAAAGATGGATTGGGACCGAATTTGGAGCCTTGAGGCCTATAAAGATATAATTTTACATTATGGAAGCTCGCCACAATTCACTCCGGTGAAACGACCTTTTTGCACACCGACACATTTACGATTCTACCATATGTCGCATTTGCCAACCTCCATCCATGCCATACGCGATTGCGGTGGTCACGCAGTATTTGGAAACAGGCTTTCTTGCCTAATCAGCGAGAGGCCTTTTCTCACATATTGACACACGAGCGGGTCTTACATAACTTGAAAGATCTCCCCAAGTCTCGTTCGACCAGCAAACATTGGCCTTACCTTTTCCGTGAAATTGTGTATGGGATCTGGTTTTGGCGGAACAAAGTAATTCCTGATCCACTTTGTTTATGCCCGCCTGTTCATGTGTTTCTGTCAAAGGTAGTTAAACGTTCCAAGGATTTGAGGCTAGCGTGGGATATCGACTTAGAGTAGCTACTTTATTTTTATTTTCGATTTGATTACTACTTTGTACCACTTGGAACATTTGCTCCAATTTATGAATAAAAGCTCTCTTCCCAAAAAAAAAAATCGTCGTAAGCTTTCATCACCCTACTAATAACTTGGTATTGTTGGATGTAATATCGCGGATGGATCTAAGATCCACCCGATTATCTGACGACTAGTATAGATCTAGATCTAAACAATACAAAATACATAAATAATAGATCTAACCTCTGAGGGGTTAGATTACCAACCTTTTTATGGTGCAAAACGCCAAGAACAAGGTCAATCCAAGATCCAAGCTAGATGAGAAGCCACAGTCTTCCAACGCGTGTCTTCAAGCAACACCAGGTGGATGGTGTTTCACGCCGCCGGACCTCCTCGATATGCTACCTTAGAAAACCCGAAGTTTTCTAAAACTCGAACCCTAGTGTATAAAGCCGAAAATTCAAAGCTTCACACACTTGTGTATTTCGAAATTAGTGATATGTTCAAAAGGTTTGGGAGAACTCTCTTTATATAGTAGAAAATCCTAGTCTCAAGGTATTAATTTAATTAATACAAAATCAATCAAATTAATCCTTTTCCTTAAAAAGATAAATCTAGAGTATTCCCAAATTAATTAGGATATACAAAAGATTTTCTTTTCCTTAAATCATTTAACAAATAAATAATTTAATCACATGCCTTATTATTTATCAAGAAAACTAATTTCCCAATAAATAATTACATAATAATTTCGGTAACCCTAATAAAATATTAGGTCACACGAAATTTTTTATCACTTTGGGCCGAGTCCACGAAAAATTTCTTTTCCATGTATTTAATTATCTAGTCCAACTAAACAATTAATCCACATATCAATTAAATTGTCCAATCCAACTATTTAATTATAATTGTGGTGAAACGACGAGAAATCGTATATGCTATATTAGGAGCCACGTCGGGGACCATGGACCCATATTCAGTAGCTACAATAAATTAAATAAAATTATCAGTCAGACCGAACAAATAAATTCAATCTATTAATTCCGGGATTACACCACCATAAACCCGGAACTGAACTCTGCCGAATATAGATAACTTATACTCAACTATGAGTTGATAGCGTCATTGATATAATCATTACATAAGGATAAATCCTCATGATCGCTTGTTCGTTTCGATTCGGGATATCTCCGTAAACCCTTCTCGACACATCTTATCATTATTTTCCATCAACCCCTAGTGATCAATTAGTTCATAACTAATATAATATGAATCTGGCGCCATCGATCGATTTCTAGGATTAACAAATAAAGAGGCTATGCATCTACTTTCCGAGGAAGGAATGGATTCCATATACGTGATAGCACAGGACTACTCACTCATCCCGAGAATAGAGCCAATGAGAAGTGTTGGACCACATCTGCTGAAGTGATCCTTACTAACACATCAAACTCTACCCTAGTCTAGCGGTTATGCAGTGATCACCTCGGGATCGAGATTAATCCATATATGATCATCTTGTGATTCGATAAGACTTCTCGATCACGGAATTATATCGATAACTCAAATCAAATCGGTCCGATACATATGATTATCATCGTATATAAATGCCCCACTAGGTACCACTATTACCGGCAGATCCGGATAAAGCTGTCACACCGTAAAGTGTTTTGGGCGCATTATTAGCAAATTAATCTTGAGACCCGTACTCAGATTAATAAACGCTACGGACTAAGTTAATTTTAAGTACATCTCACTAACTCAATCTTCTTGTGTATATCCATATACTGAGTTATGTGATTACATAAACGAGGTACTTAGGGTTTTCAGTAGTGTCTTAATTATAAGCATATAATAAGATGAATTATTAATTCTGTCCTAAAACAATTTGATAATTGTCTTTCGGGCACTACACCTAACATGTATCACCTTCTTTTGATGCCAACCAATTTTTCAGTTCTTTCAGGTCATCATCGCTAGTCCTCCGGCCGGGTGTGTACCTATCGTCCTCAGGCCGTTTTTAAGTTGAACCCATTGGGTATTACCTTTCTTAAAGTAGTCAGTTTTCTTTAGAGTCGATCGAAGGGCCATTTTTTTTACTTGAAGAGCAGGCTCTCTTTCGTTCCCTCTCCCTCTCCCTCTCTTTCTGTTCATACCTGACATCTGTTGGTGGCCTAAAAGCATGCCTTGTGGAACTGAAGATAGCTCACTCACGGTGACTGGTGTGCTTTGGGTACTGTTGGGATGTGAGTCACTACCTCAGGACGATGATGCTGGATAATGATTCCTAAGTGTACCCTGTTGGAGTTAATTCCAGGTCAGGTATGGTGTTAATTTATATTTATGTTAACAAGATAAATGAAATTAAATTTGTATTTAGGAGTTAATTCGAACCTGTCGCACATATATCTTATTTATATCTGATTGAGGAAATCGTATATGTCGTTCTTCGACTAATTTGGTGTTGTTTCCGCATCCGCTCTTAGACGTACCACTTCAGCCTTCACTGCACTCAGCTCAGCATTGGTTTCACTCAACTTAGACTTCGTTTCAATCAACTCGGCCTTTGTTTTTATCAACTCAGTTATGACTTCTCTTAACGCATTGTCAACGGCACAACACCATCGACAATAGGTATACTACCACCGCTTTATATCGAATTTTTAGCATACGATGTTGTACCACGAGGTTTGCAAATGTAGACGGGGCACTCGTGTGTTCGTCAACATGGGCATGGCGAGATGGTCGCTCATCCTGGGCATCAACTCCTGGATGCTCACGGACCAGGCCAGCCACATTGGAGCCATAGGGAACATGTCTCCGACCAGGGACATGTAATTCATGAGGTGGAGCTGTAACATCCGCCTCTGGCAATCCCAATGAAATTACGTACCGCCTTTCTTCGGCGGTTCTCATAATATCAAAGACTACTCCATTCTGCAAAAAGAAAAAAAACACGGTTTTAGATACAATGTATAAAAAGTATTGCTAACAATGTAGAGTGATAAAATTATAATATAGTACATACCCATGGACTCATGAAGGAAGAGACCAGTTTTTTGTAGTACACCCCGCCTTTCATACATTTCCATCTCAACAAACTTGGAAGATCATCAGCATGTTCGTTTATCAATGATGCATAATTCCCATGCGTAGTAAGTTGTGGCATGGCATGAAAAGATCACAAATGTAACGCGTACAAACAACCTCCTACCTGTGGCTTATGCGGTTTCCCATCAGTTCTTGGTCCCTGTGACTCCCACGTATTTAATATCTTACGCCAATTCCACATCAAATTCTGAAACACAAACTCCCCCATGGATAAGTCTCAACACGTTGTAGGTCCCCGACGATATTAAAAATACGATTCGGTATTATCATTCCGGGTCGATTCCCATTAGTATGCCGTAAATAAGGTACACTAGACCCGTCCGGTATACAACCCGGTCGGCCGAATTTCAAGCCTTTGCTTTAATTTTTCAAGCGTGACACTCGATTTGCAATTATTAAGAGGACTAGCGGGATCAAAACACATTGATGTTGAAGGCAATTCTACATTCAAATTTCCAAATCTGTACCCAATTATCATTCTAAACTCTCTTTTCCGAACTTGATCTGTGTTCACCAACCTTAAATGCAACTCATCGTCGCAGTCTGGATAAACCATATGAAAATACAAGAATGCAATGACCCGCCCCTTGTACTCCCACTTGCTAGAATAAAAGTCTATAAACCAACCGAACACAGTTCATCAATCTCTCAAACAAGTTATTATTTGGTGCAGCTTTATTCAACATGACTTTAAGGTTATTAAAAACACCCGGATCCACATGGAACCTCATTTCGGACTCAAACCATTTTTCAGGCAGATGAATCAATGCTCTGTGGGTCCCGGCTTGAAAAGCTGCGTGTGATTATAAAAATTGTTATATAAGTATATATATATATATATATAAGTATGTACCTAAATGAGTTAGTATATACAATAACAATATATGTGTGTGTACAGTAAATCCCAAATTATCATATTTCTAGTTCTACCCTACAAAACCCCCTCCCCACCTCGCTTTAACAACAACACACAAACCTTTTACTTGTTTCTGTCATATATTGCAATTGTAATAGGTTTTTTATACATACATACGTACGTATATATATATATATATATATATATATATGTGTGTGTGTGTATAGATCTATATATATATATCAACAATTATTTCTCTTGATCGCGCGTATAAGTCCCTTGATACTAGCAAGAGTACTAGGTCAATCGTAGTATAGTAAAGGCGAATCAATGTCGATCCCACAGAGACAACGCAATTCAAGTATAAACGAGTCTAACATAATTAAGAGAATAAATATGGTCGTTGACCAACAATAAACATAAAAGAATCTTGGTATTCCTTCCCATCCCCACCTACTACTAACTTGGTCTAGTTAATCTTTATGTTTACTTCCCCATAATTTCCTTAAATCAATCGAGCGTTTTAATTCGGTTTTAGCTACGGTGCATCTCCTACTCCTATCTACTTCCATTGTAAGGACATCAGACAATCTATACGCAACTAACCTCCTTCGTTGGTTGTATTAGCCCATACGGAGTAAGAGCTAGAGATGCCGGCACGAGACCGAAAACTATCGACAATGACTAGCACGTTCCTAGTGATCCATCAAGACAATGTCCTAACTAACACTTCACCGTGCAAGTCCTTCGTGTTAATTTATGAATACTATAAGCGGATTGACCGGATCTAACCTCATTTAATTAAACACATCGATCAACGTGGCGGCGCCGAACCTCCAGATTAGGGTTTCTAAATATTGCCTCGATAAAGCGGTATAGACCGCCGGTTTACGGGGCGGCGTTTCTGATGCGGATCTACATTGTTTAGTTACGATTAATTCAAGTAATTTATGGGGTTGTTAAAAATGCAGATTAAATAAAAAACGTAAATACAAGCGGATCTACCATAATAAAGACATAAATGAGCGTTCAAAGCTTCATACCTTCAACTATGGAGATCTGGCTTTGATCTACTCAAGCTAGAGATGGCGTGGAGGAGAAAACCAGAAAATAAATCACCAAAAGCTTATAAGAACTTTATTGCATCAAATTATATAAAATCTATCAAAGTATTGTGGTGCATACTCTTACAATCGAGTTTACGGCTTTTTATAGATATTCTGACCGACTTATGACTCAATAAAACCACTAACCGACCTAGTAGAGGCGGCGCGTCAGAGTTCTTGTCCTCCAAGCTCTCGGTAAACCGACCACAGGCTTGATAAACCGGCCCAACTCTTAAATCCCTTTTTACGGCGATTTCTTCATGGACTTCATTCTCTTGGCCCAATGTCTTCTCTCGGTCCAGATCCATCCTTATCTGCTCCAGACTTTGGTACATCCTGAAAAGTGTATAAAACAAGACCAAACAGTACCAAATCTACGGAAGAATAACATAGATGCAGAATCATGATCCTAGGAACATACACATAGCATTTAACACATATTCCATATGATAACGAGCCTATCTATCCCTTCTTGAGCATGATTCGGGGCAAATAAAGGTATAATTAATGGTACTATTTAGGCGTTATCAATATATAATGAAAACAAGTAAAAGGTTTGTGTGATACTGTATCTACTATAATACATAACATCTCAATACATTTTCTTGGAGATCCAGCAAAATTAAAAGAGTGAAACACTGAACTACTCTCGAATTTACACTGTAAAAAACTCAATGATTTCCAATGATACAAAAATAATTTCCTAACAAGATTAATGCAAAGGGATGATTCCAATCAGCCTTTTTGGAAAGAAAAATTCTTAGCAGGACTACCAACCTTGTTAGGAGAAAAAGTCATAAATAGAATTCGAGAAAACTCAGGCAACCAAATTATTTCATACGATCAATACACATATGGACAACTAGTTAGTGTTATTCAACAAGAGAGAATGAAAATATGCCAAGATCTCAAACTTCAAAAACACATAAAATGGGAAATGAAAAAGGCTAATCTAGAACTTGGAACCTTTTGTCAACAATTTGACAATAATCCTTTTAGACATGAATCCTCTTGCATAGGAAATTGCAAAAAACCCACTTATAAAAACAAAACAACCTATAAACCTAATAGGAATATATATAGAAACAACAAACAAAACAAACAACCCTCAAACAATAATTTCTACAAAACTAAAAAATATAATAAACCCAGACCGAATTGGATAAAGGACATTGAACGTTATAGATGCCACAAAAAGGACATACAACTAATTATTTAAAAAGAAAACTTAATGAACTAAATCTGGAAGATGACGTTATTATTAGAATATGTAAAATATATATTGTATATTTTATATTTATTGTGTATATTTTGTATTTAGTAGTTATGAACAAAATCTCAAACTTACTTATAGATTTTGCTAGTGATACAACTAATGAAGAAAATACTGAGATAACAATGGAAAAACAAAAATGGACGATACATTAACAAGTATTAATCGAAAAAGAAACAATGAAAAAATGCTAAACGTTCTCTCAAAAGAACTACAAAATTTTATTGATATATTACAACAAATTAATGACCCAGCTCTACAACAACAATATCTTGAAAATTATTAGAAACTTTTAAACATGAGCCATTAGGACCAAGTACTTCCGGGATTACTTATTATTTAACGACAATTTTAAATAGGAATAATAATAAAAAAGATAATATTACAAATCACGATCTACAAAAGCAGTTAAAGAGATGAAAAGCGAATTAAGAGAATTAAAAGATAAACAAGAAAAGCGATTAAGCTATTAATCAAAATTATTATTGAAACATTAAAAGACAATAGTGACACATATCTTGAAAAAATAAAAATATTACGCAAAAGTACAAAACATTACAACAACCCCAACCGATTTCCTTTTTGTTTTAAAAGAAATTACGTCTAGAAAATATATCATAAATATTACAGTCAATTCATGAATGATTACGAACTTAATACCATTGCACTTTATATGAGAGCAATTGATGCGAGTCATATCAACCTTATACGCTGTGGTGTTGAAGAACAGGTTGATTGCGAAATAAAGATTGGTGAGGAGCATTGATGGCGAGTTCCTTCACAGTGATTGAATGAACGGTATGCATCTGACAACAACTTTTGTAAAAATTCTTTAATGACAAGGTTTGCTTGAAATGGTTGAGATCACGGATGTATAATTTTTAGGGGGCGGGGTTGATGTTTTCATATATGTTAGTATACTATATTAAATTTGCATGTTTGGTCGTCCGGCTTTTTGCGACGCTTTGGTCGTCCGGCTTTAGCAACGTTTTGGTAGTCGCTATACCAAATTTTTTGTCCTTTCCTTTTTTTTTTTGTAGTATACTATTTAAATTTGCATCTTTGGTAATACGGCTTTTTGTGACGTTTTGGTCGTCCGGCTTTAGCGACGTTTTGGTCGTCGATATACCAAAATTTTTGTCTTTCCCCACTTTTTTTTTTTTTTTTTTTGGTTAGATAAAAAGCGAAGTCGTATGATTTGAGTGCGGTGTTATCACATCAACGTGTTTATCACTAGGGTTTTATTTGAAACATTCAATTCTCTGATTCGAGTTTGGAAATTTTAATTGTGTTATTATGTAGTTTCTATTGGTACACTTTGAAACTACGGTTTGACTTTTGTGCGAAGGTGCATTTCGATCTTCGAAATTTTTGGTTAAGTAAAACAAAGTCATTATGATTTGATGCGGTGCCACAAAAACTACTAGAAAATAAAATATTGTAAAAATTAGACAAAGAATGAGAATGTTAATTCGATCAATGATACATAAAGATACATAAAAATAAAAAAGCGAGATCCAACTCCCATTTATCTTACTTATCCTTCGGTTAATTTACTTGATAAAAGATAAGAAAATGAAAATCTTCCGAACCTTTTCTTTTTATTTATTTCTTTTATTAGTATTAGTCGAGGGTTAAGTCGGCGTGAATAATATTCTACGATTAACAATTCGTTTATTCGAGTTTGGGAAATTTTAATTTTGTTATTATGTAGTTTTTATTGGTTCATGAAACTCTGGTTTGACTTTTTTTTGCACGAAGGTGGATTTTGATCTTGAGTTTTTCCCCCACATGTAACCTTTCTTCTTCTTTGCCAACAGCATGAGCGTATTGTCGCCTCTGAGGATGGTTTAAATGCCTTTCTAAGCATTGAAGTAGGTTGATATCTTCTTTATTTTTGCTAAAGTAAATTTATTGCGGACATAAAAAAACTATAATCGGTCGTAAAAAAGTGAGAATGCGCGTGCATCATGCAGTGGCCCCACTAGTATGTTCATAAGATCTCAACTATGGTGGTGTTTTTTTCCCAGGAAATTGTTCTCTTTTGTTCTTTTAATACTTGCGAGTTTTTTTTTTTTAAGCTAAGAGAAAGGATTGGAGGTCATTTGCTTCTTTAGTTTAAAATCTACTTGGTGTTGCATAACTTCATTGGAACTGATTTTGCAAATATAAAGAGCGCGAATGAATGTTTTTAACCTATACTTGCAACTGCTTTTGTGTCAATTGAATTTTTGTTTTCTCATTTAAATAATGAGAAGGGGAAGTATGTTTAGTTCCTCTAATTGTGGAATCAGAGGTTTGAGAAAACGGAAGTTAGCAGATCAATTGTATAAAACGAAACAAATGTTGTCTGGAACTAGTTTTTTTCATGTACACTTGCCTATGCTACTAATCATATTCATAATCAGTGTCATTAAGAATGGCTCATTTGTGTACATATAAGTACATATACATACATTTTGAGATCCGACATTCATGTGGTTGCATGAAAAAGACTAATTTTCATTTATCCTGTTGATGTTTTGAGGTGTTAATGGTATGTGAAGATATAATACATATGGTACGTCTTTATAGCGTTTGTTCAGAGAAGGCCTGTTATGTCGGTTGCTATTGCTGAAGACTTTAGATGACTCAGTTTTGGTGGAAGAATGATTATATAGTAGCGGAAGAGGAATTCATTGGAAGAAATGAGAGAATATATGTTCTGGTAAAGGCCTAGGTTGTCTTGGATTTAGAATTCTTGAAGCTTTGAACATTGCATATCTTTGTAAGATGCTTTGGACTAGGATTAACTTGCTAGTTAGTTAATCCTAGTCCAAAGCATCTTAAAGATATGCAATGTTCAAAGCTTCAAAAATTCTAAATAAAATTGTTAAAGGAAGTACTTTCCCAACCCCTCTATTTGGGATGCTAAATCTTTCATTGTTAAAGATCAGCGCTTCAGAGTTCTCTAAAAGCTATAGGAGTTAAGGAAAGCGCTACTATATTTCTTATATCACTTTAACACTCCACAAGTGTGAGCTATAACAAGGCTAAGCCAACTAAGCGGCCAGCAAACTAGACTCCAATAACAAAGAGGCCAACATGCATGCATCACGTGCACAATATAAATGGAAATAATAATGTTTATAGCCAAGTTCGAACTCGAGACCTCCTCGGCTCACGATACCATGTTAAAAGATCAAGCGCTTACAGGTTCTTACAAAAGCTATAGGCATTAAGGAAAGCGCGCTCTTATATTTCTTATATCACTTTAACATTCCTCTAACTTGCTATTTTGTTTGGAGAAGTTTAGTCTCTCCTTTGCCTTTTCTTTTTCAAGGAGTTAAATTATTGGTTGGAAATGGTTCTTATTAGGCCTTGCGATAATGGAACTAGCTGGATATCTGAAAATCGAATCCGGATTCAATCCATAATTGGATCGTCAGATCTGATTAACAGCACCGATCGAGACATTCGATCATGCTCAACGGAAGCTACGAATCGAAATTCGTTTACGATTTTACCACGATATGATTCGCATAATAAATTAATCTACAAGATGGTTAGTAGATTTACTCCAACCGGAGAGAAGGCGTGATCTTCCGGATTGTATCTCCAAATGACGACTGATGGACGTCGATCCCGCATTCGAACCTCCTCGAATATACTCAAGAAAAAACTCGATTTTCTTCTTCCGATAGTTAAGGCGAGAAAACAAAATTTCTATTATTATTTTCAAAATAGGCGTCGCCTATTTTATTAAAAATGGCGTTGGTTTTTCTGGTTCCATTCTGTTGGGTGAAACTTGGAAAATTTTTAAATTTGAGAGTTTATCTTTTACACACAAATTTATCTTTTCTTTTTAGGAAAATAAAAAACCTTTATCCAATAGGAAAACAAATTTCCTATTTATCCAATAAGAAAACTAATTTCTTATTTATAACTATTCTGATAAACTACCGATAAATGAATATCAGATAAAGTAATATCATCCACTAAGATAATAATTTCTTCCGGTCTAAACTTGGGCATGTGTACTAAAGTAATAACTTCACTAAATGCATTAAGTAATAAAAAAAATTGAATACTGATAAAGCCTAATAAAAATATAAAATAATAAATGCATAACTCAGGTTAGAAATTTATATATTAAACTTACATATTTTAAAATTTCACTTCATATTTTATGAAAATATGCATCTAAAATAATTTATTTCTTTTAGTGGCTAAACCAAATTCGATCTCATCTATAACTTTTGTAGAGCATCTGTGACTTGAGAATATTTTGTTAATGTATTGTAGAAGTAATTACATGCGGTGATAGTTGCTTGAAAGACTTCTTTCGATGAAACATTGGGTAACCTTCTCTTGCCATTGAAGAAACCACTCGACAACTCTTTTGCTTTGGCCTGGATCATTTCCCCAGACATATTAACCTTCTCTTTTCATTGAAAAAACCACTCGTACAAAACTTTCTCTAGCTCAGGATATTTTGCAGATTTGTGACTTTTGACTTTACTATTTTTCATATCATTTGATAAATAGTTTGCTGACCTTTTGAGAGTGTTTGGTACTGTTGATTGACTAATAGAAACATCAAACTTTTGTTGAACCCATTCTTGCAAATCTTTTTGACTAAAAGAAGGATTTTCCTTCTTATGCTCACATAATGCTCTCTTTTGCTCATCTGTTAGAGTTGTTTTTCTTAACTCCTTTTAAATGATGAGAAGCCATTGGGAAAACAAGATACGTACAATATGTTGTTGTAAATTATGTTCTATTGTGTACTTATTTATAAAGAATCAAAACCTTTTCATTTTTATTTCGATAATAATCAAAGAGCACAAATTCTTATAATCTTACAGCTTCCCAAATATTTTAATTAATATTTTCTCTTCATTTCTGATTAGATGCATAATATTAATAGATTTTTGTCGGAAGGACAAAATTATCAAAAAAATCGGGATAGAATGAAGCGTAATTTAATAAGGACAAAAATAACAATTATGAGCAAACAAATATGAAGTAACAAATATGGAATAGAGTAAATGTGAAGTATGATTGTGAAGCAAAAGTAACGTTAACACGTGAAGTATGATTTTAAAATAACAATTGTGATTTTGTCATTTATAATCGTGAAAATATTCTTTTGTCATTCCAGGACCAAATTTATTAATTTTTGTCATGTATGCCTTACATAATATTAATTATTTCTTTGTAAAGTAATAAATATTAATTTATCTATAAATGAATAAATTATTCATTTATCGATAAACAAATAAACTTCGTTAAAGTAATAATTTTGGTCGGTCCCAAAGATATGCATTTATCGAGAGTTTACTGTAACACATAAATAATTAAATTATCCACATTATAATTAATTAGGAGAAAATTTCTTTTTCTAAAACCAAATAAAAGTGGCGTCATTTTGTGTGCCAATTGGGATAATAGAAAATGTCTTTTCAATATTACATATTATTTAACGAATAAATAATATTACCGTATTAATTAAATAGCTAACTATTTAATTTATTCTCGAGTTCCAAAATACGAGAATTCACTCGCGTGTTAGGAAGCCAACCGGGGGCCAATGGGCCTTAGCAACATGTATTTACTGATAAATTGAATAAAATATTCATCGAACATAACATTTCTAATCAACTTATTAATTCCGAACTTTCAGCACCATAAATCAGCGAACTCTATCGATTATAGATATAACTTATTCTCAAAGCGTCGAGTCAATAGCGTACATTGATATAATCATTACGTCTGGACTAACCCTCCATAGACTATCCGTAGCAAGCGGGAATGTTTCCGTAAACTTTCTTCATTACATCTTATCCTTATTTACCGTTAACCCACTTAGTGATCAATTAGTTCATAACCAATATGAACTCGGCCGATCGATCAGTTTCTAGGATCAACAAATAAGGGGATTGTCTTTCTACTTCCCGCAGGAAGGAATAGATTACATGTCTGTGAGACACACACTCCTCACTCATTCCAGAATAGTACCAACGAGAAAGTGATTTGGACCGCGCCTCTTAGCAATCCTTAACGAACACATCAAACTCTATCTTGAAACAAGCAGGCGTCTACAATCACTTCATGATTAAGGTTAATCCATATATGAAAATCTTGTGATTTAATAAGATTTCTCAATCATAGAATTATATGAGAAATCACGATTAAATCGGTCGAGTCTATATGACTACATCATATATAAATGCCTTACTTAGATAACCAATATTGGCCAGTCCGGATAAAGTATCACACTTTAAAATGTTATGGGCGCATTAGTGGTGGTTTAATCAATAGACCCATACTTTGATTAAGTTCATCACGGACTAATAGTTCAAGTGTATCACCATAAACTTAATCCTCGCGTGTGTCACACACTAAGTTATATGGCTACATATGATACAATTGGGGTTTTATTGAGTATAATATATAAGCGAAGCAAATAATAATATGAAAATAAATCATCGTTTATTAATTATAAAAACAATTATAGAAATTGTCTTTCAGGACCTTCTTAAGCAGGAACAAGTAAAGAACAAATGCATTTTATACATTGTTCAAAAACTCTCTGCCATTGGAATTTTAGAGGCACTAATCGTAGTAGAAGTGAGAATAGGGTGGAGCGATTTCTCATAGTAATAATTTTGCAGATTCTTTGATTTTGAAGTTAATGTTATTAATTACTTTTTCTTTATACGTTTTAATCTATTCTGTGTATACCAAATATATGTTCGTGGAGTAATTTGATTATTCCTTCTTTAAATTGGAACTATGATGGAAGATTTTTGACAGTTGCTTTTCCACATATAATGTAGTAGTAGTAGATACATAATAAGCGAGTTGAGGAATGGTCTGAACTTGTTAATTATTTATGAAGAATAATATCAACCTCATCGCCACAAGTGTTATGGTGGAAGGAGTATTTTACGGTTATCTTAAGTGAGGTGTGATGATTAGTTCTTATTCATTCTCTCACACGGTGAAAGTGCGTAGGTGTGAATTGGATTAATCCTACACTCTTGACTTGGTATAACACGAAAATCTTTCGTTGTAACATAAATCTTCCCACAATAAAGGGTTTTATTAAATGCAGCATCGGATCTACTGATTTTTACTACACTTTATCGGTGCATTACCTCATTTTCATGGAATCGATCATGATTCTATGTACTATATTCGATCTTATTGTCTCGATTCTAATGTTGTGTACATGTAGTGTGGTACATGGTAGATCAAGACACGGATACAATTAAAGACTAATGTTAAAAATAAAATGGATATCAACATAATCCTATACCACTTTGCGTCTACCATATCAAAATGTAGAAACTCCAGGAGTCTCTCACAGCTTAAGTTAATAAGGCGTGTAGATGATTAATAAATTAAGCGCTTCAACATACCCATGTCAAAGGAGAAATGTTAAATTACTATGTTTTCCCAAAATCTTAAGTTGTTAGAGATATAGATTATTCACATATTAAACACTGCTGACATGCCTCTTGAAGAATGTGTATATAAAAAAGGTGAGTGATCAGCGAGGCAGTAAAAGGCATATAAATGACCATTTCTGAAGATTTAATAAAGATCATAATATCTTCCTAATTCGATATCAAGTTGAAACGCTATTTATCTCAACAACTTAAGGTGATAAAGATAGATAATTAATATATTAAATACATTAAAAAAAAAAAAAAAAAACCCCTCAAACTAAACCATAATCTTCGTCCACTGAAATCAAAGAACGGCCGCACTATAACAAGGCAACAACTCAAAGGGTTACTTTGTAGCACGATCACTACTTCATCTTTTCTTTTGAAGATCTTGCGGAAAATTATCCTTTTAAGCTCCTCTTTTGCTTGAAGACGGTTAAAAGAAGTAATTAACGATTTTTGATGGTACGGTTGAGAGTGATTACTTTTATTTTTGTCAACTGGTTTCATGTCTTGTCGACTTGAATTGTACGGTGAATTTCATTAGTTTATTAATTTATAAATGTATTACTGTATTATATTAGTTAATAATCGTGTCCTTACGTGATCAACTTTATGCTTCATTTGTGAAATTTTATCTTCATTCTCATTAATTCACGATAAGAATCGAATCAATTAATCATCAATGACTCAATTCTCAATTAAATTAGAGCGAGAATCCATTGAATTACGTGTTTTGAAGATAACTTTGTGAAAGTGGCCAGTAATACATTTATCGTTATGTATATGTAAGATTACGGTTTTAATTTATGTTATAGTTTATAGAAAACAATTATCTAACGAAGTCTAAAAAAACATGTTTTAGATTTTATTTACATGTTTATAGTTAACAGGATGAGATCGCTGCGCATGCAATTTGTGTATGCAATTTAGATTATGCAAAATAAAAGCGACGTCGTTTAAATATGTGTTTTATTTAACGAAGAAAATAAAATAAAAATAAAAAACAAAAGCCAAAAAATAAAACAATGCGTGAAGCAGCGTCGTTTTCTTGAAAGCAGAAAATTAGGCATTATGAAATTAGGCGGTGATCTCATCATAGTTAACCACATTAAGTATTAAATGCAATCAGAAACAAAACCACAGAAAAGTTTCAACCTTCAAAAAAAAAAAATCATGTTTCCGTCCAGGAAAACCGTTATTTTATTCTTTTTGGCAATCAATCTGCCAATAATATTCTTCAGTTATTCTTCCTTTTTAAGAATGAAAGTGAAATACATAAGATGGCACATGGAAAACAAAAAATAAATTTACTATACATGTAACAGCAAAAAAAAATTCATTTAATACTCGATGAATGGGAAAGAATAAAAAAGGCGAAAACAGAGTACCTAACATCATAATAACGAAAAGGGAAATGATATGTACTTCTGTGATTGTGCGATCGTTTTAAATTATATCTATTATTTATTGATTAAAGTGATGGATGATTTATGGTGATGAGTCACAACAAAATGAATGATGTTCATTGTGTTGTGTAGGATGTTTATCGCTACTCGAACGAGAATGTTAGAGTACTAGTATACTAATATATATAGGAGTATAATTTATCAAGAATCCATCTTCATCAACTCTGAATATTTTAGTCAATTACCTTCCCTACCGTGTCTCTCTTTCTTGTCCAAATTGAGTTTAGTGTCGTTTACACTTCACTAGTTCACTCCTTTCTCTTTCTCACCCAGATCCAGGTCTGTTTTCTTTTCTCCTCTCAGTTCTTATGTTTCTTGATTATTTTCTCAGCTTATTGTATTCAGTTTAAGCTGCAAGTAAACCTTTTAAAGATTTTCCTCATTTGAAGCTTTTGTTAATTTTCTTTCTTGATGTTCTTCTTTTGCGCTTTTGGCAAGCGGTTTGTAGCATGAACTAATTGGGGTTTTTATTCGAAGGTCCTGTAAGTGTTAAACTGAACTGATGGGTGTTCTCTAAATGCCCTTTTGCTGTTTCATTGTACTTATTTGTAGCATTCAACTTAATAGGTTATTAGTTGTTCTTTTGATGTATTAGAAAAAAATGTATCTTTTTAGCTTCAGGCATAGTCCAGGGCCATGTTGATGCTTAGGTGTGCTGTGGTTAAACCGGAACAATAAAGAAATTGTGAAGTTTTGAACTTTCTTTGTGGTTTGGAAATGTCTATATCCTTTTGAAATATCTGTTTTCTTGGTCTCTTCATTGACATATCTCTTTGTTGTGTTTTCCTTCTTTCATGGAATAAGATTATTCCATGATCTGCCATTTTATGTATCGAGCTTGTTGTTGAATGATGCCAATGGATGCTAAAATGCAAATAGGGCATTTTCAGTTATTGTCTTTGAAAACTTCCAAGTGTCTTATGGTTGAAATTTCTAAGTGTAGTCTATAAAGGGTAAGACAGTTCTGGATGAAGGGATTTTGTTAGGTTTCACGGGTATGCTGAAGTGTTGATAGTTTTAGAAGAATGGAAGAGATACAGTCCCATTCGGATCATTACAAGTCTTCATCATCTTCAGCAAGTAGTCCAACAAGTAGGGTTCCGTCGGTAGTTTCTTCTACATAAGAAAACCAGGTGCTCTGAGGCAGCCCATATCATTTGAGGATTCACCAGATTGGGAAGATACCGATATTGAGGCTAGGCTAGATGAAGGAGGCGACTCGATCAATGCAGCCACTAGTCAGGTCTCTCCTTCCCTTTCAAAGCTTAATAGTGGGTCATTGACATGCTTCGCCCATTCCCAGCGTGCTGTTGTCACAAGAAAGATTGTAGGTGCTTCTGTTGCATGGAAGGACTTAACAGATTACCGTTAAGGGCAAGAGGAAGTACTCTGATAAGGTTATTAAGAACTTCGAATGGGTATGCATTACCGGGAAAGATGACTGTTATAATGGGTCCTGCTAAATCCGGAAAATCCACACTTTTGAGAGCCCTTTCAGGTCATTTGCATTCAGTTATGAGTTCAAATTGGAATTGTGTTGTGTTTCAGGCGATATTTTGATGAATATGATCTGACATAGACTGTGTTTTCAGGGCGTCTTCCTGATTCAGCAAAAATGTATGGTGAAGTGTTTATAAGCGGGTCAAAATCGCACTTGCCTTATGGATCCTATGTAAGTATTAAACTGTGATAATTGCCATTTATCCCCATCTTTAAGTTCTGGTGCTTGAATGTTGTTTGTCAAACCAAAAATTCCGCTCTTTATATAATGTGAATCAGGGCGTGTCTTTAACCATTATACTTTAACAGGGTTACATTGAGAGAAAACAGCACTTATTGGATCCTTGACAGTGCGCGAGTTCCTCTATTACTCGGCGTTTCTCCAGCTTCCTAGTTTCTTCCATCAGAAAAACAGTGCAGTGGAGGATGCTATTCGTTCAATGTCTTTGGGTGATTATGCCAACAAACTCATAGGTGGCCACTGCTATATGAGAGGTCTTACGTAATGGTGGCGAAGGCGTGTCAGCATTGCCAGAGAGCTTGTATCAAGACCTCATGTGCTATTCATTGGCGAACCTCTTTATCATCTTGACAGGTTCCCCATCAAAACCATCTTTTATTTTTTTAGTTTGGAACGGCTGCATATTTGATTTTTATTATTGTGCAACCCGTAGTAGGATGTTTGTGCCAAGGTGGATGCATCAATGTTCATCCATAGTGTATTCACTTGGTAGGCTGTACCAAAAACATTCTCCTGCATATGTACTGGACTGTTTACCGACATGAACTATAATGTTAACGTGAAGGGTTAGTAATGCTGACCCAGTAAAGAGCTAAGTTCATGTATGTCTGTAAGTTAGTGGTTCGGTCCTTTCCAAGAAGGAGATATTAGCTGGCTTGGCCATGTAAACCTTGAACCTAAACCTAAACCTAAACCTAAACATGGATATATTAGCTGGTTTAGGGTTTGGGGTTTAGGTTTATAATTTAGAGCCAAGTTCACGTATGTCTGTGTTATACTGGGTCTCTGTGTTGACATGAATTTGCTGGTTATTTTCTTACTTGATATACCCTTCAATTTAATTATCAGCGTGTCTGCCCTTTTGATGATGGTTACCTTGAAGAAGCTTGCAAGTTAGGGTGTACTCTTATTTTCACCATGTATCAAAGCAGTACAGAAGTGTTTGGCCTTTTTGACAGAATATGCCTCCTTTCAAATGGAAACACATTGTTCTTTGGGAAGCGTTAGCTTGTTTGCAGGTGATTCTTCGAAAACTATAACTCTATGGGTCCTTTGTCCTTTTCATTTAGAGGATTGGATATAAGATTTTGTGCTGCGTGCTTTGAGTTATCAATATTCAAATCTGGTGGTACCATTATATTGCAATAATTGTTTTTACAAGAGTTGAGGTTGTAGACTTCTGTGAAATGTTTGAGTTGCTAATAGTCTGTGATTTTGAATGAAAATAATGACTCTTGTGGTGCATCGTATGATAGCGTTCAAAGTTCATGTAGTCATCTTGGTTGTGTTTCTTTCTAAGCTAACTTGTGCTTTTCGATCTGTGTAGCACTTTTGAATGCTGGATTCCCTTGCCCGATTATGCAAAGCCCTTCTGATCACTTTCTTAGTGCTATAAATCACGGACTTTGACAGAATCATCGAAATGTGCAAAAACTGGCAGGTACTTGGGTTTCTTTTGGTTTCTCAAGCGTGCTGATGTGAATTGTGTTCTTTTGTTGAGACTTGAGTGTCATAAAGTAGATGAGTATCTGTATAGATCTATACTAAACAACAACTCACAAGCATTACTTTCACTAAGTGGCCTTATTGTTGTTTGTAAACTTACCATAAATTGTAGAAAGCAAATCACATAAATGACCGGATCTGTTTCTCCATTTTAATACTTAGTTTCCAAAGGCGTGCTTAGGTGACTTCTGGATGAAAAGTGATGGTCTAGGCAGACCAATACTATCTCCTTTCCATACAAACCCTCATTAATTGTTATGGTTTGTCTTTTGTTATTTGATATAGTATATTTTTTTGGTTTTCAATTCCACAAGTACTTTCTAAGTCATAAGCCACAATTTACGACATATCTGCAGCGTGTTTTGCCTACCCATGTTGCAAAATAAGTTTCATTTGATTTTATTGTTTTTGCCGGTAACTTGCTTTTAGTCCTCTTACACTTTAATCGGTGTTCTAAAAATCGCAAAAGCAGTGCTTTGGCGCCGCCTAAGCGCTAAGCGCACTGCAGCGATCGACTTGGCTCTGGCGATCTCGGCTAAGCGACACAGGTGCTAAGCGATTTTACAGGCGTTCTGGCGCTCTAGGCTCTGGGCGACTGGCGCCCTTGGCGACCCTAGGATATTAGGGTTCCATCTAGGAAAAAGCTTTGTAAACTAGAATTCTTGGATCAAGTCATCCAAAGTAAAGATATTACACTCTAGAGTTTTCCCCAAAGCGTAAAAAGCTATTACTTTGAATGTTGGAACTCAAGAGACTTGTACTCGATTAGTGTAAGGCGCCTAAAACCTAAAACCCCTTAAAACCCTAGAACCGCCTGGCGCCGCCTAAAAGGCGTCGCCTAAGCGCCCTGCAGCGTGCCGACCTCGCCTAGCGATTTTAGAACAACTTGACTTTAATAGCTATATATGTCTCAACTACTCTACATGGATCTTTGAGCAACACCATTGCCATTTCCTCAATCTTTGTGAAACATTTACGCCTTTAACATGTCACGCCAACATTCAAGCTTAACTCTGACTTCCTCCTTATTTCATTCATCAGCATTCTATTATCTGCAACAAAATTTTCATAAATGTCATCTATCTTGAGGGTGTGCAGTGAGTTTATTTATGACTAAGGCAAAAAAATGCGGGCTTAAAGCCGCTATGGATCGAATAGTTTCCGAGTATTTTTACTCATCTAATATAGGGTTACATTGTTTTATATGATTGAACAGGGCGACCGTGGAGATTTTACTGTGAACATGGACACAGCTGTAATCGTACACTTGAATCGACTTACAAGTCATCGACAGATGCTGTTGCAGTTGAAACTATGATCTCGAAGCTCTCTGAGAAGGTATAACGATGCCATCTAATAACTTTTATACTCGGTTTCAACATGATAGGGCGTAAGCGCCATTATCAAGCGAAATTCCCTGTAGTACATTGGAGTTTTGTCTTCTAATGTACATTTTGGCTAGCATCGTCAATTTAGTCCAGCAGCGGTTATTTATTTGGGTTTTTTTGCGCGGAAGTCACATTTCCAAAAGTAAGAAGCCAAGCAGTTACAACACGAATCGCAATACTAACGTGGAGATCGTTGTTAATTATGTCGAGGAATGGAAGTATTATTGGGTTAAGCTTGATTTTATACACACTACTCTCGCTTTGCATTGGTACTGTGTTTTCTGGATCGGGTCATTCCCTGTCTTCTGTCGCAGTAAGAAATCCTTAAAGTTGTCTCGATTTATTCCCAATTTTCTGCAATGTTTTCAAAATCTTCCTTTCCATCCACTAATTTAATGTTCTCCATTTTTCCAAAATGCAGACAAGGGTGTGAGCGATCTTAAGTGTTTGTATCATTTAATTCACTTCTATGCATTGCTGGAGTACCTGCACAACTCAATGAAATTAAGGTATAGCCTATAGTTGCGTAATCTGGTTTCAAAAAAAACTAGAAAGGGAGTAATCTTGACTTTATACGTACTTTCCAGCTTCAAGAAAGATCTCTGCTGATATTTTTAATGTATTTGCTAATCTAAAATCCGTGTCTTTGTGACATGCCAGATATACGCTTGTGAAGAAGCCAATCTGCATTCCGGACATTAAATTATTCTTAATGGGACAACTACTCTCGAGCATACCGTTCTTGTTTCTCATCTACGATATCATCCGAGTCTTGTCTTCTATTTCCTCGTAGGGCTTGAGATGAATTCAGTTTGTTGATGTACTTTGTGCTGAATATCTTCGTGTGCCTCATCATAAATGAAGGGATAGTGTTGGTTGTTGCTTCGGTTTGGAAAGATCTCTTCTGGAGCTTCTTGACATTGTTCACAATTAACGTAAAGTCCATGATTCCTCTTTTTCGTGCTTGCTTGCCCGTATTACTTTGTATTTTCATGATGATTTACTTTGTTGCATTATTGCAGGTTATAATGATGCTTTCAGCAGGCTATTTCAGAATCTGAAGTGCTTTGCCTCGGCCTGTATGGATGTATCCAATGTAAGTATATTGCGTTTCACACCTACTCTATTCAGGCAAGTTAATCGATCTTTTTGTTATTCCTAAAGGACTAGACCTTTCCCATCAAAATCTCTTAACATATTCTCTATTTTCTTACTTAAACACCATTTTCTCTGTTATACATTTTACAAAATCTCTATCCAGGGTCAACTGTATCATAATCTCTATAAAATATATACATCATTAAAATATAACAACTAATCCGTAATAAAAAACATATTTTCACACACACACAAAAGCCAAGTAGCCAACAATTGTAAAATATGAAAAAATAGGAAGAAACCAATGACAAACAACCAAGAAAAGGTTTGGAAATAGCAAAGACTTGGATCCGTAAGTTCACACAGATTGTGGTAGATGTAGGCGTCCTGGGCATGGCACAGGGCCATTATAAACATGACATTTTAGGGCTCCTTTTATATCTTTGTAGTGTATTTTAGATTTTATTTAAATTAAATAAACTTAATAAGACTCAAAACAATACAATATTTAATAAAAAAATGTTTAACTAACTTAAGTACCCTTTCCTACACGTGTTCATAGTATAGCCTAAAGATATCTAATTTGTACACGTAGTTTTTACACCGTCCAGGGCCATAAAACAAAATTCTGGCTTAAGGCCCCAGACTACACATAGACTCCCTGTATCATGTACTGTATAAAATTTGTAAAATGCAGATTTTGTTAATAGATTCTGATGCAAGTTCCTTTTGGTGGATCTGAAGGGTTTGAATCTGTAAAATACCGATATACCATCATTTACAAATTCTAGTGCAACTATATATGCAAGTGCTCTCCTCTCCTCTGGGTCTTGTTAATGTTATTTTCATCGCTTTTAGATAAATTTGCGTGAATGGGAGCTTTGTGCAATGGTAAAAGTTGTTGTCATGTGACTACTGACTAGAGAGCCACAGGTTTAACCCCTAACTTGAATGAGT